>CM062865.1:2020062-2208287 GCA_031772225.1 Eubasilissa splendida | reverse complement strand
TCACGTACATTATTGATTTCATTCGGAAAATATTTCGGAAAATCGGAATTTTGCTGATAATGTTTGGTGTTACATTTAGAGATTTTAAAGTTATTTTTAAACCTTAATGGTGTGCTTGTTTCAAATTTTATAGTGTTATTTTATTTAATTAATTGAGTTTTTTTTGTAAATGATTTCTATTTTGGGAACTGGGAATTTTGCAAAAAATGTTTGTGTTGAAAAAGTTGATCTTTTTTTTAAGATCACTTTAATAATTGTTCTCTGTATTATTTTTACTGAGTTCATTATATTATTATATGCTCCTCCCCACCCAATTATTCCATACTGGAGTAGTGAGTGAACAATAGCAAAATATACCTTTTTAAAATTATTTATACTTAGAATGTTCCTTAATCTTATGAATATATAAATACATTTTCTTATTCTTTTCACTAATTCCACCGAGATATTTGATTTCTTTTTTTGGGCTTAAATTTGTACAAGAGTCGCTACAGGTCATTTTGTTACAGTTGTCGTTATGAATAGTAATTTTTATATGGGGCGGTGTTTTAAGACTTTTTATTGAAAAGGGAATATAATAGGTTTTTTTAGAGTTTAAAGAAAGTAAATTACTATCGAACCAGGATTTGAGTGTGTTCATGACGTTATTTGCATGTACGTTTGTAGTGTTCCAGTCTTGTCCGCCAACAATGATAGCAGTGTCGTCGGCGTATGATATAATTTTTCCGGTTAATTTTAGTTTGAAAATGTCATTGACATAAATTATAAAAATAAGTGGGCCCAAAACTGTCCCTTGTGGTATACCAAATTCACTGATTAGGGGTTGGCTTAGAGTTTCGTTAATTTTTACGTTTTGTGGTCTTTCGTGAAGATAGCTTTGAATCCAGCTTAGTGCTTTGTCATCTATACCGACGGATTTTAATTTTAATATTAGTTTGTTGTGGGAGATACTGTCGAAGGCTTTTCTCAAATCCACGAAAATTCCAATACATTTAAGAGATTTGTCTAGAGATTCCTGGATGATATTAGATAGTTTACCTATTGCGTCTTGTGTACTTTTGTTTTACATGAACCCAAACTTGTTTTCATCGATCACTTTGTTTATTTTAATAAATTGAGACAATCTTTTTTTAACAATTTTTTCTAGGATTTTTCCAAAGTTTGACAAAAGAGAGATTGGTCTGTAATTGGTTATTTCCTCGGGGTTATTTGATTTATATATGGGGGAAATGATGGCTTGTTTGTAGCATGTTGGGAATACCCCTGGTTTTAAACTTTGGTTTATTACATGCATTAGGGGTTTGGATATTTGTTTTTTTATAAATTTTAATGTATTAACAGTATGTCCATCATAACCTGGTGCTGTTCCTCCCTTCATGCATGTTATGATTTGTTCAATTTCGTAAACTGTTGTGGGTTGAAAAATTTCTATTTTATTTGCTGTATATGCTGCATTAGAATTCCAGTTCTTTGTGATTTTATTAGCCAAGTTTTTACCGACGTACGTTGGCAAAGAAATTGTTAAAAATGTTTGCTGTTTCCTGGGGCTTTTCTGAGCAATTTATATTTATTTATTTTTTACTCGTCATGTATGATAAAAATTAATGATATTCCAAACTCTCTTACTATCATTTTCTGCGGATTCTAGAATTTTTTTGTAGTATTTTTCTTTAGTATTTGATGTTAAAAATGAAAGTTTTTTCTTGTATACTTTTAAATATCTATTTAGTTGCTCGTTATTTGGTAGTTTTTTTTTTTGTTTTATTAAGAATTCTTTATGTCTAATTGATACGATTAGACCATGAGTCATCCAGGGTTTTATCGGTTTGTATTTAGACGATTTGCATTTAGGTAAGATATATTTAGCGGCATTTATTGTGTCTTCAAATATGTTGCAACGTTATTGCATTGGTATAGTTTAGTCCATTTTACAGAATTTAATTTGTTTACGAGTGTGCCATTTAATTTTATCGCGTGTATATTTTTGGTTTGCAAATTTTTTCCCGTCACATGAGGATTAATATTTTTGTTGTATTTGTTAGTAAATATAGTCGCGTAATAGTCAGTGACTTCTGTATGAACGATACCAGAAATAACATTATTTATTTAGGAGAACACATTCTTATTGTGAAGTTGTAATTTTTCAGAACAGACGGTCTGTGATATTTTAAATATTAATTAAATGTATTAGTTATAAAGATATACATATAAAATCAATTTAATTCATATTTAAAATATCACAGACCGCCTGTTCTGAATAATTACAACTTCACAATAAGAATGTGTTCTCCTAAATAATAAAGTTGTATCAATGTGTCCAAAATTTAATAAAAATGAATTGATAATTCTGGCGTCTGCTATCAGTTTACTCAAAGGTATTTGAGATTCTGTAAAAATAAGGTAGATGGCTATTTCAAATAATGGAACGATTAAATGTATTAATATTAAAAAGGTAACATATAGGGTCGAAAATTGTCGCTAAAAATAATGTCGCTGTAGCTTAGTTGGATAAAGCACCTTCCCCGGTTAGGAAAGAGATCCAGGTTCGAATCCCGGTGGCGCAGCAACAATATTTTTCGATAAAATTGATTTTATATGTATATCTTTATAATTAATATATTTAATTCATATTTAAAACATTATTTATGTCTGAAATGTTACAATGCACGTGGGCAATGCAAGAAGGTAGTTGATTTTTTACGTTTCTAGTGTAGCCATTTATACATGACATAAAGTTAAATTCAGCTAGCATATTTAAGTAATCTTTATTATTACATGAGTAGTCGTTAGCTATATTTAAATGTATGTCTCCTAAAATAATAGTTTTCTCGTTTTTTAGTTTTAATAATACATTCTTTAACTCTTCTATAAATGTTATTATCGATGATGATAAGTGAGTTCTGTATGTGGCTAATATGTTAAATGAATTACTATTGTATTTGATTTTTAATTTTAAAATGTTAACATTTTTCATATTTATTTCTTCGAAATTTTGTACCGTATACGTATTTGAAACGAATATCCCTATTCCACTATTTTTGTTTATGATATTATTAGTTGCAAAGTATGTGTAGTTAACGTCGCGCGACGAGTGTGTTTCTGTTAACACTATCATGTCCAGTCTATTTAATGAATTTGCAACTACAAGGAATTCGTCAAAAAATTTTTTGCAGACTCCTAATATTAATTTGAATAATAACCAGACTACTCTCGGTATTTGGTTCTATTATGAAATTTGTGTCGTTTATTAAATGAAAAATTCGTTCATCTATTTTGATTTTTTTGTCTATAGAGTTAATTATATAATCTTTTTTTTTTTTTAAATGTATTATATGTATGATTAAATGTATTGATATCAAAAAGGTAACATATAAGGTCGAAAAATTGTCGCTAAAAATAATGTCGCTGTAGCTTAGTTGGATAAAGCACCTCCCCCGGTTAGGGAAGAGATCCAGGTTCGAATCCCGGTGGCGCAACAACAATATTTTTCGATAAAATTGATTTTATATGTATATCTTTATAATTAATATATTTAATTCATATTTAAAATATCACAGACCTATGTTCTGAATAATTACAACTTCACAATAAGAATGTGTTATCCTAAAAAAATAATAAAGTTGTATCAATGTGTCCAAAATTTAATAAAAATAAATTATTAATTCAGGCGTCTCCAATCGGATTACTCAAAGTTATTCGAGATTCCGTAAAAATAAGGTAGATGGCTCTGTCAAATGATGGAACGATTAAATGTATTGATATCAAAATGGTAACATATAAGGTCGAAAAATTGTCGCTAAAAATAATGTCGCTGTAGCTTAGTTGGATAAAGCACCTCCCCCGGTTAGGGAAGAGATCCAGGTTCGAATCCCGGTGGCGCAACAACAATATTTTTCGATAAAATTGATTTTATATGTATATCTTTAAAATTAATATATTTAATTCATATTTAAAATTATATAATCGTTCATATTTGATTTTATAAAAAAAGATAATTAAATTTGAAACGTAACATGTTTTCGATATTCTAATAACATTGACAATTAGTACAGATTGTTGGAGAAAGTCAATAAGTTTGGTTAAAAATTTGTTTAATTAAAACAAGTTAATTGTTAATTCTATTTACTATTTGTAATACTAATTTATTGTACAATTGCAATGTAAACTATGCCCGTCTCGACGCAGAATTTCTCTAGTGAGACTGACACAGTCCAAACATATTTTTACATTAATATTATGGCAGCCCTCGTGGTCCACTGGCAATCCATACATAAGCGAAAATAATTTATTGTAATGCAAGAAATATTACCTTTCCTTTCAATGCTGGAGAGATGTCACAAACTAGATAATAGAGATGACTTCAGCATAGAACATCACATTTATCGCCCAAGTGTATTCGCGGAAAATCTACGTACGATCTATCGCTCTAGCAAATAATTAATAAGTCAGGAGCGAATTTAAAAATGCGACTAATAAGCGGATGCCCAAAAACAATATGGCAGTATTATGGAATGTACATATATATATAATATAATATACAAGTTGATTGTTAAGATTAAATTTTATCAGTACGATTAATTATTAAGCAGTGCCGGGATCGATTTTAAAATACAAAAGATCCGATGATTTTTAAGATACAAAAGATTTGTTATTGTGCATTTTTAAAATCATTGTACTTTTACACTTTTGATCTTCTTCTTCTTCTTCTGTTGACCCGTGTCCAGTGTTGAACGTAACCCCTTCTTGCGCCCGAGGCTGCCCAACTAGTCGGACGATTCTTCCTTATTCACCAGAGCCGTCGGATGTCATTTACTCGCGTAATGTTACGGGTACATATAACACGTGAGAAATGGTTTTTAAAATTGTATTATTCCATTTCTGGCTGAGGTAGATTTTAAAAAATATTACTGTCGGGAAAAGTATTGACACTTTGTTGGATGCGTCTGCGTGTAACGCCACTGGTTGCGTGACGCTCTCGAGTCAACTCAAGCACTTAACGCCACTGGTTGCGTGACGCTCTCGAGTCAACTCAAGCACTTAACGCTACTGGTTGCGTGACGCTCTCGAGTCAATTCAAGCACTTAACGCCACTGGTTGCGTGACGCTCTCGAGTCAATTCAAGCACTTAACGCCACTGGTTGCGTGACGCTCTCGAGTCAACTCAAGCACTTAACGCCACTGGTTGCGTGACGCTCTCGAGTCAACTCAAGCACTTAACGCCACTGGTTGCGTGACGCTCTCGAGTCAATTCAAGCACTTAACGCCACTGGTTGCGTGACGCTCTCGAGCCAACTCAAGCACTTAACGCCACTGGTTGCGTGACGCTCTCGAGTCAACTCAAGCACTTAACGCCACTGGTTGCGTGACGCTCTCGAGTCAATTCAAGCACTTAACGCCACTGGTTGCGTGACGCTCTCGAGTCAACTCAAGCACTTAACGCCACTGGTTGCGTGACGCTCTCGAGTCAACTCAAGCACTTAACGCCACTGGTTGCGTGACGCTCTCGAGTCAATTCAAGAAAAAAACAATTTATGGAAAAAAAAATAGTAAAACTTTCTGATGCTGATGCGATTTATAATATCATATCATTATATTTATACTAATCTGTCTTAATCAAGCGGACGTGTGTTTTATCTGACGAGTATTATTTAGAATACTGGATTTGGTATATGTTCACATTTTTGTAAAATGCACGCTTTCTAATAGAGTGGATTACCCTGATATCAAGATTATTTGGGTGGCAAGTATTTAAAGAGCTATCACACTTTAAAGTTTCACAGTTTTCACGATGCATCACGACCTTTGAAACACCCATAACACCTTTACAACGATTTAGTTGAACATTATGAGCGACCAATTTGAGTGACAAATATAAAGGTTTTTACTTTATTAGATTTAAATATAAATAATATACATAAAACATTATTAATTATTTTGCATAACGTACATTGATTTTTTGATAAACCTTTATACTTAATAAATTTTTTTATCGAGTCAAAACTAACAAAATGGGTTTGAAGCGACGGAGCGTCACGAGTCACACCAAGTCCTGAAATGGATTCATCATGATTATCAACTTCACACTTTTCTGAAATCGTACCGGCATCTGTGGACGTAGATTCTAAGCTTTGACCATATTTCTCACATCAATTATTTGTCAAATAACTTCATTTAATAGCTGCGAGAGGTCGCTGGGGTTGGCAAGTATAGTGTTTTTTTTTTACAGGTAATTCGTACTACTCGCATAGTCTAGTATAGGGGATGCACCAATGGGCTCTGAGCTCTGACAATGGAGAGCAACCCCGGCAAATTGTCGTCACATGGACTGTTTGGGTAGCAGAGATTGTTCCAAGTTGTGCTGTCAAGAGCTGGTGGTCTGATCCGGGTCTAGTTCTGCAGTCCACCACTGACGTTCATCATCGTTGTATCATCATAATGTAGTCTCTTTGATTACGATAACGGTGTTCACGTGACGTCCATGTGTATTTACTTACTTACTCGCCATTACGCCGTTTCCCCGTGGGGGTAGACAGAGAGGACAGAGCGCCACACTCCTCTGTCCTGGTGCACAATTCTCGCCTCATCCACATTCATACATCTTCTCATACAAGCTCGCCGATTGTTGAGGCTTCTAACAGAACCATCCTCCATTATCTGGTTTACGTGGTCGTGTCAAGGCTTCCGCGGACGTCCTCTATATATTTTTCTTGCCTTTTCTTTCTCCTCATTTATCCGTTCCATATGACCATACCACCTATGTGCCACGTATGCGCCTGAGTGATCTCATTTCCACTGCAGTCAGTCTACTTTCGTTCCACTTCTGCCAGCTCCAGGCGGTCTCCTTACATGTAGTGTTAGATATTTTCATTTGGTAGTATAGGCAGAATTAGAAAAATCGTTCACGTCCACCGATCCTTTAATATTACACATTGCACTGATAACTGTATCACCTGTTATCAATGATAAGAAATACAAGCCGGGCCGTGGTTAATGCAGTGGCGGCTTCTTTACTAGTGCCCGATCTTATTGGGTATTAGTTTTGCCAGTAGATTGGCCACAAACTCCAATTCTCGCATCGTTCGCCGAAAGAATGGTGACTTGGAGAGGTTTGTGGAAGATCAGAGAGGAGTGAGATGATCTCCCGTTCGCCGGATTGACCGGGCCAGTCCGCAGCGCGGATACGGATATAATACTCCTCGTAATTTTCACAGCGATGGCTTTGGAGACGGATGTTGTACACGTCAGTGGAAGTCTTTCAGAATAGAAAGTGATTACAAAAAATAATGACAAGTATAATTGATGTATTTTTTGAAGGGTGTGAGATTTTGATCAGCATTTGGCAAATGATACTGGTCATGACCATGGAGTATCGCGCATCTCGATGATAACGAAGAGGAAGATATCGCGGAATAATTTCTTGGCCACCTTGAGCAGTAGAATGACACCAAGAATGATGCTTTTATTTCCTCGTTGACCTTTTTTAATAAAATATGTAATAATTGGGTAAAAAACGATTTATGGTGGAAGTTATTTGACAAGCCCTGCAGCATCCCTACAAACACAAGTTCACGACTTTCGGACATCAACAGATAAATTCGATTATCCGCGATTTCTTTTTATCATCTCTCCCGGATAATCGGGAGTCTACTGTGTATACAATGAAAATATTTACGGCAGAATCGAATCTTAAAAAAAGCATTTATAATCAGTACAGGTTTTTAAAAATGTCAATTAGAATTTGATTATTTATTATAAGACATACATATTTTTGTTCCAACAGAGGTGAATATATAATTTATTGTGTGGGTTGGAGTACGACTCCACCTCTGATATATACAGCGCTGTCCTGGCTACTTTGCTAGACTGAAGTCTGTGTTAAAGTAGCCAGTATTTTTCGTGCTGTTGTGGTGTTATTTAAATCATCGACAGGAATAAAAAGAGAAATAAAATAAAAATATATGTAGTGGGAGTGTCGTAGGAGTAGTAAATCATTGTATAAATTATATAAGAATGTTGGATAGCCTTGCTTCTGATTCATTTCTACCCTATTGGATCATATATTGGGTCCATATTTGTGTAATCTTATTGGAGTTAAACGACTTCCAGTTGGTGCTGAGTGTGTTGTACAGTTTCGGAGCTAAGAGCGTGTAGAATCTTCGATAAAATGTCGTTGTTGCTCTCGGAACTGGCGGGCAGATGTTCGTTGTTTGTCTTGTGTTGTGTCCGTGATTCATTGCTTGGGGTGAGTTGTTGTCAGCATGGAAATATTGAACGAGTCTCAACATAAAGATTTGTCTTATATCTAGGACATGGATCTATGATTTGTTCGTTTATTATTGTTTTATTGTCTATGTCATGATTGGTATTCTCCAGCTGTCTGAGAAAATTTAATCTCAAGCCTTTAGTTCCAGTTATCTAACAAATGTGTCGCGAATTGAGAATCTACTTGAATCCTTTTGCCACTATTTTTCATGTCCCGAGAACCTAATTATTGACTAGAATCATACAAAAAAAACCGCTAAGAATTAACATGAATAATATTGCCTCTGGCTCATTTACATAAAATTGTATAGCTATCCTCTTTCATTTTTTCCGGCAGAATTTATAAGAGAAATTATTGCAAATCAACATGAGCACGAGCATCATACAAGAGGAAGAGATGGTCAGGAAGAAGGCTAAACCTCAGATGTACAGTGCGATGAAGATCTTTAATGATATGCCAGAAAAGAGGAGAAACTACATAGATTCAAAATGAAACTAAGCAAATATGTGCATGGTAAGTTGCAGTAAAAAGGAACATTATGATCTTGTTTATATTAGAGCATGTAAAATAAATAAATATATTACCAAAAACAATTAATTTTACGGTGTTTAATGATGTTAAATTGTACATTTGGGGCTGTTAAGTGAGGCGCCACTGTCTATTCTGTATAGGAATTCAGAAGTGATGTATCGTCGGTGCGAATTTACTATCAGTTACCTGGCGTCACCGTCTCACGGCAGCCACTGATCAGCATTCAAAGTAAGTCGGAGCACTCAAAATTGGTTTTTTTTTTAAATGTATCTTCTGTAACTACTTGTTTAAAAAGCACTTTGAGGAACGGCGGTGACAGGTTTAATTTCATCCTTATTTTCAGACCGTCTTCTCCGCGTATCCTGATAGGGCAGACCGCGTGACGTGTCCATTCGGCTATCAGTTGATTAGCCGAGCAGCCACATCACTGCACTGCAAGTAAGTTTAATATATATATATATATATAACAAAGCCGTCTTTGACAGTTTCAAGTTGCAAGGATTTATGATTACGTATTACATTTCTGTGTTACTTCGCGTATCCATTGCGAAGGAATGTTCCCCTTTAAAATTATGTTTCTGTAACCTATTATATCTTAGAGCTTTGTCGTCAGTTTTACCAACTTGATTAATGCTAACCGGTGACTTATTTTCCAGGAATATATTGTTGGACACACCACTCGGCACTCGGCACTCGGCGCCAAGGGAGATCTCGTTACGGAGGAACATTATTGTTTCTTGTCTGCCACCAGCTGTTCAACCCCACCACGGCAGGGTATAGTTGCTGAACACGGAGACTTTTCAGCGGGCTCACCTGTCTGGGATCCCGGCAGACCTAGTAACGTGCGGCCTGTTAGTCCTATCCTAGCGGTCCAATCATCTCTCCGTATCAGTACTTGGGAAGAACTGCACCGGACTGCGCCCGAGACGGCGTCCGCACTCGTGCCGACTACGCCTCCGCAGGACCCTCAGCCAGACCTCCGGAAGCCGGTGGAATTCATCGTCCCGAGTCCGTCGAGTTCTCTCCGGCAAGGACCTACGTACGCGAGTGCCGCGAATGTGTTTTGGGATCACCGCGCCCCGCCTCAAGTGAGGCAGAGGCTTCAGTAGTGTCAGTGAGTGTACGAACCTTCCGGTCGCCATCTTTCATGATTATTAATTTTCCCATTGTTAATATTTGATTTTTTTTTCAAATTTTTGCCCAGAATGACAAAAATCACCGCAGAAGACCGTATTCTGATCAAAAATTTGCGAATTGAAAAACGTTGGGGTGCTAGGAAAATGATCAAAGAGCTTCAAAACAAAGCCTGCACATTACAGCAGAACGGAGCTCCATCTCACACAAAATACAAAACTATAAATAACATAATTAATTATACAATTGTGTCAAATATATCTCTACAAATATCAGAATAGTTATTTTTCTTTGTGAGCCTGATAGAAAATCTTAAATCTATATATCCATAGACGAGAAAAGACATTAGTACTTACATTAGTACTTAGCAAATATAAAATTAAGATGGTAAATAACTTTTTGCACAGAACAATGTAGATTTAAAAAATGTTTTTATTATAAATTGATTTGATTCTGGTGTCTCCTAGCGTACAGTAAATCCGGTGAAGTGAGTTTTAAAACAGTGAGTGAAGTCTACGCACGCCCAGGATGCCGCTAACAGTTGCGGAACATAGATATTTAGGTCAGTTCAAGAATTACACATTTATTTATTATTTATTACACAAATAATACATTTATAAACTGTGGGTTCTCGTATTGCGAGATGCCTGGAGTCAGAGCACATCCTCGACACAAAGGACACGTGGTTTTAGATCGAAGCCATTTATCGATGCAGACAAAATGAAACTCGTGTCTGCATGCCAATTGATATAATTCAGCAAATGCGATATCCTCTAAACAGATGGCGCAATTCCTAGACTCGTTGCACGTGGCGAGGCAGTCGCAGCATCTTCCCGTCCCATTCGTCCGGGTTATGGTACGGCGACAGATGAGACAGTTAGTGGGAACAGCCATCTGTAAAGTACAATAGATTCCGTTAAATGTTAATTTAATGTGTTAATCATAAATATATATATATTAAATCAATTTTGTCGAAAAATATTGTTTTTGCGCTAGCGGGCTCTCTATTTAAAATCCGGGGAATATAGCGCCAGTATTTTTCATGACAAATTTTCGAACTGTTACACTTTTTCAAATTAATACATCTGTTGCTCCATTATTTTTGAAAGCCATCTACATTATTTTTACCGAATCACAAACACGTTTGAGTAAACCGACTGCAGACGCAAGAATTAACAATTCATTTTTAAATATGAATTAAATATATTAATTATAAAGATACACATATAAAATCAATTTTATCGAAAAATATTGTTGTTGCGCTACCGGGATTCGAACCTGGATCTCTTCCCTAACCGGGGGAGGTGCTTTATCCAACTAAGCTACAGCGGCATTATTTTTAGCGACAATTTTTCGACCTTATATGTTACCTTTTTTGAAATCAATACATTTAATCGTTTCATCATTTGATAGAGCCATCTACCTTATTTTTACAGAATCTCAAATACCTTTAAGTAAATCTGATAGTAGACGCCAGAATTATCAATTCATTTTTATTAAATTTTGGACACATTGATACAAGGAGAACACATATATATATAAAATCAATTTTGTCGAAAAATATTGTTTTTACGCTACCGGGAAAGTACACTACCAATTGTATATTTAATCTTTTAATTTTACTTTTTTATATTTTATTTATACACTGTTTTAAGAAAATAAACGATCTGTGTGGCTGTTTCTATTAAAGCGTATTTTTAAAAATATTTGTTTGTCCCTTTTAACGGTTCTAAGTATGTACCGTAAAAATAAACAAATTGTTGTTATTTAAAAATGTATGTATTCCGTTATAAAGTATTAGATTTATAATTTTTGAAATAAATAAAATAATATATCATTTAACCATCGTTTTTATTTTAAACTCAACTCAATTTTATTTTTGGAATAAACTTTTTGGAACTCTGGAAGGCATATCATCATCTAATGATGTTTGAGAACAGTTCACGATGATTGATGTGTCGCACTTACCCCCGACTCAGGCTGCATTCAAAATGCCAATTCGAATAAATATTCAATAAGTAATAATTAACTAATCTATTCGATGATATTAAAATTCTGAAAAACTACCCAAAAACCCAGCAAAACGCAACAAAAATAAAAATTACAAAATACCGCCTACACTTGGGCAGAGAACCCTCAAATATTGCTTCACTAAATTAAATATATTTTTTTTTTTATTTATTTGACATTTTTACAATTATTTTATAACAAATAAAATTACGTGTTTTTTTTTTCGCTCACTTCTCCAAAAAAGTGACCAGCCCTTGTGCTCGGAGAGGGAGTTACACTGCAATAATTTTATATACTATTTTATTTATTGTCTATTTGTGTGCTTCTGGAGTGTTCTATAATATTGATTATTTTCTAATTATATGTTTCTGAAGTGTTCATTTAATTTATTTCTAAACTCTTTTATATCTTTTATTTCTTTAATTCGTGTAGGGAGGCTATTGAATTTTCTATACATAATACTATGGTACTATACGTCGTGGTCCACTGGCAATCCATACATCAGCGAAAATAATTTATTGTAATGCAAGAAATATTACCTTTCCTTTCAATGCTGGAGAGATGTCACAAACTAGATAATAGAGATGACTTCAGTATAGAACAGCACATTTATCGCCCAAGTGTATCCGCGGAAAATCTACGTACGATAGAGCAAATAATTAACAAGTCAGGAGCGAATTTAAAAATGCGACTAATAAGCGGACGCACAAAAACAATATGGCAATATTATAGAATGCACATATATATATAATATAATATACAAGTTGATTGTTAAGATTAAATTTTATCAGTACGATTAATTACTTTACATTTTAGGATAAGTTCCGATGATTTTTATTATTATTTCCGATGTTTTTTTAATATTAAGATTACAATTTGATATATTAAGATTACAATTTGATATATTAAGATTACAATTTAATTTAAGATTACAAAAGTTTTATCATTGTGCATTTTTAAAATCATTGTACTTTTACACTTTTGATCTTCTTCTTCTTCTTCTGTTGACCCGTGTCCAGTGTTGAACGTAACCCCTTCTTGCGGCCGAGGCTGCCCAACTAGTCGGCCGATTCTTCCTTATTCACCAGAGCCGTCGGATGTCATTTACTCGCGTAATGTTACGGGTACATAACACGTGAGAAATGGTTTTTAAATTTGTATTATTCCATTTCTGGCTGAGGCTGATGGCAAGTGTAATTGACATGATTTAATTGTTATGTATGGTAAATACTTATATATAAATATATTACGGAGGAATACCTAAAATATGAACTTGGTATTTAGTATGTCTACGGAGATATTCATATAATTAGAGACAATGTCAACTCAGTTTACATCATCGGTGAGGAAAGGTTAAAGACACCCGTACACCTGATACTTTTATCTCTCGTCTCATAGATTTATCGGTAAGTGTTGGTGTGCATCAGTTGCGTTATACTACTCAGCGTGCAAAATATAATTAGCGGTGATCTTGCTCCGCTGGATATCGATCGATACAAAGATCGATGGAGGAAAACTGTTGAGGAGCTCAAGACAAACCGGGGGTAGTAGAGAGTCAATAGTGATGAAACTTCAGGCAGGAGACCGTCCAACCTGCTTCTATTACAATTAGTCGGTCATTATGCCTCGATTCGGGCCATCGAGAGACAGCGAATCTTGGTATCCACGAGGTGAACTGCGAAAGCCGAAAGTTGTCTCCAAATAATTTCACGCTACCATATTCCCTTTCGCAGAAATTGTCTCTATCTAACGTGTACTTCAGTTGACTTAAAATATTGTTGTAATAATGCAACATATGAGGAGGCTGTGCCCCGTGAAACTTTTGTGCCGAAAACCTGTTTAAACAAAATAAAATATTTAAATTTTTATTATTTTCTGGCAATTTTATTTAATCCTGCTCCTGACTTTCCTTACCCAAAGGTAACAAAATAAACAGTGGTTATCTGTTGACTGATAATGGATTCGTAACAAGATATGCATTTGATAAGCGTTTCTTTGGAATCAATTCCAATCCTTTGATGATTGTATTTTTGTTTAATATTTTTAAATGTGCTACTATTTTTTTTGGACTTTGGTCTCATGTCAAATAGGGTACCGGGTCCGCTGGACCCCTTGCCTCTTCATCACGATGTTGATTCATCACATGGCCTGATAAAATTTATTATTAGTGTTCTTATTATTATTCTGCAATAAAAATTTTTTTAATTTTTAACCGGGCGCATGGTTTCTGCTTAATGGCGCAGTGATTTAGTAGCCTCAAGGCGAGGACTGTTTTGGGACGTTTGATTTTAGATAGGACGTTTATATCGTAATTTGAAAGGGTATTAATCATGGGGTTTCGGTGCTTGGGGAGTTCTGCACAGAAACGCTTGGAGGTTTATTTAATGTACTCCACGACGGGGAGTATGCCGGAGTCGTGGTGTAGTTGTGTGACTCTAATCCATTTTGGGGATTTCAAAGCTAGTCTGATGACCTTATTTTGGAAGGTCTGTAGTTTCTTCATGTGTGTCTTGGCCGCGCGGCCCCAGATGGGGGCTGCGTACAGGAGTAGAGGCCTAAGGATGGCCTTGTATAGGAGGGGCTTGTTGTCTGAGGCACGTTTGCTGTTTTTGACTAGTAATGGGTACATTGCGCAGCGCTTAGTTTATTTTGGATATGTTTGCTCCAAGTGAGTTTGGAATCCAGCGTAACACCAAGGTATTTGATGTCGCTGGTCCAGGGAATGTTCTCTCCAAACATTTTTATGTGGGGTTTATGGCGTTTAGTACGAGGGCGCCTTCTTGAGAACAGAGTGGCGGCACTCTTGGATGGGTTTATTTCCTCTAAGAGGGTGGCTTGTCGTTAGACGTGGCGGATAGCTAGGGTGGGTTTCTTGGACGTAGATAGGTACGCGGTGTCGTCGGCGAATTGGGCGATCGCGGTGTTCGGGTCTTTTATGAAAACCAGTTCGGGATTAGGGCAAATATGGGTACAACTGAAGCTATTGCCTGCGTCACGGACTTCATTACTAACAATATGGATAAAGGCCATCAAGGTATATCCATTTTCCTCGATCTCGCCAAGGTCTTCGATATAATCTCGCATTTGAGTCTAATCGAAAAACTAAAAAAAATTGATATCTTAGGTAAAGAACTTGATATGTTTAAAAGTTACATCACGGACTGGAATCAACGTGTTCTTAATAAAGACATTTCAAACAATTCTCTTTTCACTCACTTCGGGGTCCCCACAGGGTTGCATAGTAGGTCCAATAATATTCTTAATGTATATTAATGACCTATGCAACATCCCTTTTAACGGAAGCGTTATATGTTTTGCGGATGACACTGTTCTTCGATTCCAAGCTATTTTATTTATTTATTTTAGCGAAAACATAATGGCAAAATAAATTCAATTTTTAAATACATATATGGTTTTTCTTTCGTTTACCTCTCCAAAAAAGAGACCAGCTCTTGTGCTTGGAGAGGGAGTTACACTACAATAATTTTATATAATACCTTACATGTTCTATTCATTGTCTATTTGTGTGCTTCTGAAGTATTCTGTAATATTGTTTATTGTCCAATTATGTGTTTTTGAAGTGTTCATTTAGTTTCTTTTTAAACTATTTTATATCGTTTATTTCTTTAATTTTTGTAAAGAGGCTATTGAAATTTGTTATCCCTAAATATATGGAATTTAGCTGATAGTGTTTGGTGTTACATTTAGGGATTTTAAAGTTATTTTTAAACCTTAATGATGTGCTTGTATCTAATTTTCTAGTGTTATTTTCTTTAATTAATTGATTAATTGAGGTTTTTTTGTAAATGTTTTCTATTTTGGAAACTGGGAATTTTGCAAAAAGTGTCTGTGTTGAAAAAGTTGATCTTTTTTTTAATATCACTTTAATAATTGTTCTCTGTATTATTTTTACTGAGTGAACAATAGCAAAATATACCTTTTTAAAATTATTTATACTTAGAATGTTCTTTAATCTTATGAATATATAAATACATTTTCTTATTCTTTTCACTAATTCGCTAATGTGACTGTGCCATTTTAAATGTTGATCAATAATTACACCGAGATATTTCAGAGTTTAAAGAAAGTAAATTACTAATCGAACCAGGATTTGAGTGTGTTCATGACGTTCGTTTGTAGTGTTCCAGTCTCGTCCGCCAACAATGATAGCAGTGTCGTCGGCGTATGATATAATTTTTCCGGTCAATTTTAGTTTGAAAACGTCATTGACATAAATTATAAAAACAAGTGGGCCCAAAACTGTCCCTTGTGGTATACCAGATTCACTGATTAGGGGTTGGCTTGGAGTTTCGTTAATTTTTACGTTTTGCGGTCATTCGTGAAGATAGCTTTGAATCCAGCTCAGTGCTTTGTCGTCTATACCGACGGATTTAAATTTTAATATTAGTTTGTTGCGGGAGATACTGTCGAAGGCTTTTCTCAAATCCACGAAAATTCCAATACATTTAAGAGATTTGTCTAGAGATTCTTGGATGATATTAAATAGTTTACCTATTGCGTCTTGTGTACTTTTGTTTTACATGAACCCAAACTTGTTTTCATCGATTACTTTGTTTATTTTAATAAATTGAGACAATCTTTTTTTAACAATTTTTTCTAGGATTTTTCCAAAGTATGACAAAAGAGAGATTGGTCTGTAATTGGTTATTTCCTCGGGGTTATTTGATTTATATATGGGGGAAATGATGGCTTGTTTGTTGGGAATACCCCTGGTTTTAAACTTAGGTTTATTACATGCATTAGGGGTTTGGATATTTGTTTTTTTATAAATTTTAATGTATTAACAGTATATCGATCATAACCTGGCGCTGTTCCTCCCTTCATACATGTTATGATTTGTTCAATTTCGTTAACTGTTGTGGGTTGAAAATTTATATTTTATTTCCTGTATATACTGCATTAGAAGTAGCAACGTCAGTATTCCAGTTCTTTGTTATTTTACTAGCCAAGTTTTTACCGACGTTGGCAAAGAAATTGTTAAAAATGTTTGCTGTTTCCTGGGGCTTTTCTGAGCAATTTATTTTTGACTCGTCATGTATAATAAAACTTATTTTTCCTTTTTTGTCTTGTTTATTTTCCACGATTTCATTAATGATATTCCAAACTCTCGTATTATCATTTTCTGCGGATTCTAGATTTTATTTGTAGTATTTTTCTTTAATATTTGATGTTAAAAATGAAAGTTTTTTCTTGTATACTTTTAAATATCTATTTAGTTGCTCGTTATTTGTTAGTTTTTCATTTTTTTTATTAAGAATTCTTTATGTCTAATTGATACGATTAGATCCAGGGTTTTATCGGTTTGTATTTAGACGATTTGCATTTAGGTAAGGTATATTTAGCCGCATTTATATGTTTAGATAGCGTGTCTTCAAATATGTTGCAACGTTATTGCATTGGTATAGTTTAGTCCATTATTCAGAATTTAATTTGTTTACGAGTGTGCCATTTAATTTTATCGCGTGTATATTTTTGGTTTGCAATTTTTTTCCCGTCACACGAGGATTAATATTTTTGTTGTATTTGTCAGTAAATATAGTCGCGTAATGGTCAGTGACTTCTGTATGAACGATACCAGAAATAACATTATTTATTTAGGAGAACACATTCTTATTGTGAAGTTGTAATTATTCAGAACAGACGGTCTGTGATATTTTAAATATTAATTAGAAAGATATACATATAAAATCAATTTAATTCATATTTAAAATATTACAGACCGTCTGTTCTGAATAATTACAACTTCACAATAAGAATGTGTTCTCCTAAATAATAAAGTTGTATCAATGTGTCCAAAATTTAATAAAAATGAATTGATAATTCTGGCGTCTGCTATCAGTTTACTCAAAGGTATTTGAGATTCTGTAAAAATAAGGTAGATGGCTCTGTCAAATAATGGAACGATTAAATGTATTAATATCAAAAAGGTAACATATAGGGTCGAAAATTGTCGCTAAAAATAATGTCGCTGTAGCTTAGTTGGATAAAGCACCTTCCCCGGTTAGGAAAGAGATCCAGGTTCGAATCCCGGTGGCGCAGCAACAATATTTTTCGATAAAATTGATTTTATATGTATATCTTAATAATTAATATATTTAATTCATATTTAAAATATCACAGACCGCCTGTTCTGAATAATTACAACTTCACAATAAGAATGTGTTCTCCTAAAAAAATAATAAAGTTATATCAATGTGTCCAAAATTTAATAAAAATGAATTAATAATTCTAGCGTCTACTATCGGATTCACTCAAAGGTATTTGAGATTCTGTAAAAATAAGGTAGATGGCTCTGTCAAATGATGGAACGATTAAATGTATTGATATCAAAAAGATAACATATAGGTCGAAAAATTGTCGCTAAAAGTAATGTCGCTGTAGCTTAGTTGGATAAAGCACCTCCCCCGGTTAGGGAAGAGATCCAGGTTCGAATCCCGGTGGCGCAACAACAATATTTTTTGATAAAATTGATTTTATATGTATATCTTTATAATTAATATATTTAATTCATATTTAAAATTATATAATCGTTCATATTTGATTTTATAAAAAAAGATAATTAAATTTGAAACGTAACATGTTTTCGATATTCTAATAACATTGACAATTAGTACAGATTGTTGGAGAAAGTCAATAAGTTTGGTTAAAAATTTGTTTAATTAAAACAAGTTAATTGTTAATTCTATTTACTATTTGTAATACTAATTTATTGTACAATTGCAATGTAAACTATGCCCGTCTCGACGCAGAATTTCTCTAGTGAGACTGACACAGTCCAAACATATTTTTACATTAATATTATGGCAGCCCTCGTGGTCCACTGGCAATCCATACATAAGCGAAAATAATTTATTGTAATGCAAGAAATATTACCTTTCCTTTCAATGCTGGAGAGATGTCACAAACTAGATAATAGAGATGACTTCAGCATAGAACATCACATTTATCGCCCAAGTGTATTCGCGGAAAATCTACGTACGATAGAGCAAATAATTAACAAGTCTGGAGCGAATTTAAAAATGCGACTAATAAGCGGATGCCCAAAAACAATAAGGCAGTATTATGGAATGTACATGTATATATAATATAATATACAAGTTGATTGTTAAGATTAACTTTTATCAGTACGATTAATTGTTTAATTTTAAGATAAGTTCCGATGATTTTTAAGATACAAAAGTTTTGTTATTGTGCATTTTTAAAATCATTGTACTTTTACACTTTTGATCTTCTTCTTCTTCTTCTGTTGACCCGTGTCCAGTGTTGAACGTAACCCCTTCTTGCGCCCGAGGCGGCCCAACTAGTCGGACGATTCTTCCTTATTCACCAGAGCCGTCGGATGTCATTTACTCGCGTAATGTTACGGGTACATATAACACGTGAGAAATGGTTTTTAAATTTGTATTATTCCATTTCTGGCTGAGGTAGATTTTAAAAAATATTACTGTTGGGAAAAGTATTGACACCTTGTTGGATGCGTCGGCGTGTAACGCCACTGGTTGCGTGACGCTCTCGAGTCAACTCAAGCACTTAACGCCACTGGTTGTATGATGCTCTTGATTCAATTCAAGTACTTAACGCCACTGGTTGCGTGACGCTTTCGAGTCAACTCAAGCACTTAACGCCACTGGTTGCGTGACGCTCTCGAGTCAATTCAAGCACTTAACGCCACTGGTTGCGTGACGCTCTCGAGTCAACTCAAGCACTTAACGCCACTGGTTGCGTGACGCTCTCGAGTCAACTCAAGCACTTAACGCCACTGGTTGCGTGACGCTCTCGAGTCAACTCAAGCACTTAACGCCACTGGTTGCGTGACGCTCTCGAGTCAACTCAAGCACTTAACGCCACTGGTTGCGTGACGCTCTCGAGTCAACTCAAGCACTTAACGCCACTGGTTGCGTGACGCTCTCGAGTCAATTCAAGAAAAAATCAATTTATGGAAAAAAAAATAGTAAAACTTTCTGATGCTGATGCGATTTCTAATATCATATCATTATATTTATACTAATCTGTCTTATTCAAGCGGAGTGTGTATTATCTGACGAGTATTATTTAGAATACTGGATCTGGTATATGTTCAGATTTTTGTAAAATGCACGCTTTCTAATAGAATGGATTACCCTGATATCAAGATTATTTGGGTGGCAAGTATTTAAAGAGCTATTACACTTTAAAGTTTCACAGTTTTCACGATGCATCACGACCTTTGAAACACCCATAACACCTTTACAACGATTTAGTTGAACATTATGAGCGACCAATTTGAGTGACAAATAAAGGTTTTTACTTTATTAGATTTAAATATAAATAATATACATAAAACATTATTATTTATTTTGCATAACATACATTGATTTTTTGATAAACCTTTAAACTTAATAAATTTTTTTATTGAGTCAAAATTAACAAAATGGGTTTGAAGCGACGGAGCGTCACGAGTCACACCAAGTCCTGAAATGGATTCATCATGATTATCAACTTCACACTTTTCTGAAATCGTACCGGCATCTGTGGACGTAGATTCTAAGCTTTGACCATATTTCTCACATCAATTATTTGTCAAATATCTTCATTTAACAGCTGCGAGAGGTCGCTGGGGTTGGCAAGTATAGTGTTTTTTTTTTTTTACAGGTAATTCGTACTACTCGCATAGTCTAGTATAGGGGGTGCACCAATGGGCTCTGAGCTCTGACAATGGAGAGCAACCGGCAAATTGTCGTCACATGGACTGTTTGGGTAGCAGAGATTGTTCCAAGTTATGCTGTCAAGAGCTGGTGGTCTGATCCGGGTCTAGTTCTGCAGTCCACCACTGACGTTCCCCATCGTTGTATCATCATAATGTAGTCTCTTTGATTATGATAAAGGTGTTCAGGAGACGTCCATGTGTATTTACTTACTTACTCGCCATTACGCCGTTTCCCCGTGGGGGTAGACAGAGAGGACAGAGCGCCACACTCCTCTGTCCTGGTGCACAATTCTCGCCTCATCCACATTCATACATCGACTCACACAAGCTCGCCGATTGTTGAGGCTTCTAACAGAACCATCCTCCATTATCTGGTTTACCTGGTCGTGTCAAGGCTTCCGCGGACGTCCTCTATATATTTTTCTTACCTTTTCTTTCTCCTCATTCATCCGTTCCATATGACCATACCACCTAAGTGATATTCTTCATTTTTTACTCTGTCATAAATGGATGTGCCACGTATGCGCCTGAGTGATCTCATTTCCACTGCACTCAGTCTACTTTCGTTTCACTTCTGCCAGCTCCAGGCGGTCTCCTTACATGTAGTGTTAGATATTTTCATTTGGTAGTATAGGCAGAATTATAAAAATCGTTCACGTCCACCGATCCTTTAATATTACACATTGCACTGATAACTTTATCACCCGATATCATTGATAAGAAATATAAGCCGGGCCATGGTTAATGCAGTGGCGGCTTCTTTACTGGTGCCCGATCTTATTGGGTATTAGTTTTGCCAGTAGATTGGCCACAAACTCCAATTCTCGCATCGTTCGCCGAAAGAATGGTGACTTGGAGAGGTTTGTGGAAGATCAGAGAGGAGTGAGATGATCTCCCGTTCGCCGGATTGACCGGGCCAGTCCGCAGCGCGGATACGGATATAATACTCCTCGTAATTTTCACAGCGATGGCTTTGGAGACGGATGTTGTACACGTCAGTGGAAGTCTTTCAGAATAGAAAGTGATTACAAAAAATAATGACAAGTATAATTGATGTATTTTTTGAAGGGTGTGAGATTTTGATCAGCATTTGGCAAATGATACTGGTCATGACCATGGAGTATCGCGCATCTCGATGATAACGAAGAGGAAGATATCGCGGAATAATTTCTTGGCCACCACCTTGAGCAGTAGAATGACACCAAGAATGATGCTTTTATTTCCTCGTTGACCTTTTTTAATAAAATATGTAATAATTGGGTAAAAAACGATTTATGGTGGAAGTTATTTGACAAGCCCTGCAGCATCCCTACAAACACAAGTTCACGACTTTCGGACATCAACAGATAAATTCGATTATCCGCGATTTCTTTTTATCATCTCTCCCGGATAATCGGGAGTCTACTGTGTATACAATGAAAATATTTACGGCAGAATCGAATCTTAAAAAGAGCATTTATAATCAGTACAGGTTTTTAAAAATGTCAATTAGAATTTGATTATTTATTATAAGACATACATATTTTTGTTCCAACAGAGGTGAATATATTATACATATTTGGGGGTTAGGACGGTGGTTAAATGAAATGCATGTGATTGGCGCGTGTGTTGAGGTTTATTGTGACAAATGATAAATGCGATTAAAACAGAATACAATGAATGAAGATGTAAGAAATTATGAAATGAAATGAATTGGCGGTCTTGCTCGGCAAGCGCGAGCCGGCAAGACCGCCATTGTGAAACGCTGAAACTGGAGAGACTGTCTGGCGGTGAATTGAGCCAGACTTGTGGCAGCAGCCGGCAGCGCTGTCGCTAGCGTCGATGCCGACTGAGATGGCGGTAGATTTGAATTATGGTCGCTACATATATAACATATTAATACTCGTAGCTTATTGTGTGGGGTGGAGTAGAATCCACCTCTGATATATACAGCGTTGTCCTGGCTACTTTTCTACACTGAAGTCTGTGTTGAAGTAGCCAGTTTTTTTTCGTGCTCTTGTGGTGTTATTTAAATCATCGACAGGAATAAAAAGAGAATAAAAATAAATATATATGTTTAAAAAAATATGTAGTGGGAGTGTTGTAAGACTAGTGAATTATTAGTGTAGGTATTGTATACATTATGTTAGACTGTTGGATAGCCATGCTTCTGATTCATCTCTACCTGATTGGATCATATATTGGGTCCATATTTGTGTAATCTTATTGGATTTAAACGACTTCCAGTTGGTGTTGAGTGTGTTGTACAGTTTCGGAGCTAAGAGCATGTAGAATCTTTGATAAAATGTCGCTGTTGCTCTCGGAACTGGCGTTCGTTGTTTGTGTTGTGTTGTGTCCGTGATTTATTGCTTGGGGTGAGTTGTTGTTAGCATGGAAATATTGGACGAGTCTCAACATAAAGATTTGTCTTATACCTAGGACATGGATCTATGATTTGTTCGTTTATTATTGTTTTATTGTCTATGTCATGATTGGTATTCTCCAGCTGTTCGAGAAAATTTAATCTAAAGCCTTTAGTTCCAGTTTTCTAACAAATGTGTCGCGAATTGAGAATCTACTTGAATCCTTTTGCCACTATTTTTCATGTCCCGAGAACCTAATTATTAACTCATTAATCACACAAAAAAAACCCTAAGAATTAACATGAATAATATTTCCTCTGGCTCATTTACATAAAATTGTATAGCTATCCTCTTTCATATATTTCCGGCAGAATTTATACGAAAAATGGATGCAAATCAACATGAGCACGAGCATCATACAAGGGGAAGAGATAGACTGAGACAGCTGGTCAGGAAGAAGGCTAAACCTCAGATGTACAGTGCGATGAAGATCTTTAATGATATGCCAGAATGGAGGAGAAACTACATAGATTCAAAATGAAACTAAGCAAATATGTGCATGGTAAGTTGCAGTAAAAAGGAACATTATGATCTTGTTTATATTAGAGCATGTAAAATAAATAAATATATTACCAAAAACAATTAATTTTACGGTGTTTAATGATGTTAAATTGTACATTTGGGGCTGTTAAGTGAGGCGCCACTGTCTATTCTGTATAGGAATTCAGAAGTGATGTATCGTCGGTGCGAATTTACTATCAGTTACCTGGCGTCACCGTCTCACGGCAGCCACTGATCAGCATTCAAAGTAAGTCGGAGCACTCAAAATTGGTTTTTTTTTTAAATGTATCTTCTGTAACTACTTGTTTAAAAAGCACTTTGAGGAACGGCGGTGACAGGTTTAATTTCATCCTTATTTTCAGACCGTCTTCTCCGCGTATCCTGATAGGGCAGACCGCGTGACGTGTCCATTCGGCTATCAGTTGATTAGCCGAGCAGCCACATCACTGCAATAATATATATATACATATATATATATAACAAAGCCGTCTTTGACAGTTTCAAGTTGCAAGGATTTATGATTACGTATTACATTTCTGTGTTACTTCGCGTATCCATTGCGAAGGAATGTTCCCCTTTAAAATTATGTTTCTGTAACCTATTATATCTTAGAGCTTTGTCGTCAGTTTTACCAACTTGATTAATGCTAACCGGTGACTTATTTTCCAGGAATATATTGTTGGACACACCACTCGGCACTCGGCACTCGGCGCCAAGGGAGATCTCGTTACGGAGGAACATTATTGTTTCTTGTCTGCCACCAGCTGTTCAACCCCACCACGGCAGGGTATAGTTGCTGAACACGGAGACTTTTCAGCGGGCTCACCTGTCTGGGATCCCGGCAGACCTAGTAACGTGCGGCCTGTTAGTCCTATCCTAGCGGTCCAATCATCTCTCCGTATCAGTACTTGGGAAGAACTGCACCGGACTGCGCCCGAGACGGCGTCCGCACTCGTGCCGACTACGCCTCCGCAGGACCCTCAGCCAGACCTCCGGAAGCCGGTGGAATTCATCGTCCCGAGTCCGTCGAGTTCTCTCCGGCAAGGACCTACGTACGCGAGTGCCGCGAATGTGTTTTGGGATCACCGCGCCCCGCCTCAAGTGAGGCAGAGGCTTCAGTAGTGTCAGTGAGTGTACGAACCTTCCGGTCGCCATCTTTCATGATTATTAATTTTCCCATTGTTAATATTTGATTTTTTTTTCAAATTTTTGCCCAGAATGACAAAAATCACCGCAGAAGACCGTATTCTGATCAAAAATTTGCGAATTGAAAAACGTTGGGGTGCTAGGAAAATGATCAAAGAGCTTCAAAACAAAGCCTGGACATTACAGCAGAACGGAGCTCCATCTCACACAAAATACAAAACTATAAATAACATAATTAATTATACAATTGTGTCAAATATATCTCTACAAATATCAGAATAGTTATTTTTCTTTGTGAGCCTGATAGAAAATCTTAAATCTATATATCCATAGACGAGAAAAGACATTAGTACTTACATTAGTACTTAGCAAATATAAAATTAAGATGGTAAATAACTTTTTGCACAGAACAATGTAGATTTAAAAAATGTTTTTATTATAAATTGATTTGATTCTGGTGTCTCCTAGCGTACAGTAAATCCGGTGAAGTGAGTTTTAAAACAGTGAGTGAAGTCTACGCACGCCCAGGATGCCGCTAACAGTTGCGGAACATAGATATTTAGGTCAGTTCAAGAATTACACATTTATTTATTATTTATTACACAAATAATACATTTATAAACAGTGGGTTCTCGTATTGCGAGATGCCTGGAGTCAAAGCACATCCTCGACACAAAGGACACGTGGTTTTAGATTGAAGCCATTCATCGATGCAGACAAAATGAAACTCGTGCCTGCATGCCAATTGATATAATTCAGCAAATGCGATATCCTCTAAACAGATGGCGCAATTCCTAGACTCGTTGCACGTGGCGAGGCAGTCGCAGCATCTTCCCGTCCCATTCGTCCGGGTTATGGTACGGCGACAGATGAGACAGTTAGTGGGAACAGCCATCTGTAAAGTACAATAGAGTCCGTTAAATGCTAATTTAATGTGTTAATCATAAATATATACATATTAAATCAATTTTGATTGGGAACACAATAAACCTTTGCCCACCCGCCGGTACGCCGCCTATGCTATTTGAATTCAGTTTTATTTAGTGCCGTGGACACAGTAGAAATAAACAAATGTCGTAGTCCACGGCACCCATACAAATTATCCCGCCAGTGTTCACGTTTTTCTACCACGTTTAACGTTTTAACGACCATTTCAGAACAACGAAATCACCAAAACTAGAATAACTCAAAAAGGAACACTGGCCGGATAATTCTTGTTACGGGATATCACGGGTCGCGATATTCACTACGGAATTCCCTGCTCGTGATATCCCCCATTGTTAGTTTTAATCTACATTTTATATTATTTGTCTCCGGAAAACGAGTTCTGCCGCCTGTCAGCCCGCGGCCGAAAAATGAAGCGATGTTGCGCTGTTCGGCCGGCAGGTGGCGGCGACCGCCGCATCACTTGGGGCGCGGTCGGGGTTGTAAACGCGCCCTGATTGGTTCGGTGGGGGATTTTGGGGTGGCGGGCACTGCTAGCGGCGCACGTCCACCAAACTTACAGTCTTCCAAAATAAAACTCTCAGATCCATTCTCCAAGCCCCGTGGTTTGTGAGAAACTCCATCATTCATCGCGACACCAGCACTCCCCAGTTCAATTCTCACATACGCGACTTAGCCACCAGATTTTTCAAAAAACTCCAGGATATTCCAAATAGCTACATTTCCACCATTTTTGGAATTTTCGTGGATTTGAGAAAAGCCTTCGACAGTATCTCCCACAACAAACTAATATTAAAATTAAAATCCGTCGGTATAGATGACAAAGCACTAAGCTGGATTCAAAGCTATCTTCACGAAAGACCACAAAACGCATGTGAGACCAGCTCTTGTGCTCGGAGAGAGAGTTACACTGCAATAATTTTATATACTATTTTATTTATTGTCTATTTGTGTGCTTCTGGAGTGTTCTATAATATTGATTATTTTCTAATTATATGTTTCTGAAGTGTTCATTTAATTTATTTCTAAACTCTTTTATATCTTTTATTTCTTTAATTCGTGTAGGGAGGCTATTGAATTTTCTATACATAATACTATGGTACTATACGTCGTGGTCCACTGGCAATCCATACATCAGCGAAAATAATTTATTGTAATGCAAGAATTATTTATTACCTTTTTTTTCAATGCTGGAGAGATGTCACAAACTAGATAATAGATATAACTTCAGTATAGAACAGCACATTTATCCCCCAAGTGTATTCGCGGAAAATCTACGTACGATAGAGCAAATAATTAACAAGTCAGGAGCGAATTTAAAAATACGACTGATAATCGGACGCCCAAAAACAATATGGCAGTATTATGGAATGCACATATATATATAATATAATATACAAGTAGATTGTTAAGATTAAATTTTATCAGTACGATTAATTATTAAGCAGTGCCGGGGTCGATTTTAAAATACAAAAGATCCGATGATTTTTAAGATACAAAAGTTTTGTTATTGTGCATTTTTAAAATCATTGTACTTTTACACTTTTGATCTTCTTCTTCTTCTTCTGTTGACCCGTGTCCAGTGTTGAACGTAACCCCTTCTTGCGCCCGAGGCTGCCCAACTAGTCGGCCGATGCTCCCTGTACTCACCAGAGCCGTCGGATGTCATTTACTCGCGTAATGTTACGGGTACATAACACGTGAGAAATGGTTTTTAAATTTGTATTATTCCATTTCTGGCTGAGGTAGATTTTAAAAAATATTACTGTCGGGAAACGTATTGACACTTTGTTGGATGCGTCTGCGTGTAACGCCACTGGTTGTGTGACGCTTTGAGTACTCTACATGCGGCTTGACCGCCTAATCTACTACTACAAGTGCATCAGCGCTAATCACTTTGACACTTTTACTAACTACCTTATTATAATAAACATCATATGTGTTTTATATTAATACATGAATTGGAAGGGTAAAAAATTACTGATAAAAAACCCTCTAAACAAGACGCTCTCACGAAAATTCAAGCCTTTTAACGTCACTGCTTGTGTGACGCTCTCGCGAAAATTCAATCTCTCAAAATTCGAGTCTATTTCTGTTTTTATTATTATTTTTTTTATATAAATGCTTATTTTATTTTTGTTCCTGTCAGCATGATTAGGTAATGTATTGAAAATATTATAGATTTCAACAATATCAGAAAAAATTATTATAATAGAGTTTAACCATCTCAATTTTTTTTAATGATGTAACAGTACAGGTAAATTTATCCACACTATATTAAATATATTTTTAAATGATGAAATATCGTAAATTAAGAAATAATAGCATCGAGAAAAATAATTCTTTGAATATACTTTTAAAATCAGCAATGTTATCATTGTGGTTAAGATTCATATTATTCATATTATATTATGATTAATAAATGATTGAGGCATATCTTCATGTTTTTGTATGCTTGGCAACGAAGGCAGTACACCTAGAAGTTGTATCTTTTCTTCCATAATCATGGACAGCATCGATAGTTTGTATATACCTAAGTTAAGTTATTAGTTAGATCTAAGGCGGTATTTCCCGTGGAAATACGGTATACATTACATTCTATTTTATTTGGTTATTTCGTTTTCTTTGGTTACATGCTGCCATGCTTACATCTTACGAATTTTCGGTTCATATGGATAACAATTTATATATACGGTTTATATGGATAACGTTTGGGACATATATTTATGCTTGAACGAAGATAATGTACTGCGCCTTCCTGGTGGCGGCCGAGTGCGCTGGCGCTTCTCAGGCGGCGATTTTTTATTACCAATTTAATTTTACAATATGTGCAGTGCAAATTCTTTATTAAATTATTTGCCTTTCGAATTTAGAATAAAAATAAAATAAAAATGTTGGGTTTTCACGACTGTTCAGAATCTTATGTGTATAGTTTTCTGGGCTAATCTGCCGTGTATATCTGACCAGAAAACTATACACAAAACAAATAAAATAATTATCACAAAATAACTACCGTACTGGCCCACAATGTTTTTAAAATAATTACGTTTGCGTTATATTCGAGATCTAAAGCCTAGACCTGATAAGTTTTTTTTTTTCAATGTAATGGGTAACAAATTTCATATGTATTATATTATTATTTTATGTATTAATTTAGTTAATTCTTTGTAAATTCCACAATTTTACAAATATGTAGCATATTTTTTTTATATTGTATATGTATGTATACTGTGTGTTGTCAGTTTTCTTTGCCATTCTTTCTGACTTAAATTGACATAGAATTAGCGTATTTAATTAAATAAATATTTTAAAACAACCTTGACATCTTTATTGTTTAACCAAATTCCCATTTTCAACTATAGATGTAATTTTATATATTTTTGTTACGAAAATTTAAAATTATTTCTATTGATTGAAAAACTTTATTTTCGATAGAAAAACTATTTATTTTTTTGGAAAATTAAACATTCAAAAAAAGAGCGACAAAAGCTGTTAATTAGTACCCCTCACTTGCGTTAGATTGCACCTTAGTACCGTAGCACCTAATAATACTTGAGAGGTTATGTATAAAGGTCAACAACAGTAAATTAGGATCAACAAGGAAGATAGGCTAATTTATAAATGTAATAAAGGAAAAATGTTCCTGAGTAACTTCATTCCAGACTTGCCGCCCGTTCATTAGTTGGAGGATTTCCAATGACATGAAGAAGTGCATGATTATTATGAACATAGAAGATTCGCCCAGCAACAGTCGGACTATAGTTCAAAACTCTGTGCTTCAGAATATACCAAATTCTTGATATTAAAACTCGTATACATCTCTCCGCAACATTTCTTGTTTTAATGTGGGCTTTATTTGTATCTGGATTCCGGAGTATTCATAAGGTGTGAGAAGCCGGGAGCCAGGGTTCTGATGGATGTCCAGAATCACCTGAAAATTCAACAATACGTCATCATTATACCCAAATAACGTAATGCGATTTGTATATTTTCACAATATATTTGAGATTAAAAAAAATAAAAATTACCAACAACCTCTCGTTTTTATTTTCCAAAAATCTTCTAATTTGTAATGTGTGCCATACAACTGCGTCGTTTAACTTATGTTAAACTTATGATTATTTTATATTATATTTAATAATAATATAACTTAATAATAATATAACTTATGATTTAAGTTAAACTTATGATCTGCACCACATATCTGTAACAAAATAAATAATTATAAAAATTTTGTACGGTTTTGCCTCAAAAATAAAATTACCCACCATATAATAAATTACCTTGAAAACAGGACATATGCAGTAACAGTAAAAGGCGCTCTATCCTCCACACGCAAATCAACCGCCGGAGTCCCCGAATTTTGTACATATTCTTCACAAAAGATGTACCAATCCCGACTGACCACAATACGTCAATATCACAATTTGCAAACGATACTGCAGTCTCCTCCTCATCACGCGACCCTCTCCTGGCCATAGTCAGAGTCCAAGAACACACTGCCAAATTCGAAAATTGGTGTATCGACTGGCGAACTCAAATCAATCCTAGTGAAACAGCAGCCATCTTGTTTATCCCCTCCCGCGAAAGACAGATAGTTTTGACAGATTATGGTACGTTTATCTCCCTCACTCCCTCACTCTCTCTCCCTCTCTCTCATTCAAATATAACACTATTTTTGAGGGTTGGTGTAACAATCACCTTCATTTCAATATTGCAATTTTGAGAATAGGCCTGAATAAGTAAAAATATGAATCTTAACCACAAAGATAACATTGTTGATTTTAAAAGTACAACCAATACAGTAGTATCAAAGAATTGGAATTGATTCCAAAAAAACGCTTATCAAATGCATATCTTGTTACGAATCCATTATCGGAAAAATAACAATTCTTCAAAGTTCAATGGCAAAAATAAATACAATTTTGAAATTCATTTCATCTTTCTGCCATACTGACGTGTGACATAATCGTTGAATATAAAATGAAATGTAAATATGAATTAAATACATTAATTAGAAATATATACATATAAAATAGATTTTATCGAAAAATATTGTTTTTGCGCCACCGGGATTCGAACCTGGATCTCTTTATAAACCGGGGAAGGTGCATTATCCAATTATGCTACAGCAACGGTATTTTTAGCGACAAATTTTCGAACCTATATGTTACCTTTTTGATATTAATATATTTAATCGTTCCATTATTTAAAAGAGCCATCTACCTTATTTTTATGGAATCTTAAATACTTTTGAGTAATCTGATAGCAGACGGCCGAATTATCAATTCATTTTTATTAAATTTTGGACACATTGATACAACTTTATTATTAGGAGATCACATTCTTCTTGTGAAGTTGTGATTGTGTTCTTGTGATTAGTGTGAAGCTGTATACCTATTTTAGAAAAAACAATTTCACCACAACTCGAAATACTACATATGTGAGGACTCCAGGCCGGATAGAGTAAGGACGAAGGGCAAGAGTCGACCAGGTGGGACAGATGCTGGAGGGGCGAGTTGGAAGCTGCGATGGTCACCGAGTTCTATGAGAAGATGCTTGAGAACGGATGAGACGAGATTTGGTTGACAAAACGAGTCGTGTGACGCCAGTCTTATCTGCTTAACCACTTGGGGAGGGGATGTGGCTTCGAATTGTATTTAGTATTAAGTATTTATTTTAATTGCATCTATAGGTTAATTAAGTGGATGGACTACAATAAGCCCTATTTATAGATAATAAAATATTTCTTTTATTATTTTATTTATTATCTTTGTTTTATTAACCACTAAATTGAGTTTAAAGACATCTACCGGTTACGAAAAATACCATTTTCTTCTTCAGAATGTCATAACTAACTAAAACAGAATGGGACTCGTAGTTCAATTTAGTTGGTTGTTTATAATTTTTTGATTAGTTTTACACGCTTTATTTATCTCCAACGATTCCAAATTATTTCATTTGTGACCAACACCGTTTATATGCAAAATTGACAATCCCAATTTTTTATCAAAATCATGACCATTTTCTATCAAATGATTAGAAAATTCTGAAAACCCACTATTGTTCAAACATCTCAAATGCTCCCTTACTCTTCTCTTATATTAAAATTTCTACCCGTTTTACCAATATAAAATGCAGCACAATCCTTGCAACTGAGTTTATAGACACCAGAATTGTTAAATTTATCATCTTTGTCTTTAGAATTGATGAGTAAATTTCCTATACTATTATTTGTATAAAATGCCGGTCTAATGTTTCGTGGTAGGTGTTTAGATATTTGATTCGAAAAGTTATTTATGTATAAAATCCTACGCCAATAATCATCGTGTTTTATTTAAATTTAAACAAAATATTTATAGAAGTGAAATAAATATATTATAAAAATTACACCCTTTTTACACGAAGCGTGTAAAACTAATCAAAAAATTATAAACAACCAACTAAATTTAACTACGAGTCCCATTCTAAAATTTTTTCCTAAAAATTATTCGAGTAAATTTGTATTAAGTAATGATTTGAGTTAGGTACTAAAAAAAAAAAAAAAAATTTTCTTTTTAAAAATAGATTTTTAAAGATAGATTCTGTCAAAGAAACAATATGTGTTTTGGTTAGTTATGACATCCTGAAGAAGAAAATGGTATTTTTCGAAACCGGTAGATGTATTTAAACTCATTTTAGTGGTTAATTAAACAAAGATAAATAATAAAAATATAGATATAATATTGATTGTGTTTTGTGAATTCTTATTAGATTGTTAAATATATTAAATTGTCTGTTATTGTTAGAATATAATTGTCAAAAATATAAATAGCAATTGCCCCATGGCTGACCCGCTTCTAAACTATGTCGGAACTGCCTTTTGTCACTTATAATTAGCAACTATAATATTGAAAACCCGACCAGGTAGTGTCATAAAACTTACAGGTAGGCGCAACGCCACTCAAATAGTTATATTACTGGCATTGTCTAGAGGCGGCCAGATGAAAATAAGTCAAAACAAATACATGGACGCATACCTGGTATCCTTTATGCATTACGAATATTTAAAGCGTAATTCATATTTTTATAAACACCCGGGTCAGATCTGACCCACCACCGCAGAGGATGTGTTAATTGCAGTCAGCATATATCATATAAAATTTAAACTGAAAAATAACTTTTGTGTGCAACTTAAATTCTTTTACCATTTAATCGTCAAAATACGTCTACTATTTAATCGAAGAATTTCGATCAAATACCATAATATATATTTAATTAATTTTTACCAATAATTTCGATTCAAGTAATAAAGCAACCTTGTAATGATGTAATGCAGCAACAATGTTAATGATTTTTAAAAGTAGTTGTTTTAATTATTGTTATTCGAATACTGCACATTCGTCAATCAACTGAGCGATGAGCATACATAAAAGATACATGCGATGCGAAGTATGTGCTGCGACCAGTGCTTGTATCCCGTCTGTCGGCGACTTTATCTCGTCACCCTTCCGTGCTGCGTATCGTGAAGCGCAAGTAATATCTACGAGCAATGTGATTTACTTATCAGTGAAATGAACAGTTCCAATTATTTTTTTTCCAATTCCTTAGAGTCTACGATACTCTGAGTACTCTACATGCGGCTAGAGCGCCAAATCTACTGCTACAAGTGCATCAGCGCTAATCACTTTGACACTTTTACTAACTACCTTATTATTATAAACATCATATGTGTTTTATATTAATACATGAATTGGAAGGGTAAAAAATTACTGATAAAAAACCCTCTAAACAATTTACTGGAAATTAAATATTTCAAATTAATTAGGCGCGACACTTGATGTACAGTGCCGCCTTATTCTAGCATAATCCTTCAATATTTAAACTAAAATAAATACTACTAAACTTAAGAATATATTGTTTTATTGTTTTTACATATCATAAATTGGAGAGTTCTCTCGACGCTGTCCGCTTCTGTGTGCATCTCAGTCCGGAGGATCGAGCGCGTTACTTCGCCGCAGGAAATAGTGCCTGGGCAATCTATGTTTGTATCTGAAAGGCATTAAGCTGATGTTGTGCTCGTACGAGCCGAGGTTCCGGATGAGAGGATTATCTTGAGAAGGATGGGAGCAAGATTTGTGGAAGCTTGCTGATAATTTATCGAAGCATTGTGTGATAGTGTTCACCTTGTGCCGGTGGTGTAGTCGCGTCAAATTTGTTTTGGGTGAGGTGTTGTGGATGATTTTAAGCGCTTTGTTTTGTATGACTTGGAGTTGCGTGTATTTCGTTTTGTGTATGCTGCTGAAGGCAGGCGCTGCGTAGGTGATAGTAGGCAGAACCATACTGTGGTATAAAATTGTCTTGTTGTGAGTGGATAGCGGGCCAGTCCTGTTGAAAATCGGACGAAGCGCACCAATTGCTTGGTTCGCTTTCTGGCGTGTGTTCGTCACGTGACGTGTCCAATTCAAGCGCCGGTCGAGTGTCAGCCCGAGGTATTTCACCTCGTTCAGCCACTCAACCTCACTTTCATTGGCTAGGATTTTCACCCTCGGCGTCGCCTTCTTGACGCAATTCGTGAATAGAATAGTCTCGGTCTTGTCCTCGTTCAGTTTCAGCTTCCACTGGCGGTAATACGCCACCATTAGGGTTAACGCCCTCTGGAGCTGTCTGGCGGCCAAGTCCGGACACCTGGAGGTGGCGAGTAGCGCGGTGTCGTCAGCGAAGACGGCGCGCGAGCAGTTCTGTAATGTAGGAGTATCAAAAGTATAAATGTTAAACAAATGGGGACCGAGCAAACTGCCTTGAGGCACACCCATGGGTATGTCTCGGTCGGATGAAAATTCTCCTCTCACCGAGACCGCGAACGTACGGCCCGTCAGATATGAATTTATGATCTCGATCAGGTACCGTGGCACTCCGATCGCGATCATTTTGAAAATTAGACCGTCGATCCAAACGGTGTCGAATGCCTTCGCAAGGTCCAAGAGCGCCATCGCTGTGCTCTTGTTCCAATTGAAGCCGATCGACACCTGCTCGACCACCCGGACCAGCTGTTGGGTCGTACTGTGTCCAGTTCTAAATCCGAACTGGTCGTCGGGAATAGTGCCTTTGCTTGTAGTATACGCCACCAGACGGGTGAGTATGACTTTTTCTAATAATTTGCTCAGTGTAGTGAGGAGGCTGATCGGTCGGTAGTTGAGAGGGCAAGAGCGGTCCTTCTTTGCTTTCGCAAAAGGAAGGACATTGGCCTTTTTCCACTGATTGGGAAAATATCCCAGCAGCAATGATGCGTTAAAAATTTTTGTCAAATGCACTATGGCCCTCTGAGGGAGGTGCTTCAGTAGAATGTTGTGAATGCTGTCCAAGCCCGGGGCTTTGTGCGGCTTTAATTTTTTGATGATGCGGCGGCGCCGCTCTGAAATCCCGGAGCGCGTCGGATACGAGCTTCTCAGTATCGGCGTCACCGATTCCGGCGGTGACCGTGTAGGTTTTCTCAAAGCCGTCCGCCAAGGCGTCGGCTTTTTCTGAATCAGAAAGCGCGGGCTGAGAGCGCCCCGGTACGATAAGTGGTGGGATGACGGTTTTCTTTCGTCTGATGGCCTGGGCCATTCTCCATAGAGAATTGTCCGCAGTAGTCAGCGATTCTAATTTTTTCTCCCAGAAAGAGTTGCGCAGATGTTTGATTTTACGTTTAATTTCTCTCATCTGTTGGTTATAAAGTGTTTTGTGGTCGGGGTTGCGCGTGCGCTGATAGTGTCTGCGATTATTATTTTTGTCTGTGATGAGTGTTTTTATGTCATCTGTGAGTGGCAAAGTGTACGGTCGCACCTCCTTGACCGGTATGTGGGTGTCTCTAGCGCTTTGAATAAACGTCGTGATTGAATCGATTGCGCAATCGATGTCTTCGCGTGTATTAAACGTGTCGGTTGAAAGGTAAATGTTTTGGTTGATGGACTCTTTAAAGCCCGGCCAATCCGCGTTCTTATAATTGCGCTGAGTGCGCACGGTTCGCATTGACGCGCCGTTAATTTCAAAATAAACCGGCAAGTGATCAGACGAGAGATCGTCGCCGCTTGTCGGTTCTCCCAGGAAGGGTGCGTTTTTGGCCAGAACAATATCGAGCGTGCTCGTGTAATTTACTCGCGGCCTATGAAAAGTAGGATAATCCGGGGCTAGGACAACATAATCGTGCGATTCCATGTGCGCGTAGAGAGTACGCCCGTTTGTGTTCGCGCGGCGACAGTTCCAGTGCGAATGTTTTGCATTAAAGTCTCCGGCGACGATTACTGTCGCGCCGAGTGCCATGACTATGTCAATGTCGCCTCGCGACAACACGCGGGCGTTATAAGCGGCGACCAGGACGTGGTCTTGGCCGTCGACGTGGACCCTGATGGCCGTGGCCTCCAGACTACCGAGCGGTGGAATATTCAACCGCGTGTGCGGGATGTTATCGCGAATTAAAATGGCAGTACCCCCGGCGGCGCCGAGTTCGCGATCGTTCCGGTACACGTCAAAGCCGGGGATTTTTAACGGTGGTTGGTTTGGTTTCAACCACGTTTCCGAAAGTAACACAATATCGACCTCAGCATGGATGACAGAAGCCATCAGCTCGTCGATTTTATCACGGACACTATGAGCGTTCCACGCGATCACGCGAACTCCCCAAACTCTGTGCGCCATTATTGATTCTAGCGGGCAATCGCGACTGCGGGACGCCCTAGCGAGCCCAGCAATTCGACGCACAACATGGCGCGTTCGAAGTCATCGTTGCATTGCATGAAGCGATCGCGCGCGTTCATAACGAGACGCATGATAGCCGCGAAATGCGCAAATTCAAAATCGGGCTGCGCGCTACTGGTTTGGCTAGTCAGTGGCGGCGGGGAAACGGAGGGCACCGGGCGCGCCGGTTGGGAGGCGGCGAATACCTGCGTCTGGATGATTGTTGGGGTTATGGGCAGCGGGAGGATCGCTCGCTGCACCTGAACGACTCTCGACCACTGCTTTCCATCGGAGGCTGCAGCGAAGACCCTCGGGACGGCTGTGGGCCGCTGAGCTGGTACTCTTGAGTGTTGCGGCGGTTGGCGGGGCTGCAACTTGGCCACGTACGCCTTGCGTCGCGGGCATTCCCGGAAGTTGGCGGGGTGCGCGCCCCCGCAGTTACAGCAGGCGGCCGGCTCGTCACGTGTCGTCTTGGGACACTCAGCGGTGGAATGCTGCAAGAGACATTTCACACACCGCGGTGTGTGGTTGAAGTTTCGGGATGCATGACCGAAACTTTGGACACTGTAAACACTGAGTGCCATGCTGCAGAAAAATTGGAACGGTATTTCTGCAGTGTGACCTTGCAGTAGCAGATCACGGTCACTTCTTCACGAAGCTTTCCCATGTCCACCTCCTGAGCGAAATAGGCCAGATAGAGTGGGAGCTCTGACCTCGGGGTGGACATTTTGACGACACGTGTGGCCGTAAAACCTTGCAGGCTGAGGTCGGCTGAAATGTCCTCGACCTCTAGCAACAGTAATCCTCGGATTACCGTGCGCTTCATGCGCTCTGCGTCAGGAGTGAATGAGTGGAAACCTCGTTCCCCCCCTCAGTCCTTCCACGAGCGCCTTGTGGTCGGCCAAGTTATGAACCTGGACGGCCGCTGTGCCGCCCCGGTTATACTTGACCGTGAATGGTCCGCTGACATGAGCCTTGACGGTCTCATGTAGTTGGAGATGCGTGAGCTTCTCCGTTTTAAGTATGACTGGCGGCGTGCGCGCCGGTCGGGGCGCCGCGTGCCTCGGAGGCGAGGCCGGCTGTCTGCTGGTCGAGGCCGCTGGAGAAAGACTCCGCCTCGTCTCGGACCTCTCTGAGGGACGAGAAGCGGTTTAGGGTCGTGGGAGGGGAAGCTGAGTTTGGTCGAACTCGCTTATTTGCTGAGTGTTTCGGCACTTCCCACGGGGGGATTGCCGAAATGCTGGGGGGTGGGGGGGGTGGCAGGGCGGGGTAGTGGCTGCCCGAGGTTGTTGGGTTGAAGCTACTGGAGTAACTTGAGGAGTCACCTCCATGGCAGATGGAGGACTCGCGGTATAGTTTGGGGGTGTGGCGACGAAGGACCCGTCCTCCATCAGCCAGTACGTCTGCCTCGACGCCATGTTGGCGCGAAGCAGATGAAAAAGCTTCCCCGACACTGTCGGGGACGCCAGAGCAATGTTATGTCGCGAACTACTTATAATAAAATCGGTTGCACTTAACGGTCGGACCAAGCCAGACCACACGCGGCGGGTGTTGAAAACAAATAAGTGTACTTACCCACTGTGTAGAGTAGTCACTGACACTGATTTTAAAATAGTTAGACTTTAAAAGTTATGGAACTTTATTTCCAATGCGCACGGCACTGGAAAATATTTTGGCGCCGCTTGGAATGCGGCGCGCAAAAATGTTAGCGCGCAAAGGAATGCGGCGCGCTGGTGCGCAGTCGGCTGAGCGGTAATGCTACCGGCAAAGTCCACTGCCGCACGGTATCACTAAAAACGATGCACGGTATCGCGCGAGCGAGTCTGAAATGCTGCACGGTAACTGCGCACGTAGCTAGTCGAAAACGATCCGCACTCCTTGAAGTGCGAGTAGCGAATCTATCAATCCATCCTCGACCGCTGTACTTAACTTACTTAACTATATATGGGTTTTAGAGTGATAGGGGCGGAGCCCCCTTGTCTCCGAAATCTCTAGTATGGCGGTTAGGAGTTTTTTGTCCCCGAAGAATGGGGTGCTTATTCAGCACTATGGACTAAGATTTGTTTTTTTTTTTTTTTTTATAATTATATAAAAAGGATGGTTTTGTAATAGAAATTTTTTTTTTTTTTTGCTTTTTGTTTGTTCTTTTGAATCTTAGATTTTTTTTTTTTTTTGTATTATTTTTTATTTTGTTTTTTTGTTGGGGCTGAGCCTCTTTTCAACCATTCTTCAGGGGACTGGAGCTGGGTTGTAAAGGAGGGAAATGGGGAGGAGGTTGTCGGGGTCGGCATCTGGGTTGTTGTACCCGAGGGTGGAGATGGAGATGTTTGGGGAGTTTTTGAGATTATTGAAAAACCTCGTGGCTAAATCACGGATGTGTGTGTTTAGGGTGGGAGTGTTGGAGTCGCGATGGATGATAGAGTTTCTCACAAACCAAGGGGCTTGGATGATTGATCTGAGGGTTTTGTTTTGAAATGTGATTAGTTTTTTAGTGAATTTGGCGGTGGCCCAGATGGGGCAAGCATAAGTGAGAAGGGGACGGAGGAGGGATTTGAAGAGGAGTATTTTAATATTCGGTTGTATGGGGCTGTATTTATTTAATAGACATGAAATAGAACCTTTGGCTTGGTTTGCTATTCGGAGGGAGTTGGTGATATGCGCTTTCCAATTTAGTTTTCTATCCAATGTTAGTCCGAGATATTTGATTGTCTTGTTCCATTTTATGTCGATGTTGTTCATGGTGATTTGTCCTTTTGGGTGAATGCCGCGTTTTCGCTTACGCGTGAAAAGTATGGCGGCGCTTTTTGATGGATTTATAGCGATGCGCCAGGTCTCGAACCAACATTGGAGAGAGTCTAGGTGGAGTTGGAGACGATAGGTGATGGTGAGGGGGTCGGTGGAGTTTGTAAGTATGGCGGTGTCGTCGGCGTAGAGTGCTGAGATTGAGTATCTATCAGTCGGTCTTGGCATATCGCTCGTGAAGATGTTATAGAGGAACGGAGATAGAATGGAGCCTTGTGGAACACCGGCTTTCATGAATCTGGTGGAGGACAGGGTGGATTTATTTAGTTTGACTCGGAAAGGGCGGTTGTGGAGAAATGATTTGAGGAGACCGTAGAGTTGGGGGTGGAGATTGTAGATTTCGAGGGTTTTATAAAGTAGGCCGTTGTGCCATACTTTATCAAATGCTTTAGCCACGTCGAGAAAAATGGCGCCGGTAGATCGATGTTTGCGAAAGCCGTCGGTGATGAATTCGACGACTCTCAGAAGCTGGTGGTAGGTGGAGTGAAGGGGTCTAAAGCCGTGCTGTTCATCAGGGATTGCGTTTTTGAGGCCAGGTTGATCTTGGAGTCTATTTAGGAATATTTTTTCAAAGATTTTACCGATGTTAGAGAGGAGGCTGATTGGTCTGTGGTTTTCTGCAAAGAGGGGGTCTTTGCCTGGTTTTGGAAAAAGAATGATGTTAGAGGATTTCCAGGCAATGGGGAAGTATTGTAAGCGGAAGGCTGCATTGATTAGCATAGTCAGAAAGAGTATGCCTTTGATGGGAAGGAGTTTGAGGGCTTTGGTTGGGACTCCGTCAGGGCCTGGTGCTGTATTTGATTTTCTTTTGCGGATTATTTGTTTGATTTCTTTAGGAGAAGTGAAGAATTTGTTGGGTGGGGGGGAGGGGTTGAGGTGGTTTTCGACGTGGCTATTGACGAATTGGGTGTGCGTTGCTGAGGTGGTGTCAGGGTTGGTGTCAAATTGGAGTTCAAGGCTGTCGGCAAATGCTTCGGCCTTGTCCTCGTCTTCGTACACCAAGCCGGAAGGGGTGTGAATTGGGTTGATGGTAGATTTAGGAGAGCGGAGGGAGTTGGCCATTTTCCATATTGAGCCATTTTGTGGATTTAGGGTGGAGAGTTTGAATTGCCAAGTCTCAGAGCGGTGGGCCGAAATTGCTTCTCTGAGCTTGGTTTGAAGATGGTTGGCTCGCGATTTGTCTACGGGATTTCGGTATTTCTGCCATTGCCGTCTGGCGTGGTTTTTGCTCCTGATGAGAGTCTGGATGTGGTTGGGGAGGGAGAGTCGACGGGGGGCGGCAGGGGGGGGGGGGTTTTAGGCTTCGGTCATGGCGGAATTGATTGTATTGGAGAAAGAGTCGATATGCCGGTCTAATTCTGAGGGGTCGGAGATGTTGGAGGGGATGATGAATTTATCTTTGATGACTTGTTCGAAAAGTGGCCAGTTGACTATGTTATTGATTGGCGAAGGGGGGGGGGTGTTGTGAAAGTCAAAGATTTCAATGAAGATGGGGTTATGATCTGAGTTCAAGTCATTCATGGTGGTGACTGAGTGGGACCAGGGGAAGTTTTTAAAGATGGCAAAGTCGAGAATGTCTGGTCTGTGGCCGAAAGAAGAGAAGAAGGTTGGGGAGGAGGGGGCTGAGACTGATAGATTGTTAGTGTCGATGAAGGTGCGAAGTTTTTTTCCGTTATTGTTGGTGGCGCGGCAATTCCATGAGGGGTCTTTGCAATTGAAGTCTCCTGCGAGTAGGGTGGGGGTGTCGTTGTTAAGGAGGGAGTCGAAATCTTTGGTGAGAAACTTTTGGGGGGGGTTGTAAATGCTGTTGATGGTGAGTGGACCAGAGTGGCGAGTATGGATGGTGATGGAGGTTGATTCGAGATGAGTGAGGGAGGGGGGGGTAGGGTTAGAGGAGTGGGCAATGCTTCTTTTGACGAAGATAGCGGTGCCCCCTCCTCTGCCGGTGAGTCTGTCGTTCCGATAACAGGCAAAGTTTGGGATATTGAATGTATGGGAGGGTTTCAGGTGAGTTTCACTGACTAGGAGGAGATCGAGTGAGTGCCGAACCGTGAAGTCCGCCAGTTCATCTCGATCCCCTCCCAGTCCGTTAGCATTCCAGGCTGCAATGAGTAGGGAAGAGGGAAGGGTCGTGTTAGCCATTGGAGGTTCTTTAATTGAGGTTGAGAAGAGTGAAGATTTTGGGTACTTCAGAAAATATGATGGTTATGGCTTCGCCGAAGGAATTGACGGCTAGGAGACGGGGGATGGTGTTGATTATGATTTTAATAATTTCAGCTATGTTGGGGTTGAGGAGTGAATTTAAAAGTGATGAAATACCGATGTTGGGTTGGGGGGGTTGGGGGGGGGTAGGGTGTTGGGGGGGGGGGGAGGTTGGGATGGTGGATGTGGGGGGGGCGAGGGCTGCCGCGTATGAAGTGGTTGGAGAGATGAGTCTTGAAGATATCGGGGGGTGGGGTGTGGTTGCTTGAGGGCGAGGTCTGGTGGGGTTGATGCGAGGGGGGGGGTAGTAGGAGCAGCCTCTATAGTTGGCCGGGTGTTCGCCTCTGCAGTTGGCGCAGGTGGCCGGTCCGTCTTCTCTAAGTTTTGTGCAGGTTGTTGTGAGGTGGTCGGCGCCGCACTTGACGCACCGTGGGTTAGCTCTGCACATTGTAGCTGAGTGACCGTATATTTGACACCGATGGCATTGCGTCGGCGCGTCTTTTTTTCTCAGCTTTTCGACAAATATTTTAAGTTCGAAGATGGTTTGTAAGTTGTAGATTTCTTTGCCTTCGTTGTTGTTCTCTAATTGAACGAGGACGAGTGGCATGGGGCGGCGTTCCGGTCCTGTCTTCATGCGGTTGACAGAAACTATTGGATATGTTGGGTTAAGTTCTTCAAGGATTTCTGAGTCTGAAATGTCCAGGGGTATGCCTCTGAGGACGGCCTTGATAGTTTTGTCTTGTTGAGGTAGAAAAGAGTGAAATTGGGTGGCGTTGGTTTCTAGTATGCGGGTGGCGGTTCGGAAACTGTCTATGTCTGCGGTGTCAACTTTGACTCCAGATCTGGTGGTGCGGGCTGCAGAGATGTTGACTCCTGCATTTTTAAGTATGGAGAGGGTTGCTCTCCAATTTGTTGCGTCTCTCAACATGATGGGAGGGATGTTGATTTTTTTTTTTGGTTTGGGTGAAGAAGCTGGAGAGGTGTTAGAAGTATCATCTGTGGTCATTTTATTGTCGGAGTTGTAATTATCATCATCACTGTCAGTGTCGGAGTCGGAGAGGGCTTCGAATCTGTTGGAGGTTTTGGGGCTTGAGGGGGGCGTTGGTGAGTTGGCTTTTCTTTTCTTTGTGAGTTTGGGTTTAATCCATTCTGGATTGGAGGGCGGTGGTAGATTGGGGAAGTCAGTAACGTTGGCGGTGGATGTGCTAGGGGTTTGCGGAAGGGGTGTCGGGTTGAGTGTAGTTGCAGGCAGAGGGGTGGTCGAGCGGGTTGCTGAGGCGAGGTTTGAGGCAAGTTTGGCGGCTCGTGGTTTGGCTGCTAGTTGTTGGCTGATGGTGGTCGCCATTTCGTAGAGTTCGTCCGAGGTAAAGTTCTGCACGTTTTTTAGCTTGGCAGCTAGAGCGGGGTCTAAGGTGGTGGAGGTAGACATCGGTGGAGTGTGTGTAGAGCGGTCGGCTGAGTTGGGAGATGAAGTCTTGTTGGGAGCACTGGAGGGATTAGCTGATGTTTTGGTTGGGGGGGGCATAGCGGGCCTTGGGATGAGGCGCAGTGTACACTGGTGGGAGTGAGTGGAGCACAAAAAGTTATCAGGAGGCACTTTTCAGGGCCGCCGCACGTGGTACACAAAAAAAAACTATGTAGAGTTGTAAATGTTGATCATAAAAAACACAATTGTAGTAGGTCACAAGATGTGAAAAAAAAAAAAAAAAAAAACAAAAAAAAAAAAAAAAAAAAAAAAAAAAAAGAATTCAGCAGAAAAGTCCCTTGTCAAGGCTAATTTGTAGGTACAGTGAAATTTGGAAGAAAATATTTTAGTTGAAGTTTTTTGTATTGAACTAACCGTATCGGTGGAGTAATGCTGTCGGAATGTGCACTGAATTGCGATGTCACTGTATTTATGTGTTAGGAGTCCTATCTCAGGGCCGGTGGGGGTGACACGTGACTGTCGGAAAACCGGGCCGTTCACTTGAACACTTGAAATGACGTTTCGGGTCTTTGGCCGAATCACAAAAACACACAAAAAGGCCCTTTTCAGGGCCGCCTCACGGGGTTGTTTAGTTTGCCTTATTAGGGCCACTTAGCGGATCACGATTATGAAAAGTTGTAAACTGGTAGAAAAATGGTCACTGGTGACGAGGCACCGATCACAATTGTCACTTTATGTTGGATGCACTGTTTGATTCGATATTACTTTTGTATGGAGCGAAACACTAGAAAACCGAATTGCGGCGGATCACTGCGCATGGCGGAGCGCTGGAGAGGAGACGACCGAACTGGAGCGAGGTCGAGTCGAGACTGTCGACCGCTGTACCCCCTCTATTTATAACATATTTCAAAACCGTTACATGGCCAGCAGTGGTAGGGGAGGCTCACAACCCCCACCACTTGACCGTTTGCGACGCGACCGCTGCCATGCGGCGATCCGTCGAACCATAATTTCCGGAGCCCGACAACGCACGGTCTTAATACCGTGCCAAAGTCGTGCTCCAGACACAAAATAAATAAATATAAAATAGTTGTGGAATATCGCGAGTAATAAACAAATACAAATAAGACCTAGCTCGCGATATCCACAAATTCACAATCAAGGCATTTATTTAATCAAACAATAAGTATGAAACATGGAATAAACAGGGGGTGGGAGGTGATCGCCCATAATTTACACAATCATTTTCAGTAAGTGATCACCCCATACAAAGACAATACAAGTGTGGATATCGCGAGCATCAAACATTAATTACCAAAACCAGCTCGCGATATCCACAAATCTTAATACACAAAACAGTTACATTTGGTGGACGGTCGCCCCATACAGAATAGTTCCGCCACCGCGAGTTGGTACGTGGTAGCTGGCTCCTTACGGAGCCCGCCACTGGCGCTCAGCGCCCATCGGCCCGCTTGGTGCCACTGGACTGAGTATGAAAAGGTCATTTTCAGGGCCGCTGAATTGTAAAACCCATATGATCGGGGAATTTGTCCAGTAGAATTTAAAATATCGTTTCCAAGTGGACCTTCTCGAGTTTAGTCGCCGGCGCCTCCTCACAAGAAGCTGCTTTCTGAGCCAGTCGTGAGGTGGAATCCTGTGTGCAACACATTTCAAACAATCCTCTTTTTACTTACTTAGGGGTCCCCACAGGGTTGCATAGTAGGTCCAATAATATTCTTAATGTATATTAATGACATATGCAACATACCTTTTAACGGTAGCGTTATATGTTTTGCGGATGACACTGTTCTTCGATTCCAAGCTGATATATATGTATATATATATTTTTTATTTATTTATTTTAGCGAAAACACAATGACAAAATAAATTCAATTTTTAAATATATGGTTACATACATGGTTTTTCTTTCGCTTACCTCTTGTGACGGTTCCTGTAATCCCTATTAATATTCCTAAAATACGTGTTTTATATTATTATTTCCTACCCTCCTGGCTTCCGCCGCCAGTGTGAAGATCTCGCATTTTCACGCTTAGTACTAGTTTATACGCTTAATATCTAAGTTTGGCCAAATGATCATCTAATGGTAGGAATGGTCCCCATGTTATGTCCGTAATAATCCTAGTTCTTTTAACCCGCGTTTTCAATTATCAAATATCCAAAGTTTAAAAACATCCAAATATTATAGAGCAATTGTGTTGCCAACCAAACAAAAAGTGGTCGCCTCAAGTCACTTCGCTAGGGCACGAGCGGATTCACCCGACCGAAGTCGAGATCTTCACACTCGCTCCAAACCGTCGGTGGACACGGATTCGAAAGCCGGTACCGGACCGAGGGGTCGGGGCAAAAGGCTGCTGGACGGCGAGGTTCCGAGGGATGAGGCGGGGTGCAAAATGAAAAACACTTGCTAAAGGTGTATTCAGTGCACCGCAGTATGTAGTTGAGTAGAGACGAGACGTTTGACGAAGAGTGACCTCCATACATAACTATAAATGTCTTTTAAGAGTGATAGGGGCAGAGCCATTTATTTTAGTTTAAATATTTAAGGATTATGCTAGAATAAGGCGGCACTGTACATAAAGTGTCGCGCCTAATTAATTTGAAATACTTAACTTCCAGTAAATTGTTTAGAGGGTTTTTTATCAGTAATTTTTTACCCTTCCAATTCATGTATTAATATAAAACACTCAGATGTTTATAATAATAAGGTAGTTTGTAAAAGTGTCAAAGTGATTAGCGCTGACGCACTTGTAGTTTGTAGATTAGGCGGTCTAGCCGCATGTAGAGTACTCAGAGTATCGTAGACTCTAAGGAATTGGAAAAAAAAAAAAATTAGGGGCAGAGCCCCCTTGTCTCCGTAATCTGGAGTGTGGCGGGTGGAAGGGTGTTTGTCCCCGAAGAATGGGGTGTGTTCCGCACAGCTTTGCAAGCTACGGACGCAAGAGAAAGTGGCCCGAAAATAAACAAATAGAAAGGGGCCACTTTTCCGCGTCACAGGAACATTCCGCCCGGCACCCCGCGCCACTGGATTTTCCACGCCACTGCGCCAACGGACCGCCGCGTGGAGGGGGTAGCGGGCCGCTGCGATACTCCGCCCCCGCCGGCACGCAGACTATGCCGCACTTATTTTTAGCATAACTAGTCGTAGAAAAATTATGTGTAATGAAAATACGATATCAATAAAAAGAGAATGGAAGGGGCGATCGCCCGGCGATAATATTATGCACCTCAAAAATCATTTAGGCATTGAAAACGAGTTTTCCAAGTTTGAGGTGCGATAATTAATTCCCTGGGCCATCGCCCCGGATAAGACTTATCAGGCATCGCGAGGAGCAATAAAGATTATAAGATAAAATACTCGCGGTGCCTGAAAAAGTAAAATTGTAAAGAGGAGAGAGGAAATGCCGGAGAAATTCGAAATCTGCCGTCTCCAACTGTGCGGCGAGAAAAATGAACCAAGTTTCGAGATTTCGCCGCCAGGGGGTGGCTGCGCTGGACCACAGCGGGGCGGCAGGGGGACGGATCCGGCATTTTGATTGGAGGAGATCTTCTGGAGCCTGTAGCGCTCGTGTTATTTTTAGATGTGAAATAAATAATGGTCCAGTGGCTACAAAGAGCACTCTCGTTTCTACTCTCGCTTCGTGCACCACTGGACTTGATAAAGCAAATTGGACTTTTTATTTCTTCTCATCTTTCGACCTTGCTACTACTTGGACTATTGAATCTTCTGGCTTCCTGACTTGGCTTCGACTTTGGATCACGGACCTGGAAATTCACCCTGACATCGGCTGCTACACTGGACAAGATTTTGGACCCCCCTGGACCGCTGCACCACGCTGCAGATTATTTTGTCCGAGACACCAGAGCGAACCGGCGAACCACCCCTGCATACAGTTCTTGTTTCCTGTACGGAACAGGGTGCTTGCTAGGCACTGTGAGCTAATTTTTTTTTTTCCCCTTTTTTCCGTTTTTTTTTATGTTTTTTTTATTTATTTAAATTTTTTTTTCTTCTAATTATTAGAATTTTGGGCTTAAGCCTCTTTTCAGCCATTCTTAAGGGGACTGGAGCCGGGCTATAGAGGAGGTAAATGGGGAAGAGTTTGTCGGGGTCGGCGTCGGGGTTATTGCTACCTAGGGTGGAAATGGAGCTATTTGGAATATCCTGGAGTTTTTTGAAAAATCTGGTGGCTAAGTCGCGTATGTGAGAATTGAACTGGGGAGTGCTGGTGTCGCGATGAATGATGGAGTTTCTCACAAACCACGGGGCTTGGAGAATGGATCTGAGAGTTTTATTTTGGAAGACTGTAAGTTTTTTAACAAATTTAGCCGTGGCCCAGATGGGGCAAGCGTAAGTGAGGAGGGGGCGGAGAAGGGATTTGTAGAGAAGTATTTTGATGTTAAGCTGAATGGGGCTATATTTGTTTAGGAGGCAGTAGATGGATCCCTTAGCTTTGTTTGCTATCCTGAGTGAAGAGTTAATGTGAGCGTTCCAATTGAGTTTCCTATCCAAAGTTAAGTCGAGATATTTGCCCGTTTTGTGCCATTTAATGTCAATATTATTGAGAGAGACGTGGCCTTTGGGCTGAAGGCCGCGTTTGCGCTTTCGCGCGAAGAGGATGGCAGCGCGCATTGGACGGATTAATGGCGATGCGCCAAGTTTCAAACCAGCATTGGAGGGAGTCTAGATGCTGTTGAAGCCTATCGGTAATGGTGGCGGGGCTTGTGGAGTTTGTAAGGATTGCAGTGTCGTCTGCATAAAGTGCTGTGATGGAGTACCTATCAGTCGGTTTGGGCATATCGCTCGTGAATATGTTGTAAAGAAATGGGGAGAGAATGGAGCCTTGCGGAACGCCGGCTTTCATGAATCTGGTGGTGGAGAGGGTGGTTTTATTGAGTTTAACTCTGAACGGTCGATTATGAAGGAAGGATTTGAGAAGACCGTAGAGTTGGGGGTGGAGATTGTAGAATTCAAGAGTTTTGTAAAGTAGGCCGTTGTGCCACACTTTATCGAAGGCTTTGGCCACGTCGAGAAAAATGGCGCCAGTGAAGCGATGTTTTCGGAAGCCGTCGGATATAAATTCGACGACTCTCAGAAGCTGAAGGTTAGTGGAGTGACGGGCTTTGAAGCCGTGCTGTTCGTCAGGGATGGCATTTTTAAGGCCTATTTGGTCTTGCAGTCGTGTGAGAAGAATTCGTTCGAAAATTTTGCCTATATTTGAAAGTAAGCTGATCGGCCTGTGGTTTTCGCAGAAGAGGGGGTCTTTGCCTGGTTTGGGAAAGAGAATGATATTGGATGTTTTCCATGCTTTGGGGAAGTACTGCAAGCGAAAAGCTGTATTGATGAGGAGGGTGAGAAATAAGATTCCCTTTGCGGGGAGGAGTTTGAGTGCTTTGGTTGGGACACCGTCGGGTCCTGGGGCTGTATTAGATTTTCTGGATTTGATTATTTTTTTAATTTCCTTTGGCGAGGTAAAAAATTTATTTTGAGAGGAGGGGGGGTTGATGTCGTTTTCGACGTGGCTATTGATGAAATCGGTGTGTGAAGCTGAAGATGTGTCAGGGTTAGTGTCGAATTGGAGTTCAAGGCTGTCAGCAAATGCTTCGGCCTTGTCTTCGTCTTCGTACAGTAGGCCGGAGGGGGCGTGGATCGGAGTGGTGATGGTTTTTGGAGCGCGGAGGGAATTGGCCATTTTTCCACATAGAGCCGTCTTGGGGTTTGAGGGAAGATAATTTAAATTGCCAAGTCTCAGAGCGGTAGGCCGAAAGTGCTTCTCTGAGCTTGGTCTGGAGGTGGTTTGCGCGAGCTTTGTCGGCGACGTTGCCATATTTTTGCCATTGGCGTCTGGCGTGATTTTTGCTCTTGATGAGAGACTGAAGATGTGAGGGGAGAGTGGTGCGGCGGGGGGCGGCGGGGGAGGGGGGTTTTGAGGCTTCGGTCATGGCTGAGCTGATAGTATTGGAAAATGAGTCGATATGCGTGTCTAATTCGGCGGTGTTAGAGATTTTGATGGGGATGGTGAATTTATTTCGAATGACTTGTTCAAAAATAGGCCAGTCCACGATGTTGTTGGCTGACGGAGGGGGGGGGGGGGTATTGTGGAAATCGAAGATTTCAATGAAAATGGGGTTGTGGTCAGAATTTAGGTCATTCGAAGTGGAGATAGAATGTGGCCAGGGGAAATTTTTTAAGATTGCGATATCTAGAATATCGGGTCTGTAGCCGATAGTCGAGAAGAAAGTGGGTTTGGAGGGGGCTATGACTGATAGGTTGTGGGTGTCGGTGTACTTGAGAAGTTTTTTTCCGTTACTGTTTGTGATGCGGCAATTCCAAGAAGTGTTTTTGCAGTTAAAGTCACCAGCGAGAATGGTGGGGGTGTTGTCGCTGAGGAGGGTGTCGAGTTCGCTAATTAAGAAGGTTTTGGGGGGGTTGTATATGCTGTTGATGCGCAGCGGGCCTGAGTGGCGGGTGTGAATGGTAATAGAGGTGGATTCTAAATGTGAGAGAGAGGAGGGGGTGGGGTTGGGGGAGTGGGCTATATTTCGTTTTACGAAAATAGCGGTTCCACCACCTCTGCCTGAAAGTCTGTCGGAGCGATAGCAAACAAAGTTAGGGATATTGAAAGAGTGTGAGGGCTTGAGATGGGTTTCGCTGACTAGCAGAAGATCGAGGGAGTGACGAACTGTGAAGTCCGCCACTTCCGTTCGGTCTCCTATCAGCCCGTTCGCATTCCAGGCTGCGATGTGAAGGGAGATAGGGAAGGATGAATTAGCCATTACAGGATCCTAATTCAAACTGAGGAGTGAGAGAGCTCCATACTGCGGCGGCCTTGTATTTATTCAAGTTGAGTGGACGTGCGCCGTTAGCAGCGCGCGCCACCCCAAAATCACCCACCGCACCAATCAGGGCGCGTTTACAAGCCTAACCGCGCCCCAAGTGATGCCGCGGTCGCCGCCACCTGTCGGCCGAACAGCGCAACATCGCTTCATTTTTCGGTCGCGGGCTGACAGGCGGCAGAACTCGTTTTCCGGAGACAAACAATTCAAAATAGGTATTAAAATTAACAATGGGGGATATCACGAGTAGGGAATTCCGTAGTGAATATCGCGACCCGTGATATCCCGTAACAAGAATTATCCGGCCAGTGTTTCTTTTTGAGTTATTCTACTTTTAGTGATTTCGTTGTTTTGAAATGGTCGCTAAGCGAGTTTTTGAGCGGAGGGCTCCCCGTTGTTGCTCTGATAAGGGACTTTTGACAAATGTGAAAAACTGGCGGTAAATTTTGTATGGGTGCCGTGGACTACGACATTTGTTTATTTCTACTGTTGTCCACGGCACTAAATAAACTGAATTTAAACAACATGGGCGGCCGTACCGGCGGGTGGGCGAAGGTTTATTGTGTTCCCAATCCCGCGGCACGCCGCGTAAAGTAAATAATAATTATTAATCAACAAATAAGTAACAATTTCAACTTATAATAATAATTCACAAATAAGTAACAAAATCATATTATGGTAATAGTCTCTGTGTGCAACAACCGCAGAGGATGTGTTAATTGTAGTCGGCATATATCATATAAAATTTAAACTGAAAAAATAACTTTTGTGTGCAACTTAAAATTCTTTTACTATTTAATCGTCTAAATACGTCTACTATTTAATCGAAGGAATTTCGATCAAATGCCATAATATATAATTCATTAATTTTTACCAATAATTTCGATTCAAGTAATAAAGCAACCTTGTAATGATGTAATGCAGCAACAATGTTAATGATTTTTAAAAGTAGTCGTTTTAATTATTGTTATTCGAATACTGCACATTCGTCAATCAAGTGAGCGATGAGCATACCTAAAAGATACACGCGATGCGAAGTATGTGCTGCGACCAGTGCTTGTATAGCGATCCCGTCTGTCGGCGACTTTATCTCGTCACCTTCCGTGTTGCGTATCGTGAAGCGCAAGTAATATCTACCAGCAATGTGATTTACTTATCGCTCGCCAACTGATGAAATATCGTAAATTAAGAAATAATAGCATCGAGAAAAATAATTCTTTGATTATACTTTTAAAATCAGCAATGTTATCATTGTGGTTAAGACTCATATTTTTATTTATTATCTTTGTTTTAATGATTAATATTTGGATTTAATGATAAATATATGAATATGTAATTCTTTGATTCTACTTTTAAAATCAGCAATGTTATCATTGTGGTTAAGATTCATATTTTTATTTATTATCTTTGTTTTAATGATTAATATTTGGATTTAATGATAAATATATGAATATGTAATTCTTTGATTATACTTTTAAAATCATCAATGTTATCATTGTGGTTAAGATTCATATTTTTATTTATTATCTTTGTTTTAATGATTAATATTTGGATTTAATGATAAATATATGAATATGTAATTCTTTGATTCTACTTTTAAAATCAGCAATGTTATCATTGTGGTTAAGATTCATATTTTTATTTATTATCTTTGTTTTAATGATTAATATTTGGATTTTAATGATAAATATATGAATATGTAATTCTTTGATTATACTTTTAAAATCAGCAATGTTATCATTGTGGTTAAGATTCATATTTTTATTTATTATCTTTGTTTTAATGATTAATATTTGGATTTAATGATAAATATATGAATATGTAATTCTTTGATTCTACTTTTAAAATCAGCAATGTTATCATTGTGGTTAAGATTCATATTTTTATTTATTATCTTTGTTTTAATGATTAATATTTGGATTTAATGATAAATATATGAATATGTAATTCTTTGATTATACTTTTAAAATCAGCAATGTTATCATTGTGGTTAAGATTCATATTTTTATTTATTATCTTTGTTTTAATGATTAATATTTGGATTTAATGATAAATATATGAATATGTAATTCTTTGATTCTACTTTTAAAATCAGCAATGTTATCATTGTGGTTAAGATTCATATTTTTATTTATTATCTTTGTTTTAATGATTAATATTTGGATTTAATGATAAATATATGAATATGTAATTCTTTGATTATACTTTTAAAATCAGCAATGTTATCATTGTGGTTAAGATTCATATTTTTATTTATTATCTTTGTTTTAATGATTAATATTTGGATTTAATGATAAATATATGAATATGTAATTCTTTGATTCTACTTTTAAAATCAGCAATGTTATCATTGTGGTTAAGATTCATATTTTTATTTATTATCTTTGTTTTAATGATTAATATTTGGATTTAATGATAAATATATGAATATGTAATTCTTTGATTATACTTTTAAAATCAGCAATGTTATCATTGTGGTTAAGATTCATATTTTTATTTATTATCTTTGTTTTAATGATTAATATTTGGATTTAATGATAAATATATGAATATGTAATTCTTTGATTCTACTTTTAAAATCAGCAATGTTATCATTGTGGTTAAGATTCATATTTTTATTTATTATCTTTGTTTTAATGATTAATATTTGGATTTAATGATAAATATATGAATATGTAATTCTTTGATTATACTTTTAAAATCAGCAATGTTATCATTGTGGTTAAGATTCATATTTTTTATTTATTATCTTTGTTTTAATGATTAATATTTGGATTTAATGATAAATATATGAATATGTAATTCTTTGATTCTACTTTTAAAATCAGCAATGTTATCATTGTGGTTAAGATTCATATTTTTATTTATTTATCTTTGTTTTAATGATTAATATTTGGATTTAATGATAAATATATGAATATGTAATTCTTTGATTATACTTTTAAAATCAGCAATGTTATCATTGTGGTTAAGATTCATATTTTTATTTATTATCTTTGTTTTAATGATTAATATTTGGATTTAATGATAAATATATGAATATGTAATTCTTTGATTCTACTTTTAAAATCAGCAATGTTATCATTGTGGTTAAGATTCATATTTTTATTTATTATCTTTGTTTTAATGATTAATATTTGGATTTAATGATAAATATATGAATATGTAATTCTTTGATTATACTTTTAAAATCAGCAATGTTATCATTGTGGTTAAGATTCATATTTTTATTTATTATCTTTGTTTTAATGATTAATATTTGGATTTAATGATAAATATATGAATATGTAATTCTTTGATTATACTTTTAAAATCAGCAATGTTATCATTGTGGTTAAGATTCATATTTTTATTTATTATCTTTGTTTTAATGATTAATATTTGGATTTAATGATAAATATATGAATATGTAATTCTTTGATTGATGATTAATAAATGATTGAGGCATATCTTCATGTTTTTGTATGCTTGGTAACGAAGGCAGTACACCTAGAAGTTGTATCTTTTCTTCCGTAACCATGGAACAGCTTCGATAATTTGTATATACCTAAGTTAAGTTATTAGTTAGATCTAAGGCGGTATTTCCCGTGGAAATACGGTATACATTACATTCTATTTTATTTGGTTATTTCGTTTTCTTTGGTTACATGCTGCCATGCTTACATCTTACGAATTTTCGGTTCATATGGATAACAATTTATATATACGGTTTATATGGATAACGTTTGGGACATATATTTATGCTTGAACGAAGATAATGTACTGCGCCTTCCTGGTGGCGGCCGAGTGCGCTGGCGCTTCTCAGGCGGCGATTTTTTATTACCAATTTAATTTTACAATATGTGCAGTGCAAATTCTTTATTAAATTATTTGCCTTTCGAATTTAGAATAAAAATAAAATAAAAATGTTGGGTTTTCACGACTGTTCAGAATCTTATGTGTATAGTTTTCTGGGCTAATCTGCCGTGTATATCTGACCAGAAAACTATACACAAAACAAATAAAATAATTATCACAAAATAACTACCGTACTGGCCCACAATGTTTTTAAAATAATTACGTTTGCGTTATATTCGAGATCTAAAGCCTAGACCTGATAAGTTTTTTTTTTTTCAATGTAATGAGTAACAAATTTCAGGGTCACGTCATATTCGGGCCAATACGGTACATAAATTAAAATGTATTAATTTTGTTAATTCTTTGTAAATTCCACAATTTTACAAATATTTAGCATATTTTTTTTATATTGTATATGTATGTATACTGTGTGTTGTCAGTTTTCTTTGCCATTCTTTCTGACTTAAATTGACATAGAATTAGCGTATTTAATTAAATAAATATTTTAAAACAACCTTGACATCTTTATTGTTTAACCAAATTCCCATTTTCAACTATAGATGTAATTTTATATATTTTTGTTACGAAAATTTAAAATTATTTCTATTGATTGAAAAACTTTATTTTCGATAGAAAAACTATTTATTTTTTTGGAAAATTAAACATTCAAAAAAAGAGCGACAAAAGCTGTTAATTAGTACCCCTCACTTGCGTTAGATTGCACCTTAGTACCGTAGCACCTAATAATACTTGAGAGGTTATGTATAAAGGTCAACAACAGTAAATTAGGATCAACAAGGAAGATAGGCTAATTTATAAATGTAATAAAGGAAAAATGTTCCTGAGTAACTTCATTCCAGACTTGCCGCCCGTTCATTAGTTGGAGGATTTCCAATGACATGAAGAAGTGCATGATTATTATGAACATAGAAGATTCGCCCAGCAACAGTCGGACTATAGTTCAAAACTCTGTGCTTCAGAATATACCAAATTCTTGATATTAAAACTCGTATACATCTCTCCGCAACATTTCTTGTTTTAATGTGGGCTTTATTTGTATCTGGATTCCGGAGTATTCATAAGGTGTGAGAAGCCGGGAGCCAGGGTTCTGATGGATGTCCAGAATCACCTGAAAATTCAACAATACGTCATCATTATACCCAAATAACGTAATGCGATTTGTATATTTTCACAATATATTTGAGATTAAAAAAAATAAAAATTACCAACAACCTCTCGTTTTTATTTTCCAAAAATCTTCTAATTTGTAATGTGTGCCATACAACTGCGTCGTTAACTTATGTTAAACTTATGATTATTTTATATTATATTTAATAATAATATAACTTAATAATAATATAACTTATGATTTAAGTTAAACTTATGATCTGCACCACATATCTGTAACAAAATAAATAATTATAAAAATTTTGTACGGTTTTGCCTCAAAAATAAAATTACCCACCATATAATAAATTACCTTGAAAACAGGACATATGCAGTAACAGTAAAAGGCGCTCTATCCTCCACACGCAAATCAACCGCCGGAGTCCCCGAATTTTGTACATATTCTTCACAAAAGATGTACCAATCCCGACTGACCACAATACGTCAATATCACAATTTGCAAACGATACTGCAGTCTCCTCCTGGCCATAGTCCAAGAACACACTGCCAAATTCGAAAATTGGTGTATCGACTGGCGAACTCAAATCAATCCTAGTGAAACAGCAGCCATCTTGTTTACAAAACAATCAATAGCCCCTCCCGCGAAAATGAAATTATTCAGCCAGGAGAAAAGGAAGATATGTGGTGCAGATCATAAGATTTTGAAAACTATTAAATAACGATTCCGTATTAGAAAATACAAAGGTGAAAACTATTCCTTTGTTTAATCGCGCATTACCCAAAGACAGTGCATGCGAATCATGTTTATCTATCATCCAAAGCTCATAAGCTAACTTTGCCAGCACCTACATAAAAATTTTGTAAGATTAAAACTCATTAGTGTCAGACCCGATAGTTTGCACTAGTGTCACAGATGTCCATATGAACACAAAATTATTGTTGAGATTGTTGGTCTTGTATTGTCATTTCAAAATTATTTTCAATTTAATAATATAATGTATAATCAAACAGAGTGTCTTCCTATGGGAGCACCCAAAAGTCCACTAATAGCAGATATTTTTGAAATTGGAGGAATATTTTGATGTGATTCTCCTTTATTAAAAAATGTTTTGTTGTGGAAAAGGTATGTGGATGATATATTATGTATTTAGTCAGGTTCACAACGTCAACTAACTACATTTTCATTAATTCATTTAATAATAAAATACAATTTACTTTAGAAATGGAAAATAATTCGACCCTAAATTTTTTGGACCTAACATTGATTAAAAATAATAATAAAATTGAATTCAAAATTTTTAGAAAACCAACTTTTACAGATACTATCATACACAATGAATCTAATCATCCATTATCACACAAACATTCAGGGTTCCACTCCATGATACATCGTTTAGTCAATATTCCTATGTCAACATCCAATTTCAATATTGAATTGAATACAATTAAAAAAATAGCAGTTAATAACGGGTATAATACAGGTTTGATAGACACTATTTTAAAAAATAAATTAAAAGAATATAATAATCAATTTTTATATAAATCACAGATAAAACATAATGATAATAATGATTATTGGCGTAGGATTTTATACATAAATAACTTTTCGAATCAAATATCTAAACACCTACCACGAAACATTAGACCGGCATTTTATACAAATAATAGTATAGGAAATTTACTCATAAATTCTAAAGACAAAGATGATAAATTTAACAATTCTGGTGTCTATAAACTTAGTTGCAAGGATTGTGCTGCATTTTACATTGGTAAAACGGGTAGAAATTTTAATATAAGAGTAAGGGAGCATTTGAGATGTTTGAACAATAGTGGGTTTTCAGAATTTGCTAATCATTTGATAGAAAATGGTCATGATTTTGATAAAAAATTGGGATTGTCAATTTTGCATATAAACGGTGTTGGTCACAAATTAAATAATTTGGAATCGTTGGAGATAAATAAAGCGTGTAAAACTAATCAAAAAATTATAAACAACCAACTAAATTTAACTGTTTTAGTTAGTTATGACATCCTGAAGAAGAAAATGGTATTTTTCGAAACCGGTAGATGTATTTAAACTCATTTTAGTGGTTAATAAAACAAAGATAATAAATAAAAAAATAAAAAATAATAAAACAAATATTTTATTATCTATAAATAGGGCTTATTGTAGTCCATCCACTTAATTAACCTATAGATGCAATTAAAATAAATACTTAATACTAAATACAATTCGAAGCCACATCCCCTCCCCAAGTGGTTAAGCAGATAAGACTGGCGTCACACGACTCGTTTTGTCAACCAAATCTCGTCTCATCCGTTCTCAAGCATCTTCTCATAGAACTCGGTGACCATCGCAGCTTCCAACTCGCCCCTCCAGCAGCTGTCCCACCTGGTCGACTCTTGCCCTTCGTCCTTACTCTATCCGGACTGGAGTCCTCACATATATAGCATTTCGAGTTGTAGTGAAATTGTTTTTTCTAAAATAGGTATTAGCTCCACACTAATCGATCCAAAACGCGGTTGCGTGGTTCCTTTCCAATTGTGAATCTCCAAGTCTCCACATACCAGTGCCTTCCCATGTTTCAATAACATCACTTTAATATCAGTGCTTACAATTAAATTTATATACTGTAACGTAAAATGGGGGGGGGGGGTGTACGGTGAGGCGCGTGAAGCGCACCGATTCCATCCCACCCCCGGAAATCCACGCATTCCACCTCAACGAGGTGAACGCGCTTTTCTTGATTAATGCAGCCGAGCGGTGATCGGGCTGCTGGCATGCCGTTACACAATACACGCCAACTCGTCTCCTCACATAGGTTGCTGATATTCAGGATAGGAACCGGGAAGGTTGTCAAAGAGAAGTCTGGTTGTATAAAATCATGTATTATAAACACATAAAAATAACTTACAAGCTATAACTTACTTGACTAACTTATTCTAATACTTAAAAGCTACCTTACAAATAATCTAAATCTAGGCTTAATCTAAACCAGCCATCCTCGGGGTCAATGGCTCCTGGATCCCCGCCACGCGGTACCCGGCGCCGTCCCTCGACCCCTCCTGATGCTGTGTGGGTACCGGACAGCCGTCACCGAACGGTATCCCTCCGAGCGTGATACGTCCACCTGAGCGCCCCACCTGCTCCAGCAGCCCTCCTCCCTACTCCCGGCTGCTCCGTGGGCTCTTGATACGCTGGATAGGCGTATCCACCAGAGCGGCCCACACTCTCGACAGCTCCTGCAGAGCTCGTGTCTCACAGACACACAGGCTGTCATCAGCCTCAGCATCGTCCTCGATGCTCCGTAGGTCTGGGCACCATCACCGCGCGGACTCCATCCGGGCGGGATACCTTATTGCCAGCGTGCCCCACCTACCAGCAGTCCTTCTCCCTACTCTGACTGCACCGTGAGCTCTGGGTGTAAAACACCCTCCTGAGCGGCCCACACACTCAACAGCTTCTGGCAAAGCTACTGCGTCTAACAGACGCACAGGCTGTGCACAGCCTCAGCACCTTCCGCGACTGGAGCCTCCGAGCGCCCCGCAAGGCGGATCCACGGCGCCCTCCTCCAATCCTTCATGATGCTCTGTGGGTACTGGTCACAAGGTGACCTCCTGAGCGCCCCACCTGCTCGGGTCCTTACGGACGTCGCCAGCCTTGGCCTTGATGCCGAGGCACCTCGAGCTTTCGGAGTCAGCGTTGTCGGGGCTAAAGCCCTTATTGTGCTGACCCGATAGCCCTCCGCTACCTCCAGTTGGAGATATCGGCCGCGGATGACCCTCCTCCTCCGGTCGCCTCCGCTACAACCGATAGAACGTCCTCCGTATTCAGGCCTCCGTCCGAAGAGGGATGGCCCAGAGTCTTCGGACATTCTACCCTCGCTTCCGCGCCATCTAGGGTAAACAACGTACCGAGTCCCAAGGGACAGGATAAACGTCAGCATCCCTAGACGCGCTCTCCTCCCCCTCCTCCGCGCCATCTAGGGTAAACAACGTACCGAGTCCCAAGGGACAGGATAAACGTCAGCATCCCTAGACGCGCTCTCGGGTTTGTCCGGTATACCAGTTATCACTAACCAGGGTCCAGCGACTCCCCCCCACCTCGTCTGCCTTCTCTAGGATTTGCTGCGCCTTATATACCCAATTTCTGGGTTCCATCTCTTTCTCACTCAAGGGCAACCCTTAGGGAGAGATGTCCTTTTCCCACTTATTGTTTTAAATGGCATGTCAGCTCTCTCCTCTGTTGGCCGTTACTTGATCCTAAATTCCTGGTAAAAATGTCAATATTCAGCGAGGCCAGATTTCTAAAAGAATAACATCCCTTAACTGCCGAGGTCGCCGGGACATGTTTTAACGGTCCTCAAAACAATGGGCTGTTGTGTGCGGCCTCGCACACCAAATGACGGTCCCAACGATTTCTCTTTTACCAGGAATTTTAGATCTCTCAAACTTTTGTTACAATACGTTCACCCCTTCCATTATGTCCTCGTATATAACGGTTAACTAGAACTAACTTAACTGACCAACTTATTATTATTACTATTTTTTCTTATATATATATATTTGGCATTTGTTATCTGCATATCAATAGTTGGGTGCGGTGCCAAAGTTCTTCTGTAACCACTGCGGACACGTACGATCCACTTAAGTCAATGCGCCTACTTAGATAACTATTGTATATTATAATGATAATATTAATGGCAACATTCCTGGCTTGTAAATGAAAGTCTTATTTTTCTATTCTATATAGCGATGTCACTCCACTTATCATTTTAGTATCCCATTCATCTCATTTAATAAACTTACAATATATCGTACATCGTAATTATAAGATGAATTCTTAACCGTAGAAATCCAAACGTCTGATTTGCATTTGTTTACACAATTATATTTTCATTTCATCCCAATTCGGTCATGTCGGCCGATATGCAATCCCAAGAATTGTCGTGTTCTAAAAGGATAACAAATGTCGCCCACCCTACAATCATATTACCCCTATTTTTATTTTTTATTTTTTTATTAACGCTATGCTGAAAGAAAGAAAACCACAATGTTCCAGGGTAATATTTAACCATCATTGCTAGATCGAAGCATGATATACAACCTTTATTCATTTGGATAAATCTGCCTAATAATTTAATTAACCTTTATTAAATTAAATCTCTCAATAACGTTACACGATGTGTCAATTGAAGTCGCTTTACAATTAAGTACCTATTTGTGAGGATGGTCCGGGGACATGTTTGTACTTAAGTTATTCCTACGTTTTAAAAATTGTGTATTATCATAACTCAACAGATAAAATATTATTGTTTACTTAAATGCACACAAGAGCGTTGTCGATAATAAATAAATAAATACTAAAATAAACTCCGCTTTAATTACTCGTCTTTTTTCATCCGCATGACGCAGGTCACAAATATCGCACAAAAGGATCGAACCCTTACAACTAATTTATTATCTCCATCTGGCCCAAAGTCATCCAGAAACTATCCCTTTTGTTTTCTTTGAAACGTTTAAAATCTTAAGTTGAAAGTTATAGGTTACAGCTTATTCATATAATAATTAATGGCCCTCCTAAAATGTGGAGGATTTGTGACAGTTATTGACCGATCTGGCATTTGTCTCCTAAAATGCACATGTTGCACAAATACATGTTTTCTAAAATCTCGCCCCGGCGGCGATACATATGTGTCAGATGTATCCAACCATTTTATCTCCCGGTTCAGAGCCTAAATTTATTTTCTGAATTAATTCACTTAGTAGAAACCACTAACTTGCTTTGTAATATGAGTTTACAATATTTTATCTCCATCCACCTCGTAGATGGCGTAAACTAAGTACCAAACACCTTATAATATAAGTAATTGAAACCTTGTAAACGGTCTCTCGTATGAAAATATGTAAGAAGTCATTTTCGTAGAAAATGTCATAATGTACGAGTAGAATATTTTTACATACTATTTAACTTAACTAAATAACACAATCTAATCTATGCGAGATATTTATAAGCTAGCTTATCGATGATTTCCTTTATATAAGTGTATACAATAATGAATCCATTCTTTTCCATATCTCAACGTATCTCAAAATTAAAGATCGGATCGATGAAACCATTCATTCGTCCCACGCACTAATGAAATCAAATATATGCTACCAAATACTGTATTAAGGCTATGAAAGATATCAATCCTCTGATACGCGGCTGCGATCCGTAGCACTTTAGACTACAATTTGACAATTTAGTCTCCATCCTACCCAGAATCTTCTTAATCCTTACACATTACTTTTAGCCAATATGCCCATAAATTATAAAAGAATACTACTACAAGTCAAGTGTTGGGCCCTATTTCTTATTACTCATAGCCCTAAAATGCACAAAGACCATTAGACGATCAAAATAATAAACAGCGATTTGCTTATTCAAACGTAAATTTAACATTTCAACCCTATCAATGAGAACTACTTTGATGTCTCCTTATATAAAGTAATATAAATGCCAAATGGATTTATAATATCTTTACCTAATGCTAATTGGTATATGACGAAAATTAATTAATTTTTTAGGAGAACACATTCTTATTGTGAAGTTGTAATTATTCAGAACAGACGGTCTGTGATATTTTTAAATATGAATTAAATATATTAATTATAAAGATATACATATAAAATCAATTTTATCGAAAAATATTGTTGTTGCGCTACCGGGATTCGAACCTGGATCTCTTCCCTAACCGGGGGAGGTGCTAATAAAAATGAATTGATAATTCTGGCGTCTACTATCAGATTTACTTAAAGGTATTTTGAGATTCTGTAAAATTAAGGTAGATGGCTCTGTCAAATGATGGAACGATTAAATGTATTGATTTCAAAAAGGTAACATATAGGGTCGAAAAATTGTCGCTAACAATAATGCCGCTGTAGCTTAGTTGGATAAAGCACCTCCCCCGGTTAGGGAAGAGATCCAGGTTCGAATCCCGGTAGCGCAACAACAATATTTTTCGATAAAATTGATTTTATATGTATATCTTTATAATTAATATATTTAATTCATATTTGAAAATTAATTAGTTCATCTTTACTATACCAGGCGTAAGAATACTACAATGTATATATAATTTTTACTTATACGCACATCCTTTCAATTATCGTTTATATTTTGACCCTATTTGCCCAAAGGACAACACATACAGAATATAGTACTTTTAGATAACAAAATAATATTTTATTTTCGCAGCTAAAAATGTATATTTAATAAATCATCCGGACATTTATTTATACATATCCGATCGTAATACGTTTTTTTATTATTTATATATGTATATATACACATACACACACACACATACATATATATATACATATTATATATGTGTATATATATATTTTTTTAATGTAATCCGGAATGAAATATTTCGCCTATATATAACACCGCTTCAAATAAATAAAGATGTGTGTTTCATAAATAGGATAAAATTATGAAACAGACATTTCACCAAAATCAATAATATTAAACAAAATAATAAATTAAAGCTATCATAAAATTTTTAAATTTAGGTTATCGATTTAAGCGACCATTCAAACACAAATTCTGATCATAGAAATGAATATTTTAATTTTATAATTTTAGTAATCTATGAATGTCTTAAATTTTTTTTTTTTATTTAAGTAAACAGAAATAGAAGCTATAAATTCAATTTTAAATACGTGCAATAATATTTATTTTCACGGCCTTACGATTAATAAAATGGATATTATAATTCAGACATTTGATATTGAAAAAACTGTCTGACGGGCTCCTGGTCACACGGCGCCACTGTAACAACTCCGTTGTTTGCTTACTAGTATTCTTAAATTGAATAATTATATTACTCTAAATATTAATGTAGAATAAGTCTCACAACTCCTGGTCTACGGCACCGCTGTAATGACTCACTCATTTTATGCTTAATACTAGTTTATACGCTTAATCAGGCCTATTCTCAAAATTGCAATATTGAAATGAAGGTGATTGTTACACCGACCCTCAAAAATAGACAGTATGTAAATTAACGTCCGTGTTATATTTGAATGAGAGAGAGTGAGGGAGATAAACGTACCATAATCTGTCAAAACATAAAAATGGCAACAGGATTGGCCGTGATTCTTCACTACGACGCTGCGGATGAGGAAATCAATAGGTAATTTATGAACAAACCTTTATCTGTGAACTTTGAATACTGTATTAGTACTTACTTTAACCAAAAACTTATATTTTTAGTCGAAATTCGAGAATGGAAAGACGTCGTTTGCGATCACGCAATCACGCAACATGAATGACAATGTTTTATGAAACAGACCTTTATCTGTGAACTTTGGATACAGTATTAGTACTTATTTTACGTTATATTAACGATCCAGCGTCTTGATTTTTAGATTCCGAGCCGATATACACAAGGCACAAGTATATCCATATGGACGCACATATTTTGGTCTTTGAGACATAGATTTTTATTTCTTTTTAAATAAATAACGCAGTTATTTTACTGTCTACTCAATTTAATGATGCTGATATACCCAATTCTGACGAAAAATAACCGGAAATAATTCTTCATTACAATAAAACGAAAGAAGCGGTCGACACGGGCGACAAAATGACAGCAGAGTATTCTTGTGTGAGATCAGCCAGGAGATGGCCCTTTCGTATACTTATGGAAATATTAGATATTGCAGCCATGAACTCATATTTTTTATGGCTCGAGAAATATCCAGATTGGAAAATGAACAATAGAAGTCGAAGAAAAGATTTTATCAGAATCTTACGTACTAAACTATAAAAATAGTACCATGTGATTTATTAACATTTCTATTCTTTTTTCTTATAGTTTTATGTTTGTGTTATCGTGTGATGACCCTGGATAGGCGATGAATTGTGCTCACTAAATACACGTTGATGACACACTCGGTAATTCAACAAATATCAATTTTCGTTGTTTATTTTAATAATATTGGCGTATTTGAATCAGAGCCAGAATTGTTAGAAGTTATTATAACGAGAATGACGCGTTTCAATGGAGCCGCTGTTTTGTTCATCACTTGATATAAACAAATATTTGTCCGAGAGCGCTCGGAGTCCGTCCCAATGTTTGTATTTTATTAATAAACTATATTGTTTACGCCATTAGCCTGTGTTGTTTATTCAATGCAAGTTTTTTGTGTGGATTTTTATATCGATACATTATTTACGAGATGTCTGTATAAACAAATCGGATTCCCTCGCCCCGCGACAAGCACGGTTCATTTCGGCACACGTCGCCATTAGATTGCGTATGATGAATCCTTCGTTGTATCATGATATTTCTCCAATATTTCACTTGAAATACTCTATATTTAAATAAAACAAATTAGCGAATCAACAAATTAGCGAATCAACAAATTAAATCAGTTTCTAAAACAAAAAGATTGAAACATGCTATAAATCAATGATAATAATAATTAATCATAATTTTAAGAAAGAAAGATTACTTATTTTAGTAAATCATTAATTATTATATATTAATAAGACATTTAAATAATTATAATCCGTGTTTATTTTTCTAATAAAACAGAAAAAATAAAATCATGTACTGATGTCAATACTTGCGAATGCACAACCCTTTTTCAAAATGTCACTCAGTCTCAGTCTCAAAGGATAATCGCTACCTTGTCTGGCTCTCGACGTTGACTCTGGATGGTGGAATTTTTGTAAAATTTGCCTGATTACCTCTAAGTGAAAATCTGTCAAGCCCACGTCCTTTTTAGTTTTATATTTATACATCGCGTGAGCATTGATTAATATGTCGTCCATTGTACGGAGTGCGAGCTTCTTGTACCACTTAATTGCTTTTCTCACACATTCCATAAACGATATCATCATATCTGGCATCGTCTCGCCAAAAATTGTTGATGAAATAAGCTTATCTGCAGTCCAGTATTGGCTAATTCTACTTCTCTTGCTCCTAACCATGAGCATAGTCAATGCAATAAATATATACACTTCTTCAACATGTAAAGTAGCATCTTATTTCGCAAAATATATATGTTTTTGAGACTTTAATTTTTTTTTACAACATCCATTTATTTATTGGCACCGTGCATAATACATTGATTTTAAAATGTGGCAGTGAAAGGGTTAAGAGACTGTGATGAACTCCCGTTTTTCCGTTTTTCCGTTGTTTCCGTTGTCATATTCTGAACCAGTGTAGAGGATCCTGAAATCTCTACTTCGTCTTCTAAGATCGACGTTTAACGTAGACGCTTTCTACGAAACCTTAATATTAATTTGGCCAAATGATCATCTAACGGTTGCGAATACCCCAAGTCATGTCCGTAATAATCCTAATTCTTTTAACCCGCGTTTTCAATTATCAAATATCCAAAGTTTACAAATATCCAAATATTATAGCCGTTCAAATACCTATAGAGCAATTGTTAAAATAAATATACCGATTATCTTATAGTACGCGATTAAATAACGGAAATCTCTGATTATGCGGTATGATACCCGAACGCACTCGTTATAACATTAATTCTACTAGTCTTCAATTTATTACCCCTAATTCTGAAATATAAGAGTGTGGAAGGAATTATATATAGGACACCAACCTTGTCGTAGATTTATCCTCGTGACTGTGGCCGCCTCGCGGCGTCGCCTAGCTGTTCATAAATTATGTGGACATGTGAAACAACATGCGACATGCTAAATGCCTCGCTTGGCAAATATGTTCCGTGATTATGATAAGTTCTCTAGACACCAGTCTGTTGCGCTCGCTCGGCTCCCCTAACCCCAGATTAAGATACCCGTACGCCTGGTGCATATTCGCGGTAGACGACGGGTGCTTAAACCCGAGCCCTCTCACCCAACGCGTTCAAAAGGTAATGATCATGATGAGGATCCAAAATTTAGATTCGGCCGATGTCTCAGTGAACAATATCATTTGTTATGACTCATCCAAGATGCACGGCCGAGGTCCTTGTATCTCCAATATGCTGCTGTTCAGTATCGGTAGGAAAATGGCCAATCCGTGGCCGCGTCCACCACTGAAGGTAATTAATTGTGATTGATTGTAACATGTCAGTACGATTCTCAGGAAAATTACCATCCTTTAGGTGCGTCTGAGGGCATACGACATGTGACAGTGATGAATAGTTTAGTTTAATGATCCTCGGTGTCTCGAACAATGCATCTCGAATAGAGCCAGGAACAAATCAGCTAGATGTGTTAATAATACGTAGTCCGTGCAAGATGACGTCTTTTGGTGTAAATCTCCCTCTCGTCCTTTCGTTAAGATACCCACGCTAGGTGGTGTGAAATGGCAATCTCCCGGCATTCATGTTTAGAGACTCATCTCTCGAGAAGTCCGGAGAGGTATCTATAGAGCGCTGAGGCTTCCTTCTTCTGGGATCCGTTCCGTCCGCTCACGTCTTAGCTAAGGTGTGACGCAACAGCATTCAATCGGCAGACTCTTTCGTCTTTGTGCCGATAACGCCTCTTGGATGGCTAGCTAATGTATGCATGTCAGAATCTTCAGGCTAAAGTGTACGACCATGACCAGCATGGCACCCGTGATGCAATGCCCAGAACGGAGACCCCCCTCAGCAACTATAGACCACTCCAAACTCGACGAGAGACTACCTCGACATACAATTCCTCTGCATCATTATCTGTCACTCGCGACACTGTTGTTACTTTGATCACGGGAGAGCAAGGCCCTCGAATAATTTCAGTTTGGGGTGGTTGTTAGTACCATGCCAATAATAAAAGGCAGTATGATTTCCATACACATGCAATCGTGCTATTTCAAAATAAAATAAACACACGACCATTCTCGAATATACTCTATCATTTCGTCTGGCAAGCCATTACTTCGGATCGAAAATGTAATTTATAAAATGCGCCCTGTCTCGCACCGTGGTGCCAGCGGCGTGAGCCATGACGGGATTTGTGAGATCTTACTAGGTTTCCGCGAATAAGTAAATACACAAATAATTACGTACATAGTTACATAATTATTTACACGGACCATAGTAGTATATAAATAGTCCTGAACGATGAGATAAATGTAACTAAAACTTGTAGGATGGTGTTCCGAATTAATTAATAGGACAGTAATTAAATGAAGTGAAATATCAATAGTCTAGCGATTACGCCAGCTCTCTTTTATGAATGGGTAATTACATGATGATCCGAACCACACTACAGTACTTGTTAGCGGTTTTAATTATGTATACGAGCATGCAAAAAGATAAACTTAGTATTTTGGCGGATCTGGTCCTCAGCGTCTGCGCCGATCCTGGTCAGCCCTCCGGATCCTGGAGTCACTACACTCGCGATTTGAATTCGAACACGACCCCGCGAACCCGGAAACCCACGCGATCACCCCTAAAACACTCGCGACGTAAATCTCGAAAAGGAAAATCCGATTTCGTACCCCTAACAACGTTTATGTATACGTCTCTTTTCCCGGTTCAAAAGCGACTCTCACACGTACAACCCCCTAACCCTCCCGAAACCGACTGTCTGGAGACGCGTTCGCCACCCCCGCTCATACTGTTTTCCTCCCTCGCCCCGCTACTCTCGCCCCTAACCGACCCGCTCTAGAAATTTCGTAGAATTCGTATTTTTTTATCATTTTGTTATATGTGGATCATCACAGACCTCCCCATATTGAAAATGGAATTAGAAAGAATCGATAATTACATTTCTCAATACAATATCGCAATGATCCACCAACGGATATACAACTATAGAATTTTTGTTTTACTATCAAAACTTATTTCATCCTACGAGTTTCTTATAGGATTCTGCCAGGTGCGCAAATCATATATTTCCCTCACTCTGCAATGAGGCCCATGTTTATAGTTAGAACTATACACTATCTCTCCTCCCCCAGAGATTACTCCCACCGCTCTCTGTGCCACCATCATAATTTCTCGACTAGATATCCGAGCCGATAATCCTTACACAAGTCCTCAGCCATCTTAGAATCTACCATAAAGATAAGGCTTCTAAACATCTAACTTAAAGATATTCATATACCTAAAGTACACATTAATATTACCTCCCCCAGTGAATAGTTCATTTGTCTCCGGTGAGCTCTTCGTCATTCCTTCCCAACTAGTCCTCCATGCTGATAATCCTTATACATAGTCCTAACGCACAACTTAAAGATAAGGCATTCGCACATCTAACTTAAAATTAGCCACATACCTAAAGTATACATTAATATTACCTCCCCCAGTGAATAGTTCATTTGTCTCCGGTGAACTCATCTTGATCCTTTTTCAACTAGTCATCCGAGCTGATAATCCTTACACATCGTCTTAATGTACTACTTATGGATAAAATATCCACGCATCTTAATGACCGACCTCTCATCAAAATTTCCCACAGGATTCCAAGTCGCCTCCTAACTCGGTGCTCCCAACTCCAGCTAAAAGCGCGATTCCAATTAAATCCTCTGGTTTCATAGATGCTTTCCAATCCTCCTGTAAAAGTTCCTTTTTTTTTTCTCTTGTGGTAAAACCTATAGTATCTGAAAAAAAAACCCTCATCGTTCTAAGCTCCTGAATTGAAGTACTAAAATTAATTAAAATTAGTTGTTTGGCAGTCGGTCTCATACACCTATTACATTTTTCAATCCAGTAGTATTATTTTTCTACATTATATAAGCGAGTTTTGCTTATATCTTAACCAGTAGTTTTTAGGCGCTATATCTTAAAATATCCTTTTTTTTCAATTCTCGCATTCCACAAGATTGGAAAAACATCTCTATGTCGAGAATCGGGAAGACCGAAACATATCCTAATTGTTTTTTTAATCACGTACCAATAATTAATACTAGTTACATTGCAGGTATACGCGGTACACTCACAGTACACCTAAAACCACCTAATCACTAATCAATTCCTCCTCGGCCCGCAGAGAAAACTTAATAATATCTTAAAATCGATCCGAACAATCCATCACTTATGTAAAATCTCGCCAGGCGGTCGGTGTCATGATAGCACCTCCATTTATTTTAGAATTCTAACTAGTTCAACTAATTACTTATACTATATTTTATTATCTATAAATAGGGCTTATTGTAGTCCATCCACTTAATTAACCTATAAAAGCAATTAAAATAAGTACTTAATACTAAATACAATTCGAAGCCACATCCCCTCCCCAAGTGATTAAGCAGATAAGACTGGCGTCACACTACTCGTTTTGTCAACCAAATCTCGTCTCGTCCGTTCTCAAGCATCTTCCCATAGAACTCGGTGATCATCGGAGCCTCCAACTGAGCCCCTCCAGCATCTGTCCCACCTGATCGATTCTAGCCCTCCTCAACCGACCTCTCTCAATTCGTTCTTACACTATACGGCCTGGAGTCCTCACATATATAGTATTTCGAGTTGTAGTGAAATTGTTTTTTTCTAAAATAGGTATACAGCTCCACACTAATCGATCCAAAACACGGTTGCGTAGTTTCCTTCCAATTGTGAATCTCCAAGTCTCCACATACCAGTGCCCTCCCATATTTCAATAGCATCACTTTTTATATCAGTGCTTACAATTTTATTTTTATACGTTCATCCGCTCCATTAAGTCCTCGTACATAACGGTTAAACTAGAACTAACTTAACCAACAAACTTATTATTATTACTATATTTTCCTTATATAATATTTGGCATTTGTTATTTGCATATCAATGTTTGGATGAGTTGTCAAAGTTCTTCTGTAAAAACCGCGGACACGTACAATCCACTTAAGTCAATGCGCCTACTTAGATAACTATTGTATATTATAATGATAATATTAATGGCAACATTCCTGGCTTGTAAATGAAAGACTTACATTTATGTCTTATATAGCGATGTTACTCCACCTATCATTTTACTATACCATTCAATCTCATTTAATTAATTACTTATAATATATCATACATCGTAATTATAAGATGAATTCTTAACAGTAGAAATCCAAACTTCTGATTTGCATTTGTTTACACAATTATATTTTCATTTCATCCCAATTTGGTCATGTCGGCAATCCCAAGAATTGTTGTGTTCTAAAAGGATAACAAATGTCGCCCACCATACAATCATATTACCCCTATTTTTTTTCTGTTATATCCTAGGTTCTTAACGCTATGCTGAAAGAAAAAAACCCACAAAGTTCCAGGGTAATTTTTAAGGTTCATTGCTAGATCGAAGCATGATATACAACCATTATGCATTTGGATAAATCTGCCTAATAATTTAATTAACCTTTATTAAATTAAATCTCTCAATAACGTTACACGATGTGTCAATTGAAGTCGCTTTACACTTAAGTACCTATCTGTGAAGATAATCCGGGGACATGTCTGTACTTAAGTTATTCCTACGTTTTAAAAATGGTGTATTATCATAACTCAAAAGGTAAAATATTATTGTTTACTTAAATGCCCACAAAAGCGTTGTCGATAATAAATAAATAAATACTAAAATAAACTCCGCTTTAATTATTCTGCTTCCTTCTTTTACACGACGCAGGTCACAAGTATCGCACAAAAGGATCGAACCCTAACGACTAATTTATTATCTCCATCTGGTCCAAAGTCATCCAGAACCTATCCTTTTTTGTTTTCTTTGGAACGTTTAAAATCTTAAGTTGAAAGTTATAGGTTACAGCTTATTCATATAATAATTAATGGCCCTCCTAAAATGTAGAGGACTTGTGACAGTTACTGACCGGTCTGGCATTTGTCTCCTAAAATGCACGTGTTGCACAAATACATGTTTTCTAAAATCTCATCCCGGCGGCGATACATATGCGTCAGATGTATCCAACCATTTTATCTCTTGGTCCAGAGTCTAAATTTATTTTCTGAATTAATTCACTTAGTAGAACCCACTAACTTGCTTTGTAATATGAGTTTCCAATATTTTATCTCCATCCACCTCGAAGATGGCGTAAACTAAGTACAAAATCACCTTGCAATATAAGTAATTGAAACCTTGTAAACGGTCTCTCGCATGAAAATATGTAAGAAGTCATTTTCGTAGAAAATGTCATAATGTAGAATTTTTTTTTACACACTATTTTGTCGATAGAGCAATAGGCAGTGAGGTAGTTACAAACTAATATTACTAACGGAGAGATATTTATAATCTAACTTATCTAACTTACACAAACTAATTTATGCGAGAAAAATTAATGAATCCATTATTTTCTGTTACAATAGAGATAGTGTCACTCTCAACGTATCTCAAAATTAAACATTTCGGCATATCCATCGATGAAACCATTCATTCAGCTCACACACTAATGCAATCACATATAGGCTACCAAATACTAAATTAAGGCGGTGAAAGATATCAATCCTCTGATACGCGGCTGCGGTCCATAGCAAATTAGACTACAACTTGACAATTTAGTCTCCATCCTACATAGAATCTTCTTAATCCTCTAGAGGTATTTTGTAATTTTTCTGAATCTTTACTTAAAATAAATATATGTATATATATTTTTTTTCATTCTATCTTATTATGTTCACGTACAGGTTTCCATTAAAATTAATACTGTGCACTTCTACAATTTTTTATTTTCTTGTTCCTATCTATACTATGAATCATTCTGCTTGACTCGCACATGCTTCCATATATACTTTTGCGAAAACCCACAAAGCGCAATTATAATATACTTAAATAAATAAGTGAAAATAATAACCTCCCGTTTGATTATTAACATGACTACATCCCTACGTATAAATAATAATAAGTAAGCCAGTGATAATCGGCAGCCAACCCAACGATTTATCTCCCCTGTTAACGCAGTGTCGAGATGCAGAATGTTTTTTTCTGACCTCAAATATCAAATAGTCTAGCGATTACGCCAGCTCCCTTTTATGAATGGGTAATTACATGATGATCCGAACCACACTACAGTATTTGTTAGCGGTTTTAATTATGTATACGAGCATGCAAAAAGATAAACTTAGTATTTTGGCGGATCTGGTCCTCAGCGTCTGCGCCGATCCTGGTCAGCCCTCCGGAACCTGGAGTCACTACACTCGCGAATTGAATTCGAACACGACCCCGCGAACCCGGAAACCCACGCGATCACCCCTAAAACACTCGCGACGTAAATCTCGAAAAGGAAAATCCGATTTCGTATCCCTAACAACGTTTATGTATACGTCCCTTTTTCCGGTTCAAAAGCGACTCTCACACGTACAACCCCCTAACCCTCCCGAAACCGACTGTGTCGAGACGCGTTCGCCACCCCCGCTCATACTGTTTTCCTCCCTCGCCCCGCTACTCTCGCCCCTAACCGACCCGCTCTAGAAATTTCGTAGAATTCGTATTTTTTTATCATTTTGTTATATGTGGATCATCACAAGACAACTCTTCACTTTCTAACTCCACCGCATACACACCAAACCACAGAGATTCGAGTTCCGCCACTTGTTTCCCTTATTCGGACTTATTGTACGTCAAACGTCAGTTCATTGATGAATTTAAATCTCGACTGCAACAGGTGAAACAGATTAAATGTTTGTTATTTAATGCATTCGTTTGTCTAACATTCAGAATAAATTGTTAAAGAGTTGTTATAAAATATCTATGGATCTCTGACACTTAGCTCATCGTATCTCGTTCCGTGGACACGAGCCATTACATCAGGTGTGCAATCGAGCAAAACTGAATAGTACATTATTTTTTTTAACAATTTTTTTTTTAATGCGTTTTTAAATCCTCCGATAAAATATATTATGTGTAAAAAAATAGTGTGGATTTCATAACAGATATATTATTACATATTTATGTATTAATATATCTGTTATGAAACCAGTATAGGACAAAAATGTAATTATACTTTTTGGCTTGTTATGTAATATTTTAAATAGTGGATTTAATTTGATGAACCGTATTTTTATTATACAGAGTGGCTCAAAATTAATCATCCAATTTTATTTTTAAATAACTTTTTTACTAAATAAAAAAATAATATTTAGAGTGATGGAAATCTTTATAAAACAACAAGAGATAAACATTATTTCTGTTGAATGTGATAATCAAGTTGTTTATCACTGTAAATTAAAATCAAATAGCGTTTAACTTCCTAACCCCCTCTAGCTTAGTTCAGGAGTAAACCACAGCGACGCTGTTTTCCGTGCATTGAAGAATCTGTCTATTTTTGTCTCCGAATTAACCTCGAATTTAGTATTCCCCAAACGAAAACGTTATAAAACAGCACATACACGTAGAAGTGTGTTTCAAAAATCAAAAAGAATCCACACACACACATACACTCACACACAAATGACAGAAGATTAATAACAACATTTAAAAAAGTCTTAATATTGTTATTACTAGACATGCTGTGGCCATTAGTCACATAGAATTTTTCCAATTTATTAATTAATTTGGTTTTACGTCATTTTTGACGAAAATAATGTAACAAAAAATTTTACAAAAAAAATATTTAAAAATACAAAAGTGGTGGTCGCTTCGCGACCATGGCCAGTGTTTCCGTAAAACTCATTTTTAAATATTGAAAATGATTTAAATGGCTACATATTATATTCGCGGTGTCGCTATTAGCTGCAAATAAAGCGGTTTGTGTCCTAGCTAAATATAGAGTGAAATTAAATGTAAAAAATAAACGTAGCAAAATCCGGCAGCCGGGGAATTGAACCTGCTCCCCCAGAATAAAACTTGTGTTCACACCATTTAAAAAAATAAAAATTACTAAAATTCTTGGCTCCCTTTTTACAAGGGCCCCAAAATTGTCCGAAAAACTCGACATCACAACAAATAGAGTTAATCTATCCACAATGAGGTTATAAATAGTCGATGGTGTGATTCCCGACAAATGCAACAAAACTTTACAAGATTTTTTCTGATGAAATTGTCGCACGTGTTACGGTTCGCATTTGTTAAATATTGAAAAAGATTCGCTTCTACGATATAAATAGCTTCACAGTCACGTGATCACTTATTTAAAAATAAACATAATTATCACAATTTTTAAGGTTATATATATTATTTTAAGGTTATAAGGTAACATTGGATTATATTATGTTCCAGGCCGATTTTGTTTTGCCACCATTTTGGTTTAGCAGACATTTGTCAGTTAACATTTGGTAATCGTATATATTAGTTTATTACAATTTATTATGAAGCATTCAACGCCTCAACAGCGTGTTGAAGTCATTGAAACATTTTATCTAAATAATAATGGCAACGCTGTAACCGTTAATGGTGATGGCCTGCAACACATGTGGTTTCAACAGGACAGTGCCACCTCACACATTGAAATTTTGTCGACTGGCCTCCTCGATTACCCGATTCCGATGCTACATAGAACAATGATAAATATGTTTGCTATGACAGATGTTATATTTCATACATAATTGTAATAATTCATATAATTGATAGATTAAAACAAAATAAAAAAGTTATGTTTCATTTCACAATTATTCAAAAACAACATCTGACTTCATTCAATATTCACTATGTACGTTTATTTGAAAGCTTGCCAGATATGATTTTGTAAAAATCTCATAACATGTTCGAACCGCAATTTAGTGAGGTATTCCACCTATAAAATATTACGGACCAGGTCTGTCACAGAGAGCTACGTCATTCGTGTACATAGGTCATTAAAAAGTTGACATGTCCACGACATCTGATATCTCCAGAACAAGTATATATTTTACATGCGCCAGTACTAAACGTGCACACGATCGATAAGTGTAATATGTGCATACAAACTATACAAAGTATAAAATGAACCAACGCCCAAAATTTAAATGTGTAAATGCGATAATGACCCTTGTCCACAGGCGGTCGTTTCCGCAAGGTCATCGCGCACCGCTTGCGAGAGTTTATTGCTATTGGTCGGAGTAACCGGACATACTAGCGTTATACTAATGATGTCTGTAATATTTCTTCACCGGAAACATAATTGATTTCAGCTCATTTATGATGAAATCGAAACATTTAAACGATCAAATGCACTGCAACGAGAACATTGTACAAAAGCAACCTTCGGTCCATTGTGCGTACAGCACATTATTGCATACGCACGGTAAATTACATTCACGTTGCAATTTTGCAAAATGATACCAACCCACAATATATTACATTACAGTCTCGTACCAATTGCCTTCTTAAAATTTACGACGTAATGTACAAGATTGCGTGTAAAGTATCAACCGTTTCACACGTATAATACATAATTTTATTAAACAATTTTAAATGTAATCAAGGCCCTGGCGACAATGTTAGATAGGAGCCAATGGCGTCACTACAAAAAAAGACCTAATAAATGAGTATTGTATATATATAATATATAATATGAGTACTGTTTAGTTTATCTATTATATAGTAAGAAAAATTGTCTCTTGTCTCCTGTAATAATATTCACAGATTCTCGAAAAAAAACTGTTTTTAGGCATTTATTGATAATATTAAAAAATATATATCATTATCATTATTGAATTATCTATATTCTAATTATGCTAACGAGTGTCATTCAGGCCTATTCTCAAAATTGCAATATTGAAATGAAGGTGATTGTTACACCAACCCTCAAAAATAGTGTTATATTTGAATGAGAGAGAGGGAGAGAGAGTAAAGGAGTGAGGGAGATAAACGTATTGTTACACCAACCCTCAAAAATAGACAGATAGTTTTGACAGATTATGGTACGTTTATCTCCCTCTCTCTCATTCAAATATAACACTATTTTTGAGGGTTGGTGTAACAATCACCTTCATTTCAATATTGCAATTTTGAGAATAGGCCTGATTACCAGTTTTGATGATTGGTTGCTTTTTGTAAAACTCTGTTCAGTTAGAATAGTGCATCTCTTTCACACATTAATTTGCAATCGAGACATCTGACAGCTGAGTTTTCTATGGTTCTCTGCATGGGCTGTAGTATGTGAGTGTAGAGAAGTGCTTCGTGCTTTGTATTTCGCCGAATGTTAGAGAAAAGGGTCCGGCCGGTCCAGCGTTAACATCTTCAGCTGAAAGAGTTCCACTTGCAAGGTACACATCATATTAAATATGTATATCGTATGGGCTGTAACTGAAATAGATATCATTCTAATTGAAACTGTTCACGTTGCATTTACATAGCGGTGTTCTGTTGTGTGTACTCGCATATCGTACACAATGGAAGGTGATGCGACATTGAGAAATTATCAGCGAACAATTGGCTCTTGTTGGGCCAATATTGAATCATACATCGCAGGGCGCACTTGAGGTGAAATTTTTTACGAAAATGACACTATAAAAATGATCCATCTAACGTTATTATTATTGCTATTATAATATGATGATTGGGTATCCGCCATTTTTGTTGTAATTTTCCTTTGAAATATTCGGTGACCTTGCACATTATTAAATCAAACCTGTGATCGGACAACCGCACTCGTGGCAACTGCACACAGATCACTGCATACAAGACAGGTGCACACACAGACTGCTGCATACAAGACAGGTGCAGACACAGACCACTGCACACAAAGTAATATAATATTGGGCAGATTATTTTAATACAAATTATATGAATCAATTAGAAAGATACACAGAAAAAATCTATTTATCGAAAAAATAATTATTTACTACCGGGATTCCAACCTGGACCTCTACTACCTACTTATTTTTGATAAATATTCAACTGAAAATGCAACTTCACAGCAAAAGTGTGTTTTACTTTAAAAAATAAATTAAAAAAGATTACTATACGTCACATCTTGAAATCTTTAAGATTAGCCAAGTTGCATTAGAATAGGTTAGGTAATATTACGTTATCACATACAAAGTTACGGTACGACTGTATTAGGCGTGTATACTTTGTTAATGATAATACTAACGTGATATGAAATTGAATATATTATTTTGTTCCAATAGACAAGATGGCAGACGACGACGAAGAAATAAACAAGGCCAGGAAGTTGGGGAACAGGCGACAGATGTCAGGTTTGTGAATTACCTTTTAGGTTCTATACTCTTTCTTACATTCCTTTCACATTCTCTTGTCCCTTTTTAAACATTACATTTTCTATCGCAGCGGCACAGCCTAGGCAGAGAGGATAGAGTGCCACACTCGTCTGTCCTGACACACAATATACATTCATACGTCTTCTCATACAAGCTCACCAATTATTGAGGCTTCTAACAGGACCAACATTCAGTATTTGTCCTCTATTTCTGGTGCTATCAACACTTGCGTTATAAATCTCTCTTTCTATTCTCTCATTCATCCGTTCCGTATGACCAAACCGCCTAAGCGATACCTTTTAATCTTATTCACATTGCTATGATCAGGTTTAGAATTCTCTGCTAATTTCTTCATTCTTTACTCTGTCATAAATGTATTTTCCACACATACACCTAAGTAATCTCATTTCCACTGCATTCAGTCTACTTTCGTTCATCTTCTGCCAGCTCTAGGTCTTACTGCCATACATCAGCGCTAATACCAGGACGCGTTTGTGTATCGCCAGTCTTGTCTCAGTTGGCAAGTTGCCATTAGATATAATTCCATTCAAAGCGCCGTTCGCTTTGTTTCTTGCAGTCACCCTCCTTTTGATATCTTTTTCAGCCTTTCCGTTTCTATAAAACATTTCCCAAATTCACAAACTCACCTACTTTTTTAAAATATTCATAACCTACAAGTATTTTACTTTCTTCTTTCTCAAATGCCATCACTTTTGACTTTTTGCCGTTGAACCCTTCTAGCTGGATGACATTCTTCAAGGTTAATTTTGGAAAACACGTTTCAGTACAATTTTTTTTATTGTGATCATACTGGTTAAAATAGACACAAATATACATTTTTTAATGCACATATCTTAGACACATTAGTACCATCTTGACATAAAATATTTTCATAAATCAGTTAGATAAATAAAATCTCCCTAGTGGGGAATCAAACCTTGGTCTCGAATGTGAAAAATATCTTGAACTCTTTATTAATACTGCTCTGTTACAAACTAGTGATGGTAAAATCATTATTTTGACTGTTATTGTGACTGTTGATTTTATTCGATTATAACGATGATTGATAACTAATCATTGCACTAAGTAAGACAGTTAAATCATAGTTACCAATCATCGTTAAATCTCAGTTACCAATCATCGACACAATCACAGTCACGTAACGGTTTACCATCACTATTATAAACTCCACTAGGGGAATTTTTTTTAAAAATAAAATAAAATATATGTATTAAAGTTTGATGTTAATAAATTATAAATAATTATATCCAAAATATTAATATGCCTGAGTACGCTTAGAATGTGTGACAAGGCATAGGGTTCTGTTAGAAATGTAGGTTATCTTGACTGCGTAATCTTAGAAAGTGGTTTAATGTCCAAAATGTTGGTATATATATATAGGATAAATTACTTAAATTAAAATTGTGTACGCTATGATGCCAAATCATGTGCACACCTTGGAGGGAACACTGATCATGGGGGTATTTATATTTTAGTGATGAGCTCAAAATAACGAACCGTGAGTCACAATCACTGATATCTTTGAGTCATACTCACTATCGGTGATTGAATATCTGGGAATATCGTGGTTTGTGATTAATTTTTTTTTAATATAATTTATATTTGGTTGTGAACCATGATTCGGTGCCTGTACATTTGAGACGAAAATATTCATGAAGTAATGACGTCATAATTTGTTATCAGCGCCGTCTAGTAGATTCTCCAATTCTGATCCGAAACGTTGAGAATTTGACCCGAAAAATAAACTAACATTTTTTTAAGCGTTTTCATTATCTTTGAGATGATATTAAATCAGATGTATATTCATTATTTATGCTAGAATATTTTATTTATTTATTTTGTGTATTGTGATGTCGTCGGTGCGTGCGCATTAATAATGAAACTGTGATCACCAGTCACAGATTTCAATCACTGATATTATTGAATATCAATCACAATCACACCAGTTGAGTCAAGAGTAGCATTTTTTCTCATTACTATTATATTTAATATATATTAAATGAATCGACTAAAAAGATATACAGAAAAAAAATCTTTTTATCGAAAACTATTTATTTATTTATTTGTACCTATATAATATAATGTAAACAATATGTTTGGATTGTGCCCGTCTCACTAGAGAAATTCTGTGTCGAGACGAGCACTATGGTTACTACCGGTATTCGAACCTAGACCTCTTTCTATCCGGAAGCGTGTTCACAATTTTGCTATAGCAATCAAATTGTATATTGTACATTTTGAAAAAACATTGATACAACTTAGATATTTTTAAGAACACATTTTCTTTGTAAGGTTAGTTGGTAAAATATCACAGAATTATGTTCTGAAAATGCAACTTCACAATAAGAATGTGTTCCCCTTAAAAATATATATAAGTTGTATTAATGTTTCCAAAATTTAATAAAAATGAATTATTAATTAATTATGTCGTCTCCTATCGAATTTTACTCAGAGGTATTTGAGATTTCGTAAATATAAAGAAGATTGCTTTCAAATAATAGAACGACAGATGTAAGTGAAATTTGTCATCAACTTACTATGTTGGTGTAATGTAATCGGTTAATGCATTTCCTCGGATAGGAAAAGATCCAGATTCGAATCCCGGCAGCAACAAAAATATTTTTTCGATAAATTTATTTTATCTGTATATCTTTCTTATTTATACATTAAATTTGTATTACATTTATTTACCTAATATTCTATTAGTTTGAGTGCATGCGTATATGTATGCACTTGTAACGTGTGCAGTTGCCGTGTGCGCAGTTGTCCTGTGTACAGTTATCTGATCACCGAGATGTACACACAGTAACAAATTACAATATTTGTATTTTTTTATTTACAGGTCCACCGCGAGGAGCACCAACGTTATGGAAACAACGTAATATGAATCCATTTTCAAATATTCATAATATGAACAATCCGGGTCCTGTGATTGGCAATAAAATACCTCACCAAAATCAGAGATATAACACTCGACCATTCAACACGCCGAGCACAAGTGCGCCACGTAAATTTTCGGAGAATTCGTATTTCAATATAAATCGGCAACAAGTTTCAAACTTACGTTTTTATGAAAAGGAGAATGTTTTTCAAAAGCAAGTAACCGCCGGTCTTGGATACAGAAAATTGCAGGAACTGTCGGAAATGAGTCCACAAAAAGTGTTGACGACCTTAGGCATTGAAAGTAACAACTTGAACGCTTTCCTCAAGAATGAGCCTAAACCGGACGTGATGGTTTTGTTTGTTAAATGTTTATTTAAATTAACCGAGACGGAATTTGATGCCCCGAAACAGAACTTATTCGTACTAGTTTGTGAATCCTCTTTTATAGATGTTCTTCGGAGGTACATTTCGGATTTACATTATATGAAAAATCTAGACAAAGAAAACAACAAGCTGTTCTGGAATGATAAAGAAAACTTTTTCAAGAATGTGTTGACATTTTCTGAAACGGTCATTAGGTTATCGCCGGGCACGGCGCTGGACTCGATTGGAAAACTGTTGGACGCTGTTAAAATATCATTAGAGGGCTTGAAAGTTTATCTGTCTGTGAAGTTTTCTGAAGAATTGTTGGTAATATTTCAAGAAGTTCTCAATAAATATGACCTCTGCATTAAGAAGATAGAAATGGAAAGGGTGCGTACTTATTTATTAGTAACACATCTTTATTAATATTTATTAATAATTAATATTTTATCCACATTCTGTATTGTATCTTTTTCTTCTTGTGCCCTTTCCGTTCACGGGCGTTGGCTATCATCACTTTGTACACTGCGGCCCGGTGCAGACTGGCCAAACCATTGCCTCAAGTTCTTCAACCATGATGTTCTTGTATATCGTACTTCTCTGGATGTCTCATTTCATGTCTGAAATATTTAAGTTTATGTATTTTTATTGTTTAAATACTTATACATAACATCGTCATTCGTAACTCTATCTATTCAGCTTATTTTGAGCATTCTTCTGTAGACGCTTTATCGTTTCTTCGGTGTTCATGCTTCCATTCCATAAAATAAAACCGAGAACACGTGGCATCTGACCATTCTTATTCGTAATCTAATCATTACTGCAGAATATGTGGAAAAAGGTTGCACGAACTTGCTCAATGCGACATTTGATTTCAACAGAAGAATCCCTTCTTTCATTTATACTGCAACCCAGTTATATAAACACCGCTCACAAAAGTTTGATATCAAGCCGTACTGAAGTTAATTTTCTCCGTTCGTCTCCTTGATTCAATACTACCAGGTACTGCTGCCCTCTCTCTGTGTGTGGATCTCTCCTGGTCTGATTGCTCATCTGCAACCTGTCTGGCTTGGTCACACCACCCTTCTGATAGTTAAATTATGGAATGCTCCAGCCTCCTCAGCACGACATAGTGGAGATTCCAGTGAGGACCCCATCTCTGCTCCATAGTGTTGATGGTGTGGTGTGGTAGCTTTATTAATTATTAAATTATAACCTTAACCCGTTAACCGTTTAACTGCCATCTCCATTTAAAATGGAATACACCACATAGGGTAAGATTAGGCTTTAAAGTTCTTGACTTATCTATCAAAAGCTAGGACCTGTCGTCCACAGATGATAAAAATGTGACTTTAATCCCTGCAAGTTTGCAAGGTCTAAAAGTGGGTGTTAACACACTTATAGCTTGGCGTGACGTACAAAGTTTGGCGTGTTAACGCGATCATGGCATTTAATTGGTTAAGATTGTCATTGAATTATGTGAAATAATAAGAATGTGTTACTATTTCAGAAGAAACTTGGCTCCGCTGTGGGGGCGGAGGGCGATAACCTTCCCCCGAATGATTTTAGAAAAATTCAAATTATGCCATCTAAAGAAGACCTCTTTAATAAACCAGAATTCTTACGACCTAATATTGTTGACGGCGCGTACAAAAGCGCCGAGCATTACTTGGACGTGCAGTTTCGGTTGATGCGTGAAGATTTCATAGCGCCCCTGCGAGAAGCTTTGAAAGAGTACAACCATTTGAAAGTTAATACAAAACACGGGGGAGCTAGGTGAGACTAATACTGTATAGTGTTTGTTAATATCTGTAAGAGACTGATGTTCCATATTGTATTTGTTACGCTGGTGCCCCTGCAATAAGTGTCGCTTTGGAATAATTACAAATTAATACAAATACGGCGAAATCCTCTTAATAAGTTTCCCCTTTAATATGTTTTCCCACCTAATAGGATTACATTTTTCGGTCCCGAAAAAGTCCCATATAAATTATGCATTTATTTTTATGCTTAATACGTTTTCCAAATAATAAATGACAACTCAATTTGTCCGCATAAAAAACCCATGTAATGTATAAATGTTTTTCGCAGAAGTAATTTTGTTTGACATTTCTAAAAATGAATGTGGTATTCTTACAATGTGTGCAATAAAATTAACCCTTCTTTAAATGGGAATACTAGAGCCGCATTGGTAATTTTGTTTTATTTTCACTAATATCTACACTTAAATATTCTTAATTGCTTTAGATAATTAGGAAAACCCTTAGAATACACGACAATTTACTGAACTCTTACGATGACCCGCATTGAATTAGGCCCCATTTTATGACAAGCTTGTCTTTTCAGATTTCATATAGATAAAATAACAAAATATGTAGTGCATTGACATTTTTATTTTCATCTTTTCGCTCGTATTACCCTAATTATACTCTGCCTGAACATTCAATTTATTTTGGGGATTCCAAGTATCGAATTGCTTTGTCAAATTTATAATTGTATGAATAAATTGTGTGTAATCTTATTATGTATACTGAGTGTAACATCATATTTTAGGGGTTGATACATATGTATTAAAAATACAAGTTGAAAATGTTCAAACTTCACGCGCCTAATTTCAATCATGTCATGTGTTATAAAAATCGTAGTTATGCGATTATTTTGATTAATTGAAATATTTTATTGATTCCAAGTTATATATTGAATATAAAAAATAACTAATGGGAACTTGTCAACCGAGGCAAGACTAGCGGCACACAATGAAGTTCTGGCACCGACACCGATGTATGGAAGCGAGACCCGAGAAACTAAAGTAGACTTAATGCAGTGGAAATGAAATTACTTAGGCGTATATGTGGCAGATCCATTTATGACAGAGTAAAGTATGAAGAAAAAAGAAAGGGAAGAATTTAAATCTGACCTTACTATAGTGAGTAAGATTAAGAAAGGATCACTTAGGTGGTTTGGTCATATTGAACGGATAGATGAGGAGAGAATGGTTAGAAAGGTATATGATGTAAGTATTGATAGCATCAGGAATAGAGGACGTCCGCTGAAAACTTTGCACGATCAGGTAAACCAGATACTGGAAGATAGTTCTGTTGGAATCTTCAATAATCATCGACGTGCTTGTATAAGAAGATGTATGCATGTGGATGAGGCGAGAATTGTGTTTCAGGACAGAAGAATGTGACGTTCTATCCTCTCTGTCTACTCCCGCGGAGAAACGGCGTAATGGTATGTTAGTTACAAAAAAATAAAGATCTTTGAGCTTCGATCATGTAGACTATTTTTTATTAGACGATTTACAGCCTGAAGCAATGATATAGAATAATAATAATGGATCAATTTCACAAATATTTATTTCAAAGTAAATTTATTTGAAGCTTAACATGATTTTGTAAAAATCTCACATTGGTATTTTCTGTAATGTACAGAATTTGTACTACTCCTTAAACATTTTCGACTCATAATTTAGTAGGTATCTTACCCATAAAATATTGTGGACCTGTATAGCAGTACTCCACCAACTAACCAACAATTTGAATGCAAATTGTTTATATTTCTTATAGTTATTACTTAGTCGTAATCTCAGCTACCTCCATATTTTTTATATGGAGAAAATGTGAAAATCTGATAGGAGCATGAAGAACAATATATTTATTAATGCATTTCTTATTATAAATGATAATCTGGTTTAAAATACTAAATAAATACAATATATTCTTCCAAAAATAATCTAGTTTCCATACTGGCGGCCTTTTAAATTTATGAGTAGCGAAAAAGCGGCAAAAAGCAACTGATTTTGCCGCTAACACTAACACCGATTTTGAATTACCAATTAATATTAAAATGAATTAAGTTTGACTGCTCATAAATGAACACTTAAAAATTATATGAAAGGACAACAGCACTAAAAGTTACAACAAATAATAATGGAGGTGGCTGACATTGCGACTAATACCCTCACTCGTAGTTCACAAAATTATTTAAATATATATTATTAGGAGAACACATTCTTATTGTGAAGTTGTAATTATTCGGAACAGACGGTCTGTGATATTTTAAATATTAATTAAATATATTAATTAGAAAGATATACATATAAAATCAATTCTATCGAAAAATATTGTTGTTGCGCCACCGGGATTCGAACCTTGATCTCTTTCTAAATCCAACTATGCTACAGAGATGATATTTTTAGTGACAAATTTTCGAACCTATATGTTACCTTTTTAATATTAATACATTTAATCTTTCCATTATTTGAAAGAGCCAGCTACCTTATTTTTACGGAATCTCAAATACCTTTGAGTAATCTGATAGCAGACGCCAGAATTATCAATTCATTTTTATTAAATTTTGAACACATTGATACAAGTTTATTATTAGAACACATTCTTATTGTGAAGTTGTAATTATTCAGAACAGACGGTCTGTGATATTTAATTCATATTTAAATATATATTATTTATAACTTTGTTTTTAACCACTTTTATGAGTTAAATTTAATACACCAACCGGTTTCGGAAAATATCTTTTCTTTCATCAGAATGTCAAATAAACTAACTAAAACTATGGTTTTTAGCATGAAAGAAAAGGTATTTTTCGAAACCGGAAATAATGTTCGAAATCTGATAACTTCCGTTTTCGGAGAAGCCACAGGGAATTGCTTTCATTGGGAGCTGTTTCATTTTAACTACTTCTGGTTCAGCTTTGATTAATATTTCTTGACAAATAAGATTATAAAATTATTTATTTTCGCGACCGATACGTATTTGAAAATTTATTAACAAATAAACAAAACAGGGCAAACCACAGCAAGGCACTGCCAACTGAATTAACATAACCGGCTGTTTGTTTGACTTTTTACGTCAGCACAAAATAAATAAACAAAGCAAAAATAACGTCATCATATTTGTGATTAAAAAATTTCAATCGTAATTAAGGACAAAAATACAATTAACATACTTTTGTAAGTTCGGGCCTGCCATCTTTGATGTCAATGCCGAAAATAATTGCCCTGAACTGAGATTCAGTAAGGGTAACTATTCCATGTTTAAACGTAATTCTATCGCGCTTCTTGACATTGCGGGTGATGTCTCGATATGTTGAGTGTAGAGATAAATTATATAAAAATCATCAAAAGGGACAAATTTTAGGTATGCAGTCCAATAGGTTTATATTTACAAACAGTACAATACGATACGTCTTGTCATGCAAATTTTTTTACATTTTGTAAAAATAACAAACTTTCATCGGACTGATGCATACATATTTTGTCATATGTATTTTATTTTCTAACCAACTCTTATTCTACTATAAAAACGCCGACTAATTAGGTTAATTTTGGTCTTGTCAGTGGTTCTACTTTTTCTTTTTGCTACTTTATTTTATTTAGGTATTTAGATATTTAATGTCAGATTAATTTTAATTTTGTTTTATAATATATTTTTTTAAACTTTTTTTTTTTTGCAGATTAACTAGTGATTCTTTTATGTTGTACCAGAAAAAATTATAGATAATGTATTGGAAATAGACAATTTTACGTCACAATTATATTAAAAAAAAAAAAAAAAACTGGTATGAAGGACTATTTTAAAAATAAAAGAATTGCTATATTGTTATTTTTTAAAAATTTATCTCCCTTGTGTAATTATGAATGGCAATTTAAATTCAGTTATGTCATAATTTCTCTCGGGTGATTTTCAAATACATATTCATATAGGTAACTTTTTAAGAATAAATTGTTTTTTTTAATATTTTTTTTATAAATAAAATATTTTCATTTTTTAATTATCAGAATATAAGTGTAATGTTAGTTAAGATACAATATTAGATATTATGTTCAAATAAAGTGGCAAAATTGAAATCACTGTTAATAAGTTTTCCTGCTTAAGAAATTTTTATTTGATTGTCCCTTGGAGAACGTATTAAGATGGTTTCATTGTATTTGAATATTTTCTTTCAGAAAATGATATTTTATTTTTTCTGCAAATAGATACATATATACACACTAAGACCTTGATTTTACACTTGTCTGAGGAACAGCAAAAAACTGAGGAAAATATACAAGTGAGAAAATGAAAAATGGGCTTTGAATGTAAAATGGTCGCATCGCGATGCGCTTGCGTCTTTCATGTCGACTAATGACTTTTTATGATTGTGTAAAGTCGAACACGAGATGTTAAGCTCCTTTGCTAGATCAATGCGCAAATCAACGTGATCGAAAGATTTTTCAAAAATAATCATCTTCAACTCGATAGTATTTCTTTGTTGAGACATTTTAAGAGCAAATTATGAAGGAATTATGATTATAAAAGGCTAACGTAATAAAAACAATATAATTTTTTTTTAATGTAATGATTGTTTAAGGTGAGAACTGAGGCCCTAATTCACCTTGGATTCTCATGCGTATATATTAATGTTACGGAGCGTGCGTGTGAGTATAGGTGTTGTGTTTCAGCTAAAACAAGTTGGTAAAATGAAAGAGGACTTAAAATCATTTCGTGTTTATTGTAGAATGATGCACAAATAAATTTACACTGTTGGTTAAATTGTTTGTGATTAGCGAAGCTCGCTGAAGGTTGTTTCTGAGAGATGTGCCCGAGAAGATGGCCAGGGAAAAAGTGATCTCTTCGGCTGGCTTCTCGGACCGGTTGCGTCGCAACGTATTGTTGTATGAATTATGTCGGTACTCGGCGGCGGAGGAATGTCTGTCAAGTGTAATCGGTTTGACAGCCAGGTCTGCGAGGTTCCTCAGCCCCACCTTTAAACAGATCCTTCTGTTGCAGCTGCCAAACATACTTAAACATCTACACCCATATTGGCTTGTCTCATCAACCTATAAAACACAATCTCCACACGGGTGACACACATAACCTATAAACCTTCTACCCAAATAACATTTATTTGCCGCCTGTAGTCTTTTTGTAATTTCAATGATATAAATTTTATCCAGTTGCTGTTGTTGCATCTGTCGGTTTGTAATGAGACCGTGATGACTTGAAATAATAAGATTTTAATGATGATTCGTGCTTTCATGTTTCGATTATTATTTTAGGTTCTATAAAAATGCTAAACTGCTCAATTATAAATTGAAGCAGGGAGTGTTAGCGGTTGAAGTGTGCTACGATAAAAAAATGTATAACAGAGGAAAAAAACAACAAAGAATGGCAAATTCAAAATATTTCACGTACGGATCGCTTCTGTGCCTCACTTGTGACAATTTCGGTACAATCATATTCTGTACTGTATATGATAAAGATGACATCGCATATGGAAAGGTGAGATTTTTGTTATTTTTCGTCACATTTCATCATATTTCCTTCATTCGGCACAATTTTTTATAATTTTCTAATACAGTAATATGCACATAACGCTAGACCAATGTCTTTGCTAAAGGAAATGGGTTCATCCGTATCTAACAATACAAATATGAAACAATTAATCTTAATCAGTAATAAATAAATAAAACAAAACGACATACAACAAAAATAAAATAAGCAATATTTGAATATGTCCAAGAGCACACAATTACTGGATTTTCACCTACAAAGACACTGTTATTAAACAAATAATAGATATCTCATAGAGACAAAGCTATTTTTAATTATATTTAATGGAAAGATATGGAAGTATGGGTAATTACAGGGCTTACGACGACCTGTCTTCGGCTGGCTTAAGTGATCACATTATACAAATATAACGTTCACCATTCTCACCTATTAATCAATCTCCATATCTATCAAATTTTTGGAAGCTGTATGTATGTTACTATGTGGAAACACTTCAGGTGCAACTACACTGTCGCCATCTATGGACTAAATTTGATATTAATTTCCCTGAAACAGCATAGATGTCACAATGAGTATCTAATTATTTTTTAATTGAAATTACTTAAAGCAATATTCTTTATTTGTAAAATGTTTTTTTAACACATTATACTAGAATACGTCTGAAAAATCAATTTTTATATATTTTATTATTTTGACCAGTCCAAGAACACACAATTACAATCACAATGTAATTGTTGTAAGCATAGATGCTGTTTCAGAGAAATTAATATTAAATTTAGTCCATCGATAGCAATAGTGTAGTTGTAAGTGTTTCCACATAGTAACATATCTACAATATTCAAAAATTTGATAGATATGGAGATTGATTAATGGACGAGAATGGTGAACGTTATATTTGTATAATGTGATCACTTAAGCCAGCCGAAGACAGGTTCTAAGCTCTGTAATTACCCATACTTTCATATCTTTCCGTTAAATATAATAAAAAATAACTCTGTCTCTATGAGATATCTATTATTTGTTTAATAACATTGTTTAAAGATAATATAATTCAAATGACAAAAATTTTATAAAAATATTCTCACCTGCCCACGATTGAAACACAATACAAAAGAGGAAGTTAGAAAGAAAATGAAAAGGAAGAAATAAAAGAATACAATATTAAAATGAGGCAATTATGTTTGGTTCATGTAATATAAAAAAATAATAATTGAGTACTGTGCGATTGCATCCATTATCTAAGGCTATCGCTGATTGCTTTCTGCTAGGCACTCCGGGCTGCTATTATGGCCAGTGATGATTACTGCGCGGCTAGGACTTCCATAGAATCTATATTTAAATGCAGAAATTCCTTATTATATTGCTATAACAGCCGATTGCTTTTCTGCTAGTGTATTCTGTATTGCCCTCCGTGGAATTGTACAAACGGTGTTCTTACATGTCAACTTCGAAATATGTATATATCCGATTAATTATTCTTTATCATTCCACATAAACCATTCTTGAAAAAACTAACATAAACATTATCATCTGTCATCTCGCGTCGCATTTGACAGTGCGACCATAGATAAGAAAATAAAGTGTGATCCAAGGAATGGATGTCGCTCTGTAGTGAGTGCGATTGTGAATGAATAATTGTCCCATTAGACTATTAAAGAAAGAAATACTAGGCAACATGCCTGTGCTCCTAAGTTGTAGATATGGGATCAATTTTTATTCTCTTGAAATAAGCATTTAGCAAATAATTAATATTATTTGTTGCAGATTGCGGTAGAAATGACCGGACAGCAGATCACCGATGACATGTTTAATAAAGATTATTTGTTGGTAGAGAGCGATGCATATTTTCTTCCATACTTCCACGTTCTGAAGGCCTTGCAAGATCCATCTTTGGCAACAGACTTTCCTTTTGAAGATTATATAATTAATGTTAAGGTTAGTTTGAAATAAATCAAATATTTTCAATTAATTAAAACCCTAAATTGACCACGACTTGAACAAAATGCTTATTGAGATAGTTGAGACTATGCACATGCAACTCGAACATAACCCCTAAAATGTTGTGGACTGTCTGTTATATCCTATATACAGTGGAACCTCGGTTTACAAACTTAATTCATTCCGTAAAACTGTTTGTAAATCGAAACAATTATTCCCATAAGAATCAGTGTAAAATGCATTAGTCTGTTTAAGACCCCAAGAAAATGATCCTTTATTTTCTACTTCTTGCTTTAAATCCTATAAAAGCAATAAAAATTAATGGTTTTAACTTAAAAGGAATTTGAAGTAAAAAGTTTATTTTAACTTATCTTACAATATATGTAGTAAAGTATTATTGTTTGGAAGGGGGCTCTCCTTCCATGAAAACATCGGCTGCTTGAAGTTCATTAAGTTTCTGTCGCACGAAAAACCTATCCAACGATACTCGTTTCTTCTTGCTTTTTACCATCATTTTACCGTTAAACAGATTTATAGCACGATTTGATAAAGTTTTATTAGGGTAATATTTTAAATATGAATTAAATATATTAATTAGAAAGACATACATATAAAATCAATTTTATCGAAAAATATTGTTGTTGGCCACGGTGGCGCAATATTTTATATTTTTATATTTATATTTATCTTTATAATTAATATATTTAATTCATATTTAAAATATCACAGACCTATGTTCTGAATAATTACAACTTCACAATAAGAATGTGTTCTCCTAAATAAAAAATAAAAAAATAAGGGTAATATTTTTCCACAAAACTTTGCCGATGACCTAGGAATATCTTCCATTCGTTCATTAGTCTCTGTAAATAATATTGCCTCTTTCACCGTCTTTTGATGTAAGAAGCTGTTCCAGTTCTTCCGTAGTGAGTTCTGAGACTGCCTGCCTATTCGTAAACCGAAATTCTGTTCACAAACTGAAGCATTTTTTCATCAGGATTTTCGTTCATAAACTGAATTGTTTGTAAATAGTCATTCAGAGAGCGAGCAGTGTTGGGGAGAAGTGAATGTGGTTGTGGGCTGTGCTAATATGGACAGGAGAGAAGATGTAATAGGGGGTGTTTGTATGTCAAGTACATTTTTATTGTTAATCTCTATATTTTCTAGAATGTCTAATTTTCTCCCCTTTCTGCATATATGTAGTACTTCTACATTCTCATTGGCGAAATGATGACCCTCTGATCTTGTACGGTGTGCCATCTCTGAGTTTATGCTGAAGTTCTTTATCCCTTTAAGGTGTTTTTCTATTCGTCTGTATTTCCCTTCCAGCTTGTCCAATAAAAGATGATTGACAGTTCTTACAATTAATTTTGTATACTCCACTATTATCCACGTTGTGTTTTATTTTAATAATTAATTAATTTTTTGAAAAAATTAAAAAGTTTTGTAAAATGTTTTTTAAAAAGTTAATTATAATGGACTTCCACAAAGTTAATAATGAAAATGTTGAAATATTAAGTTGTTGGATCGTCGGTAAAAAATATTTATTTATTCATCAAGTTCATTTAATAGTAAACTTTCACTCTGATATCCGGTAAAACTGTTAATCGTAAGTTAATAATTACAGACTCTTTACAGCCGTTTCAAAAGTCATCCATCACATTATTACTTGCAAAATTGTAATGTACGGTAATTAATCATTTAACCGTTTTAGTGCCATTGTTTTTTACTCATATATAATTAAAAATGCCAAAGAAATCTTTATTTTTTATGTCATTTACCCTTGTTTTGAAAAAAAACTGTATCTCTTCCAAAAATTGTCCAATTCGAATTCTGTTTTCGGTGTTTCCTTTATAAAAACTTGTACAAGGGAAATAAAATACAAATAAAATTATGGAAATATATATTGTGAAGAAAAATTACAACAAAAACTGTAATCTAAAAGTAAAAAAGCTAACATGTGTGCTTTCTCGCACAGACTCCATGAATACTTGGGCTCATTTACTAGTACCTTTGTGGCTTCTTTTGGAACAAGCTTCCTATTTCTACGTATGGTTCCTGTTATGTATGTGGCTCATTGATTGGACCGTGCAAGTTCTACACTGGTGAAAAAATTATCCGTGAACAGGTGGTATCCCTTGTTTAGGTAATTTCCCATCGACAACAGTTTTTCTACAACAAATCCCAGACCTTCGAACTTCGAATTCGAACTTTATGTAACACTTAGAAAGATTAAAAATTGCCTATGCGTGCGCACAACCTCCTCTACGGCACGCCAAACGGCGACTGTTCTTGCGAGCGCGATAGCGCTCGTGGCAATTTTGAACATTACGCGCACGAGCGCGATCGCGCTCTTTGGCACTCTAACGGTTAATATCTATCGGTGATGAGAGTTAGTTTGATGATGATCTCACTGTTTAATTTATATTACTGAAGATTTTTCACTATCAAAACCACAGACTTTTAACGCATGAGTGAATAAAGCATACAATTGTATGTATTGCCAATGGATTTTGACAGCAGTAAACTCGACATTCAAACGACCCGCAAACATTTTTACCACAGGCAATTATAAAAAGATACTAAAATCAACCACTGATCAAATAATAGTCTCTAAGTGAATCTATTTTTACTGGCCATCGTAGGACATCATTCTCGTGTGTACAACTCTCAGTTACTTTTTTAATACAATTTTACTTTCTCCAAATAGTAACAGTAGAGACGGTATGAAGTGTGCCTTTATTTGATCTTAATTTAGCTATTTATTTTCAGACCGATGAAACACCTCCAAAATATTTGAAGGACTTGAAGACGTATTCTCTGTTTAATGGTGTCAAGGTCTCGCTGGATGACGAGTCAACATGGCCATCTGCAGCTGTCCTGGGCTTGGATGAAACCCAATATAGAGCTTATAAAATGGCTTTAACGCGAGAGTTTGTCACCATTCAAGGCCCACCAGGAACCGGGAAAACTTTTATCGGCCTCAAGATTGGTGAAACACTTTTGAAAAATGGCTATCTGACCAAAACAAATTGTTTGGGTATATTTGGAATTAGACCGATTCTTGTGGTGTGCTATACGAATCATGCACTGGATCAATTTCTAGAGGGTTTATTGCTGGTGACCAAAAACCTAGTGCGTATCGGCGGTCAGTCAAAAAATGAAAAGATTTCCAAATACAATTTGAGCGCCTTGCGTAAGTCTGGTAAGATCGATATAAACTATAATCGCCTACGAAATAAATTGAAGGATTGTTCGCGTGAAATTGAATCTTATCAAGCTGTGTTGCAGTCCCTCCAGAGACAAGACCATGTCTTCGATGTTACAGAAAACATAATACGTTTTGACTTGCCTCATGATATTTCAATAGTTCGAAAATTTCACTTGCCCTTTAATTTAAAAATGTTTTTAAATAAATTTCACGGCGGGGGTCGACCGGCACTTGTGAACTGGCTATTATTAACTGATTATCAAAATGATCCGAAGCTGAGGGATACTTTTGAAAAGATTTCTTATCAAGATGATACCGATTACTTTGAAGACGATCAGGTGGAGAGCACGTTTCGAGAAGACAACTTTAATTGTGATCCCCGTCGGCCGGATGTCCATGCAGAATTTAGTTCAGACTGTGTTTTCGATACACATAGCTTGGAGTTTTCAATAAAAAACTTGCAAAGAATGCTTGTGCAAGCTGAAGAAAATACACACAGACAATTTAAGAATACTTATGAAAGGAATCGATGTATTACACAACACAGATATCTTCAGAGTGAAATGCAACACCTTAAGGTAAGTGTTACAAATGTGTTTAAGGGCCGATTGTGCGATAAGTAGTGACTTTTTACTATAGTAAAAAACGTTAGTAAAGTAAAAAATTTTTGTTTGATCGTTAGTAAAAATAATATTTACTTCTCGAAAGCACATCCCGTAGTAAACTCATTTTACTTTGCGATATCCGATAGTAAAAATGAGAATCGATAGTTAAATATGGCGGACTTTTCACAGCTATTTCAAAAGTCATCTGACGCATTAATACTTTGAAAGTTGCAGTATACGACATTTGATCATTCAAAATCCCACTATTTTAGTGATAGAGAGTTCGTCCGACGATGATCTCGTTGTTTAATATACATTATTACACATAATACGAAAAAATTTCACCACCAAAGTGACAGATATCGAACGAATGAAAAATTCTATAGATTATGTATAAAATAATCAAATATGATTAATTATCGTGCGTGTAGTCATCTTCATCTGTGTTTTGACAGTAAATTTGATGTATCAACAAGGGTCAAATGATTTTGGCTACGGGCGTTAGTAAAATATTACTTCTGTTCACACAACCGGCCCTAAAGATGATGAAATACTGCGCCAATGTCTTAATAAGAAACTCGTGGACAAAGTAAATCATATAATTACTATTGTCACCGTAATTATTCTTCGATAGCTCAGTCCTGGTTTTTTATTGGTTTTAGTTGAATATGTCCATTAAAATTACGTAAGTAAAAACACTAACTGGACTGCAAATCTTCTATGATGGTCAAAACTCGGCTGGTAGTCTACTGTTAACTTTCCGGAACTCTGTTGGCCAGCGTCAGAAACTTGATCACATCCGACAAACTGACAAAAATCAATTTGGATTTATCTTAAATTATACTTTTTAGTGTAGTAAAAAACGTTTGCAAGTTGTTTAAACGTCAAGGTAATCCCGCCATTGATAATACATATAATTTTATACTTTATGGCTTTATTCACTCCTGATAATCAGGCCTATTCTCAAAATTGCAATATTGAAATGAAGGTGATTGTTACACCGACCCTCAAAAATTGAATGAGAGAGAGGGAGAGGGAGTGAGGGAGATAAACGTACCATAATCTGTCAAAACTATCTGTCTATTTTTGAGGGTTGGTGTAACAATCACCTTCATTTCAATATTGCAATTTTGAGAATAGGCCTGATTAAAGGGCATAATTAGTTTAATTTTTAACATTTTTATTTTCATTATCCTAAGTCGTTATTCAAACTTTTTTATTGATTTTCGGTCCCCTCAACATGGAATTAACGGGATTTTATTAAAGTAAAAATTTACCACCGATCAAACAACCGGCCCTTAGACACAAGATCTAATCATACTAGAGCAAACGTTAGCGCTAAAGCGCACACCTATGACTGCCGTAATGGCGAGGGGCTATGGAAAAGTATAACAATGCGCACACTGAGGACTGCATATCTCTATAGCCCTCGTCATTACAACAGAAAGTCATAGGTGTGCCCACTAGTGATGAGCTCAAAATCACGAACCGTGAGCTGATATCTTTGAGTCACACTCACTAACAGTGATAAAATATATGGGAATATCGTGATTCGTGATTAATTTTTTATTTTATTTATATTCGGCATGTGAAACGAAAATATTTGTTAAAGAATGACGTTATAATTCGTGATAAGCGTTATCTAGCAGATTCTGCCAAAACGTACGCATTTGTCCTGAAATGCTGAGAATTTGATTCAAAAAATAATCTCACATTTTTTAAGGGTTTCATTCTCTTTGTGATGATGTTAAATTATATACATTTTAATTATATATGCTAGAATATATTTTTTACGCAAAATAAATTTGAATAATATAAGTAAATACGCTCAAAATTATGTTTTTTTAAAATTTATTTTATGTATTGTGATACCGTGCGGCGCACGCGTATTTTTAATAAAACTGTGATATTATCGAATATCAATCACTAATCACACCAGTGAGTCAAGAGTAGCATTTTTCTCATCACTAGTGCCCTCTAATTTATTCATGTAATATAATATTAAAATTATTTATTTTTAGTGGCGCTTGTGGAGAGGTGACACCGGATATCGTAAGTTTGATTTCAAGAGTGACACCGTCGCCTCATCCTACAGCCCAGATGACCGATGGTCGTTGTACTGGAAATGTGTGGCTATTCTGGAAAAGAATTTAGTCAATGAATTTGCACCTGCTATAGTAAGATATATGTTTAATTAGAATTAATAATATTACTCATGTTTTATAAGATATCATATAACAATTTCCAGTCATGTTATAAATTTATGTGGAAAACATTTTTAATCTAAATGGAGCACTTTCATAATATTTGGGTTATTAATGATCTATGTTCGATCTATATTAATATATATAAAATTGAATGTGTCTATTTTCTATACACCCTATACAAAATTTTATATACAGTAAAACCGCGATATAACGAAATCCAAGGGCCCAAAAAATGAAAATTCGTAATAACGAATTCCCACATATAACGAAATAAATAAAAAAAATCCTACTATATGTTACGCGCCGTCGCAAAAAAATGTTGCGCGGCTTCAAAAATGATCGCAAATTCTGCAAACAATGGAGGAAGAAGGCCATAGGGAACTGAATACCTACATATTTTTAGTAGTTTTGTTATTAAAACAGATAAGCAAATGGATAATCAAAGGAATTAAATTAAGAACAGAATTTATTCAACACCAATTGGAAGATATTTTTGTAAATTCCAGAATATTGCAAACACAAAACAATATTTTAATTGTGTTTAAATGTAGAGCCGCTTCAAACATAGTTTTGGGCATGAAACATAAAAAATAATAATTTTACAGTTGAATCGCGGCATTTTTATAAAATGAGTCATTCAAAATATGATACTATGAACCCAAGAAGAAGTTTGAATTGTTTTACTACCTTGTCGGCAGACCGCCGAAAAGGCCATTAAACCGTTCGCATACGGCAGGTGCAGCGGCGCGGCTTTGTAAGTGCGAAATAATATTTTCATCTTTTAACATTTTTTTATTTCGTTATAAATTTACGTAAATGTATTGGCATTTTTTCGTAAGGGACAAAAATGATTTTATTATAAATATTAACGGGATTTCGTTTTATAAATGCATTTTTGTATGAAAAATTGGTTTTGATATATGTCATTTTTCGCTATATCGGGTTTCGTTATATCGCGGTTTTACTGTATACGTTCCAAAGAATACCATGTAAAAAAATGTGGTACGTATTGAAAAATCAATCCAGGATTTAAAAAATAAAACATTGTAATTATTTATTACGTACTGACATATTAAAAAATGTATGATTTAAAAAATACATTAATTCGGTGTCGCTGTCAGGCAATAAATGCATGTTTGGCATAAAATCACTTTAATCACTTGAAATATTAGTAATTGTGTTATCCGATATTCCAGCTTTATATGTAAGGTCCAGAATCAAAACCAGACATGTCCACTTACCTGTTTTTGAGTGAAATGCAAAAAACTGTTGTACTACAACTCACATTTGGAATCATGTTGAAAATGACCAGTAACCACAGATTACACTGTCGTCATATTAGATGAAAACATATTTGTTATTACATATTTTTATATTACACGTCAGACTGAAACTCAACGACTAACCGCTTCATCTAGTTCCCATCCGTTGTAGGCGGACGGAAACTAGGTGAAGACGCCTGTGCATAGACTACACAGATGCGCGGGGAGGTGTGCGGAGGACATCGAGCTTTGGTGAAATTTTGTATGTTTCAGGAGAAGTGATCAGAAAGCTAGAGTAATTAAACTTTTTTCAGTTTTTCGAAAGACCTGCCTATCATCAAATATCAGTTAGTAAGTAGTTTGTGTTTGATAAAATGTTAATGCAATTTTTTAATTTTATTTCAGAAAATATTTCAAGATCAGAAGACTATATTTGACCAGTTAACGCAAGCATTGGAATTGAATATTTTGGAGAGGGCTTTTGTTGTCGGAGTGACCACTTCAGGGGCAGCTCGCTTGCAGTCCCAGCTGAAGTCTCTCCATTCCCCAATCGGTAATCATCGGACCTGATTAATATCTTAAATTTCGGGAGCGAGTCAAATCATTGTACAGTGGTGTACATTGGTGGACGTCTTTAATCCGTTCCAAATCTTTGGACTTATAACCAAACAGGACGTAAACCAAACTAATTTTTCCCATAAGAAATAAAGGGAAAATGATTAATCCGTTCCTATGAAAAAAATTCTATTGCTATTGGAATATTATACATGAATGGGGTTGTATCAAATATATTAAACACGGCTTAATATTAAAATATATCAATTCAAAATCAATAAAATAAATGAAAATTTAACAGGTTTGACATTTAAGTGCCAAAATTCTGTCCAAGGAAATTAGCTTCTGCCTTCTCCTCAGGATGTTCGGGAAATGTGACGTTGTTTGGTGTTCCGTACAGGAAACAAGACCGTAGATTTATAAGGTGTGATTCGCCGGTTCGCTCTGATGTCTCGGACGTCGATATCTGCAGCGGCGTGCAGTGGTCCAGGGGGGTCCAAATCATTGTCCAGTGTAGCAGCCAAATCGAAGAAAATTCCAGATTCAGTCCAAATGTCGCAGCCAAAAGTTGAGAATCTAGAAAGTCCAGTGTAATAGCAGGGTCGAAGCGGAGATAAATGAAAACACAATTTTTCCTTGAAGAGTCCAGCGGTGCAAGATGAAAATGGAAGGGAATGATTTCTGCAGCTGCTGGACCATTATTTATTTTACATGAAAACATCTTGGGAGCGTGAGGCCCCCCATTGGACCGGGATCCAATCGGATGGTGCGGCCAGTTCCAGCGCCACCCCGATTCGGTCCAGCACCGCCACCCCGTGGCGGCCAGACTCCAAAACTCAAGTAATTTTTTCCGCCGTTCCGTCCGGGGCTTCAGATTTCTTTTTTTCTGTATAAATGTCTCTCACATATTTACTTCTAATCTTTCAGGCTTCGCGAGTATTTTATTTTACAGATCTGAATTCCCCTCGCGATGCCTGCTAGATCTCACCTGGGGCGATGGCTCGGGGAATTAATTATTGCACCTTAAACTCAAAAAATCCATTTTAATGATTTTTAAGGTGCATAATATTATCTCCGGGCGATCGCCCTTTCCAAGCTCTTTTTATTATATACATTAACATGGCTGTGGGCGGAGTCCCGCGGCGGCCCGGTCCCCCCTCCACTTGGCGATCCGCCGAGCGCAGGGGCGTAGGGTATCCAGTGGCGCGGAGTGACGGGCAAAATGTTTCCATAAAGCGGAAAAGATGGGCTTTTGCATTGAACATTTCTCAGGCCGCGATTATCGCGCCCCGCGGGCCCGTAGCTGTGCAGAACATTTGGTCATTCCAAACAATGCTATTATGGCTTGTTTGGGTTTTGTTGAGATGGTACTTCTCTGCAAAATTTTTGACATCCATCCATTTGGCAATGATTTCCTTGATTAATGAAGTATGTGCTTCCTCTATCTCCTCCTCCTACGAGCCTGAAGAGAGTGTATATATCTTCGTCTTGTGCTCCTCCTTCTCAAGTTCCTGGAGCTCCTCAGTGATCAGCTCTTCTGTGTCTTGTGTCCCTCCACATCACCCTCATTCACATCCGGACCCATGGACTTACCCAAAGAGACAATATTCTCCACTATAGGCATAGCTAGCCTCAAAGTTCCTTTCAGTCACTGTTTCTGGCCACAAATTCCTCCAAGCAGAGTTCATCGTTCTGTAGGAAACTTCCTGCCGGGCTTTGTCAATGAAAGATGTGCAATGGACAATAGTAAAATGATCTTTCCACAACTCTCAGGGTTAATTCTGTGTCAGAGGTCGGTTCAAAGCTCCTCTGGAATAGTACTTTAGTGTAGTTTCTTGAAATTACTGATGACCTGCCGGTCCGTGGGCTGAATGAGAGGAGTAGTGTTAGGAGGGGAGGAACTTTACAGCGATGAAGTTAAACTCTGGCAGCACATAATCCTGCAAGCTTGGAGAGTGAGCTGGAGTATTGTCCATTATGAGGAGGAGCAGGTTCTTCTCCTCTAAATAACTGTTTAAAACTTGGGCCAAATAAAACATTAAACCACTCGCTGATATATTGTCTGGTTACCCGAGCCTTGGTGTTTGACGTCCACAACACGGGTATCTTGAGTTTTCTGCACATTAGTAGATCAGTAGAGGCTTTAGTTTGTAATCCCCACTTCCATTGCCACAGAACAATCATTGGCTTGCTTGTGCCCTTCTCCTCCTGTGTAATACAGCTCCTGTTAGGCATCTTTTTCCAAAACAGGCCTGTTTCATCTTTCTTGTTCATTAATTTTGTCTTTTCGCAAATCATTGCCTTCGATCCCTATTGCTATTCGATGCTATTGTTATTGACCCTTTATTAACATAGTAAAATGATACAAAGGTAATGAGGAGATCCAGTACTAACCCAGGACCGTTTAAAAGCAAAAGCTCCTATATCGGTTGTTAATTAATAAATAAAAATAGGAATTAACTAAGCATGCCACAACTCTTTTATTCTCCAAACATAACCCTCCTTTATTTTTTATTGTATTTATAATCTTTTTACCTATACAGTAAAACTCTGTTATTTCGTAAATGACGGCACCGAAATTTTAAAAAATAATCCGAATTACGAATAATGAGAACAATATTTTTTGAAGGCAACATTAGAAAGAAATTTTTATAGTTAGTTTACTGCGATCGCGATTTAGTGCGCACCGCTGCTGTTGACATTGCGATTTTCATACTGAAACATGATGACTCCACTATTTCAGCTTCTTATGTGTCGAAATGTTTATCAAATAACGTATTTCTCCTGAATAAGAAAGGTGTGTGGTGAGTGGTGACGCAGCAGTCTCTCAAGGCAACAAAATCACGCCTTGTTGGTTGAAGCTTATTATTTTCCTGCGAGTTTTTAAGTTCGAACCCAGGGAGTTAATCGGGATTCGATTTTTTCCACCAATTTTAGCTTTGATATTAATTTTTTGTTTTCAAAATAAGGATTTATACGAATTACAAGATATTGGTGCCATTTTAGAGAACGAAACGTGAAAAAAAAAAGTGAATAAAATCGCAACGTTTCTTAAACATACAAACTAGATCAAGTGATTCAATGAAAACATTATTTTAACAAGAACAAATCTTATACAATGCATTATGGAATTTGATGTACATATATTAAGTACATGAGTTTTGCCATATGTCATGGAAAAACTCAGTTCGGCAGCTGTCATGCCAGCGTGCAGCGTCGTGATTGGTCGGTAGGTGGGGCTAGTTGCAGATGTTTACGAAGGGATGTAGGTCAAATGCCTTTGCGTAAGTTTAGGGATTTAAAAACATTTGCAAATATGCGAATTGCGTGAAAAAATTATTTATTTTTGGTGTTAAAAACGTATAAGAACTGCGAATAATCTGATTTTACGAATCATCAGTAGAAATTAGTGTGAAATGTTATTTTCGGGACAATTTTTTTTTTTAATAAGTGCGAATTCTGTAAAAATACAAAATATGGGGTTACAAATTAATAGAGTATTACTGTATATATATTGTTGAGGTGTGACCTGGCGGTCTATCCTCCACCGGCCAGATAAGCGGAGAAAACGGCACTCTGAATTCACCTTGCTGACGACTTTTTCTCTTCATTTGTTATTATAAATTTACAACAACTTGTGTAATTCGGATGGACAGGAATATACTTTACATTATTTAAAGAGGTTACTATTAATAACAGTGGTTTATTTCAAGGCATACAGCGAACATTACAAATGCAAACTAGAGTAATCTTATACAATTATGTGAAGAAATTCATAGTTGAAGATGTAGATCCGCCATCACAATACTTTTACATTCCAGCGCAGACGAAAAAGAATGGAACAACAATAATACAAGATCTTGAGTTTGGGACGTGCCTCCTCCATGTTTCGAACTCATTACTTATAGGCCCGGGTCATCGTGGCCAGCGATCGGTACACCCCTCCACAACCCGTTTGCGATATTTTTCATCATAGTTCTGGAGTTCTTCATCCCACACTCGAGTGTGAAATATAATAGATATGATGTATCGCACAGAACTACTCGCCACGGAGGTGCTAATTAATTGATACGATAAGACACGTGTCATTAATTTAAAGGTTTAATCATCGGCGTGGCGCCAAAAAACCCGTGGGATAGATATCAGGAAACAAAGAAATCTTAGTAAAACGTACAGCAGCGGCCTGTTGCCGTGTAGGTACTTGCAAATATGACTGAATGTATTGTTATATATCTGAATAAAAACGCAAGCAGGAATCCATTCTCGATTTTGCCTCCGTAGTGTGCTTATATTGAATATCTTTTGTGTTTCATTTCTTTCAACCTCATTATCATTGGTTGAGAGAAGCTGAGATCGGCGAACCACCCTTGTCTACATTCTTATTTCCTGTACAGAACATATGAATACAATGCAAATTAGGATTTATCACAAGATTAGTAGATATTAATGCATTAGTGACTATTTTTCTTACCCATTATCCCATTATGGATTTATTAAATTATGAATTTAATTTAACTCGTGCGACGGCCGGTAGAGGCGCCGCCATGTTATGGCCAGCCACCAAAAACTATAGACACCGATAGCGCTTTTGGGCGATGCGCGTCACGTTTCTGATCCGGCCTCTGCTCGCAGACGATTGCGCGTGCACGAGAGTGTTGCCATCATTCAAAAATTTAATACCAACCGAACGTATTTATAACGTTACAATATATATAATATAAGATATAAACCTATGCAATTTTTAAAATTCTTTAGAAAATATATTCATATAACTTATGTGTTTGTTGTATATTTCAAGTTATTGTGGAGGAGGCGGCGGAAGTGATGGAGTCACACATTGTTGTATCCCTCACCAAAGACTGTGAACACCTCATCATGATAGGTAATTATTATTTAACTTGACATGAAAGACCACACTGTATCTAAGCAACTGAGATCAGACTTGTGCAGACTCAAATGTTATCGATAGTTCTCTGTGTTATGGAATCGTGACATATGACAGGACAGCATGACTTACAAATGTCCCCATTCTGCAAGAATTCAATGAAAACAGTAGACTCAACCATTTGTCTTTTTTTTGTTTATCTTCTAATTTTCTGAACACCTTCGAAAAGGGAATATAGCCTGGAAAAGTTTGTTGGAGCAGATCACACTGAACCAACCAAGTGGTAATTGCAATTAACACTTCTCTGGGGATAGCCATTAGATCTACAGAATACCAAGAATAGTGGAGGAATATAGTCAAGATGGCGGGACGATCACGATTCTGTCATGAGAATGAACAAAACTATTACCATTAAACTGAATAATGGCACGGTTTTTGCGTGTGCAAGTTTGCTAACCCAAGCAACCTGTTTAAATAAAATAACGTGTTGATGTAGCATTACTGCCAACCAATTGTGTTTTAGGTGACCACCAACAGCTGAGACCCATTACGGCCACGTACCAAATGGCAACAAAGTTTAATTTGGACATTTCTCTGTTTGAGCGAATGGTCAATAATGGTTCGCATTGCTATCCGTTGGCAGTTCAGCATCGCATGAGACCGGAAATTGCCAGACTGATCACGCCGGCCATATATCCAAACCTCGGGAACCATGCCAGTGTGGAAACATATCCTGATGTCACAGGTGTCGTGAAAAATGTATATTTCATTGATCACACTGAACCAGAGACACATGTAAGTATTATATCAATACATACGTATTTTAAATATGAATTAAATATATTAATTAGAAAGATATACATATAAAATCAATTCTATTGTAAAATATTGTTGTTGCGCTACCGGGATTCGAACCTGGATCTCTTTCCTAATCGGGGAAGGTGCATTATCCAACTATGCTACAGCGACATACATAGTCGCTGTAACATACATATTTACTTTACTGACTACTCTTTACTAGAAATTGTTAGTGTAGCTTCACTCCCCATTGTTGTTTTAAGTAATTACTCTTGTTGCCATATATGTAGTAATGTTTAAGGGCGTGGTTTAGTATCAACACCATCTTGGGTGGTGTAGGTTCTCTTGATTGGTCAATATAATAAGACCGACAGACGAGTCGAAGCTCCACGCTCTTCCGGCTAGTAGATAACTGGGAGACGTTTGGCAGAATGGTCACCGACATTATTGAAGAATATATCATATTGAATACAAATATCTGAGAAGAAGTCAAGACTTTGTATGATATTTTTCTATATTTTTCTCTATACACTCATGACACTTTCGATCATGGTTTAAATTTATTTATTCTATATGTAGATATTTAACTCAGATAGTGCAAATTATTACAATTGTTTTAAAGTAGGAGCAAATTTAGCCATCGAGATTTCCACAGTTTAGCTGTAACGGTCCATATAATAAGTTGATGCAAAGGTAAATGTCGTTTTCTGTAAATAAAAGATTTCAATATTTTAAAAGAAAGAATGTTTATTTAGCCAATGGACCCTGCAACGAGATCTGAAACGTCGAAAACTATACACAGAAGATTCTGAACATTTTTTGTGCATATGACTCGTTCTAGCGTTTAAGACACTTTCACCATTCACTGAACTAATATTGTTAGTCGCAGCAATTACCTTTCGTCCTTTTTTATATTCATATTTTAAATAATGACACAAATTAATTTTCATCTCGGCCATTGGTATTTTTTTAGGGTTGTTACACGATTGAAGTTGAAAGGAAACTGGCTAAATCAAGTAGAATGTATCCCTTTTGAAAACAATGACAAAAAAAAAAGGTTTCAAGATTAAGAGAACTGTTTACAACATCTTTAAATAAGTACCTTTAAAACAGTAACAACTTTCACATTAACCTTCTGAATCAGTTGCTCAGCTCTCTTGTGCGCTAATTCTGTAATTATCTTTACCACTGATGTATGCGTGTTTCGAGGGTGACATTTTAGCGTTCACGTAAGAAACTAGTTAATATGTAAACATTATAAATTTTCCAATAGTTAAAAGACACGTCAAGCCGACTAAATGATCACGAGGCGGAATTTCTGCTCCATCTAGCCAAATACTTGATCCAGCAAGGCTACGCCCCGGATGAAATAACCATTCTGGCCACTTACGCGGGACAGATGTTTCACTTGAGAAATGTAAGTAACCTATTTTACGAAACAAAAGTCAGATCTCGAGGAAGCAATGTTTTGCGTAGCATATGTAATAAATATTCTGTGAATTTTCAGAAAAGAAAAAATATATCAATACTGGAAGAGGTAAAAATTTGTGTTTTGGACAATTTTCAAGGGGAGGAGAACAGGATTATTCTGTTATCCCTCGTCAGGAGTAATCCTGAAGGAAACATTGGGTTTCTTGCCACTGATAACCGAGTGTGTGTGGGATTGTCGAGGGCTCGGGAAGGTAAGCAACTAGCAAAATCTTATGCATAAAAAATACAGAGAAATTTAAATTTGAAATTGAGTCTGCAGAAAAGGTGTTAAATCTATCTTAAGCTGGCACGATTCTAAGAAATATTTATTTTCAAACGCTACTGATATTTTAATGAAAGAACCGCGTTAATTTGAAGGGACCGAATTCATATTACACGGAACCCCCCGTTAATAAGAAATTCAAGAGATCAAAAATATATTATTTTTCAAATTTTGCGATAGTCAAAAGTCATTAAAAATGCCGCTAGTTTCGTGAAAAGCAAACATATTTTGGCACATTTCGCAAAATCATCTCGAAAACGCAGTATTTATTAAATTAATACAAAATCTTGATGTAATTTATTATATTATATGTACTACTGAAACTAATTAAGGTGAATGCTAGATCTATTTCTCGTAATAAGTCAAGATCCTACCTTCAAACGTTCTCAGGAAATTAAACAATCATTAAATAAAATACACAATAACTATAACACTAAATTATGAACATTATTTTTTCAATTATTTAAATCATATATTTTTCCTTCTCATTTAATGACACAAATTTTACCACCACATAAAATGAGCGCGAGATCACTCGAAATGTTTCACGTAAAATAAGAAGATAAGTTAACAATAATGTTATTCAAGAAAAATAAAGATTATTAACACAACAAACACAGTTATTAGTTATTATAAATACGTGAAATAATAGGAAAATTCAATCTTAGTTCTTAGTAAAAATAATCGAAAGTGCCAAACTGCTAAGCAACCAACTGAAGAAAGGGTAATTTTTATCTCGACACAATATATGTATACATAAAGGAGGGGTTGCACACAAAGTAGGCTCAGACGCGTGTTGTGCCGGCAGGCATCACGAAATACATAAAGAACGCTTCAAAGGGGGCGGGCGGTCAAACTTCCTATAGCATTTTTTAATAATGGATCGATTCCGATGGCGACTGTATTATTTTTGCCACAAGTCAAGCGGCGATCCTCCAATACCGAGCAAAAACAGGCCCACACTCAACATAAAACCGAGGGCTACCAATCGAAAGACATTCTAATCACTCCGCAACAGTTAGTATCATATTATATTATCTTAACGTGTGTCGGTGCACATAGCTCATAAGAAAAAATACCAAAGCAGCGAATGAGCATTTTAAATTGCAAAGTGCAAAGGCTGTCATGTTTTACTCAAAATTGATTTACAAATAATCATATTCAGTATTCACAAATTGATATATGCATATACTATTATATAAGACTAGCAGAAAAGCAGCCGATGCGGGCAAATTTGGTGGCGGCTTCGGCGCAGCCAGGGTTTCCGTAGAATCTATGTTAAAATCCCTTATTATATCGCTTTAACAATGCGCCATATAGTGTACTTTTTGTCTTTATTTGCATCTATTGCATAATGCGGATAGATTGTAAATAATAATAATCAGACCTATTCTCAAAATTTCAATATTGAAATGAAGGTGATTGTTACACCTACCCTCAAAAATAGACAGTACGTAAATTAACGTCCGTGTTATATTTGAATGAGAGAGAGAGAGAGAGAGTGAGGGAGATAAACGTACCATAATCTGTCAAAACAAAAATGACAACAAGATTGGCCGTGATTCTTCTCTACAACGCTGCGGATTAAGAAATCAATAGGTAATTTATGAACAAACCTTTTTCTGTGAACTTTGAATACTGTATTAGTACTTATTTTAACTAAAAACTTATATTTTTAGTCGAAACTCGAGAATGGAAAGACGTTTGCGTGATTTGTGCAACCCGATGGAAATTCCAAATGGGCAATTTTTACTATACCGCCTTGATAACGACACCGTTATATATTTATTTGAAGTATTAACTCCCTTTTTAAGAGTTTCAAGGTATTCAGGATCTATAACACCACAAAAAAGGTAAATGTTTTGAAGTAATACTCACTACTTTTTAGGTTATTTTTCGTATTTTTTTTTATTGTACTTTACAATTGTATTGTATTTTTAATTGCCATGTTTATACTGAAAGTAAATTGATAATTTGAATTCTAGGTGATAACAGCTTTAAATTTTTACTCGCACGGGTCTTATCAACCCAAGGCAACCATTGCCTTGGCTTGTCACAATCTTCTGTTAGCAGGTGCTTGAATGAAGTGACTGAGGTAATTTGTGAACACTTGCTAACAGAATGGGTTGTTTTCCCAACAAATGATGAGGACATTTCCACAGCGCAATTGCAGTAAGCACACTATTTCCATATGGCCGGATATGATTCCTTCTTTATTCTCTTTAAGACATGAATCTTTTCCCATGTAAAGTTGCTGTCAAAAAGTCATATAAAAGATTAATAAACTTATTTGATTAATTATTTAGTATTTTTAAATGTGTTAAAGCTAATTTTTTTAGATTTTTTGAAAAATTCAACTTCCTCAGTATAGTTGGATGTATTGATGGAACTCATAATCAAACCCTCCTACAGAAATAATAGACAAGCCTATTTTAATAGAAAAGGGTATTACAGTATTAACGCACAAATTGTAAATATATATGGAATATTGGGGAATTATATTATATCACAAAGTTATTAAATTTACTTTTTAATAATTATTTTGTTCCAGATATGTGGAGCAGATGTTAAGATTTTGTCAGTTAATGCATTGTATCCCGGGTGCACTCACGATGCAGCAATATGGCATACATCACAGATTAGAAGATTTTTGGAAAATCAAAATGCTAGAGGTTGCTGGTTACTGGGTAATTTTTTTTTATAATTTCATAGTGAAAATATACAAATCGTATTACATTATTTGGGCATAACGATGACGTATTGCTGAATTTTCAGGTGATTCTGGATATCCATCAGAATCCTGGCTTCTCACACCTTACGAAAATTCAGGACTTAATACACCAGAATCCAGATACAATAAAGCCCCTATTAAAACAAGAAATGCTGTGGAAAGGTGCATAGGACTTTTAAAATCAAGATTTCGTTGCATTCTGAAGCACAGAGTTCTAAACTATAGTCCGACTTGCAGGGCAAATATTTTATTCATGTGCTGTACTGCATAATATATGTATCTCCAGAAATGTCCCACTACATGATGTTGCTGGTGATGGGTGCATATTTAACAGTATGTTATGATTTACTTTAATTAGTTTAACGATAAACACAACACTATAATTCTTTTTAAAATATTTTTATTTATTTACAGATGTCATTGGACCAATTAATGATCATGCAACAAGCATTCCAATTCGACGGCGGCAAGTCAGGAATGAAGTCATACAAGAATATTTTAGTTGAATTTTTTTTTTCCTTACATTTATAAATTTGACTTATATACATTCAGTAACTTTACCCAACCTCTAAAGTATTATTACATTTTTATCTTGTAAACAAACCATTTGTGAATATATAACCATGTCAGTTTTCTTTCCTGATTCTTTCTGACAGATGTAATAGAATCAGGGGATATTCCTTACCTATACATATTATTAAATTCATTATGTGCAACTCATATTTTTGTTTAATTTCCCTTATTTTTAGAATATTGTAAATAAAGGGATAACTGATATCCTTCTCATACTTTTTATTTGGAAAGAGGTTTTATATATATTGTATATGTATACACAATTAAAACACAGGTTTATTGTTATGTTTTTATATAATCTTATAAATATTATTTCACATTTAACTGTAGTAATAATAAACAAATTTGTCTGCATACATTAATAAAACATTATAGATCTATCAAAACAGTAACTATTTGATTAATAACATAAAATAAATATTAAAGTGGAAAGTAGTAAAATCTTTTTCACGTTATCTGTAGAAATAAAAAACAATCAGTCATTACTATAGGAATATAAAACTTTATCAGTCAAGATGTGTACATAAAATAAATAAAAGCGTTAACTAAGTCAGGCGAACCAGGTCACCTTCGCCCACCTTGGCAATAATTAACCATTTCTTAATGTAAACTATACTTGATACAAAGTTGACTATTGTTGCGTTTAGAAGTGCAGCGCGGCTTTCCATTTTCTCAGCATGATATGATGCTTGCATCTGCATAGCTCTTTCTGCCATGCAGCTTCTTGTCGTGTAAGCCCGTGGTTGTGGGCGTGAGCGCAGAGATGGCCTCGGTTATTGAACTGAGCTACGTGAGGATCCTGTCAGAATATTGGGTGTTGCAGAACTATATGGCGATGACGTTGCAGAAATATCTGGTGATGCAGAAATATCTGGCGATGGTGAAATGGATGCCCTGCTTTCTCCTTGTATATTCTCTGGTAGGCTAATGTCCGGAGAAATTCCAATCTCTTTTAGCTTTGGATTTCCAGTGATTCCTAGCATCCTTTCGACTGCTAGAAATCTCTCGTCCTCTTCTGAGAGACGTAATGTAGGTGGTCCCCCTACCGTCTTCCTGGAAGTGATTTCTTGCTCTTAACGTTTGCGCGTAATTCTATAAAAGACTGAAAATGTGCTATATGAGATAAAATAATTAAATGATAAACCACATAATCCGGGAATAAAAGCATTAACTGTTTGATCTGAGGGATAAATTTGATTCTAAATTAAATAAATGTGAAATAAAAAGTGATTACATACACTAATTCAGTAAAAATAATCAATTTTATGTAAAATTTCAAGACACACAAATCTTGACTTGGTTTTAGAATCATACAGATCAATTTCATTAAAAAAAAATAATTAAGAAAATGAAACTAACCTTCTTCCATTTATCTGGCGTTTTAGTGCACCCATCATTACAATTATTTAATATTTGGGCCAGTTCTTCCCACTTCCTCTTAAGTGTGGCTCAAAGCTTGGGTGAGGATATTTCACTACAAAATTCAAGCAACATATGAAAGTGAAGTGGTATGAAAGTAAATAAATATTAATTTTGAAAATAAATAATAATTTTATCACTCACTTCCTTTCAATACCACATTGTTCTTTGGAATTTCAATCCAGTCCACCATCAGGCTTCTCCGTGCCGACGACATTTTAATTCCGCGGTGTGCCGACATATCTATTTTCTAATGCAAAATATTTATTTTCGTAAAACAAAATATATGTTTTCCTCTGTTTATGTTTTGAAGTAATAACCATAGAAAATATTAGAATTAGGGATGTCAACAAAGAATCGATTTCGCAAAAATACCGACTTTCTTGTTCTATGAGAAGTATTGTTTTCAAATTCCATGCAGGATCCATGACAAGTAGATTAACACTTCAAATATAACCATTTTGCTCTTGTTAGGGTAATTTATTCGATAACATCGAATTCGTTATAGAAAAAATAATGGTTTCACAGGAAACGCCTGCTGTTCTGACTTCTGTATATATACCGCTGCACTAAATTATGCCACAGTGGTGGAATGGGAGATTCCTGACTGAGCGTTACTTAGTAAAGAAATATCTAGCATTGCAGGAATGGACGCGTGGATTTCTCCTTGTACCTGGTAGGATAATAGTCAACTTTTTATCAAGTGTAGTCTACATTAAGAAATGGTTAATTATTGCCAAGGTGGGCGAAAGTAACCTGGTTCGCCTGACTTAGTTAACGCTTTTATTTATTTTATGTACACATCTTGACTGATAAGTTTTATATTCCTATAGTAATGACTGATTGTTTTTTATTTCTACAGATAACGTAAAAAAGATTTTACTACTTTCCACTTTAATATTTATTTTATGTTATTAATCGAATAGTTACTGTTTTAATAGATCTAATGTTTTATTAATGTATGCAGACATATTAAACACATAAAAAGGATTTATTGATTATATCTGTCTAATGCAATTTCGATGTGTTTTTCTTTCTGTGTACTATATGCGGAATATTGGTTATTTTACGGTAAAATTAAAATTTTCATATATTTTTAGAAAAAAAATTGTGTTCTGAATGGGCGTGCATAGAATTTTCACCATATTCAATGTTTAAATAAAGTTCGTACGATTGACCGATGATTATTTATAATGAAAGCATAAATATAAATGGGAACTATTTAATAACGATACGTATTAGAAAGTACAGAGGTGAAAACTGTTCCTTTATTTAATCGCGCATTGTCCCGCATCGGATCGGAATCTAAAAAAATATGTTGATTAACTAAAGACGCTGGATCGTTAAATACCGTTTTATTTTATTTTTGTAAAGTGCCCTTCGTAAAAAAAAATTAGCGAATCAACAAATTATATCAGTTGCTAAACCAAAAAGTTTGAAACATGGTATAAGTCAATGAAAATACTTATTAATCATGCGTTTCAGAGAGACAGCTTACTTATTTTAGTAAATCATTAATTCTTGTATATTTATAAGAATATGTATATAAGACATTTTAAAAATTATAATCCGTGTTTATTTTTCTAACAGAATAAATAAAATCATGTACTGATGTCGATGCTTGCGAATACACAACCCTTTTTCATGTCTATTTGGTTATCGACCAATCAGAAGCCGACTACACCATAAATAAAATATACAAGTATAGACAACAAACATTAGCAATATTCGCATAACCAATCGTTGAAATTGAACCTTTGGTTTCACGTCACTCAATCGTAGAATACGTCAAAATTGACGAAGTATACAATGTTATACAATAACGGAGTAGATCATGGTTATTGAAATTGATTTGAAATTGAGAATAGACCCGAATGTATTTTTTTGATTTATAGTACAGTGTTGTATTGTTCTGATATCATTGCAGCAAATTAAAACATATGTTTCGGTACTCTGCCTGCTACATTAGTATTTTATTGTATTATAGCAGACAGTGCTTTTCCGGTACAGTAGTAATGTTAAACGTACAAAAAAAAAAAAAATATATATATATATAGAGTAAATATAAGATGCAATTAAATAACATATAAATATAACGTTAAAGTAAATGCAATGTTAAGAGGCAACTTTCATTTTTCCAGTTTGAATTTCGAGATTATTTTTGCATTTTGCATACCCTTTCAAGATGAGACTAATAGTTAATTCTTTTACAATATCAAGTAAACATAAAAGTGCGTTATTTTTTACGTAAATAATGCTAGAGTGAAAGGTATCAATAGAAAAATACATTTGTTGGTTTTCTTAAATTCCTAGGTAATAAAGGTCAGAAAATAGCCATTTCTTCAACATTCATAATGTTGCCATTTGAAATTAACAAGCAAAAATTAAATAATTTGTTAATGTTCTCACCTAAGAATTGTTATGTTTATGATAAAAACCATTGTTTGCATATGTTGCAATTTTTTTTCAAGAAGTTTATAACCATTTAAAAAATTTTGGAACATTTCCTAGAGCGTGTCAATGGATACTTTTTGACCTTAGGCATCTTGAGTCACAGGAGGCAGTAATTTCAGAACAATAATGTATATAATAATATATTATTGACTTTTAATGAGAATCAAATCCAACAAAAAAATCACGGGTTCGCAAATTTCACGTTGAATCTTGTGAATGAATGGATTTCATGCGCTGGCCGCGCATGCACTACCCACCATGTGTTAGCTGCGCATGCGCTATCAGATTCTAAAATGCTCCGATCGGTTGACGCATGTTTTATGCTGAAATGTCAAAATTATAATCTGTTTTCGTATAAAAACAGCTCAAAACCATACAATTTACAAAAATAAGCAATTGGTACCGAGAATAAGTATAATATTCATTCATATTGTCGTCAAAATTTGTATTAAAATGTGTTTTATAGGCAAATTCAACTAAAATTTATCGGAGGGTAGATTTCACAACCGCCGTGGCCGTTTTGAAATATAATTTATAATATCGTATTTCATAAGATTGGAAATATATTATTTAAAAAATGATTATTGTGTTTCTGATATTAAACTTAGTTTTAAATAGTAGTTGAAGCTTCAAAGCATGTGAGTAAATATAGTATATTATTTAAAAACCTATGTTTTTACTAAAACAAAGTATTTTAAAAATGTCAAAAATTCATCAAATGTACTGCAAATTGAATGATATATAACTCTATTCATTTTTAACATTTTGCTAATTTGGTTTTCTACAGATTTGTCTCCGTAATCTTGGCTTCAAGATTATAAGAAAATATATTTCGTTTATGCATTAATTTAGGGTATTGACTCAATTTTGTACCATACCTAAAATGCATCTAATGGTTGCGGTCTTTCTTATAATATTTGTATCGTCTTAATTATGGCAAATAACATTCAGTTTATTAGTTTTATATTAATGTAAAGGTCCAATCCAAGTAATAGTTGAAAAAAAATTCTAATCTATTGAATAACTTCTGATATAAATGAATAATAAAAACCCACATTTTCGTAAAAAATGCGAAAATATGAATTATTATTGCAAGTCGCGTCTTAAATGTATCAAAAATAAAAAAAGAGTAAGTAAAGAAATAGTAATAGTATATCGGTACTACTGTAGCACTTATAATCTCAAGTTTGGACTTTTAAAAATTCTTGGGCCTAATTTCTCCCCATTTCGTGGAGCCAAAATTGCACATTTCTTGAAAAATATGCAAGACTGTGGTTGCAATTTTTCACGTCTGAATTATTATCACGGTAAATGAATATTAATATTCATTATTATATTTTGCTAAACTGTACTGCCATCTAAAGAAAAAGGACACTAACATTGAATGCAATGGATATGAAACGAATATACATTAAGAACCAGAAAAGTCTGTGTTCTATACAGCCGCGATTAACATAGGTATGTTTAAATTTTCAGGTTTTTATATTATTGGAAACATGGGTATTTTAAAGTCGAAAAGCCCGCTGTGGGATTCTATAAACTACACTCTGATGAAACAAGATTCAATTGGACCGAATTTGATGCTGTGTTGTCAGATCCACTCAGATATCCAAACAATGGTATGTACTTAAACCATGTTAATTTTTAACATAGACATGTCGGTGAATACCCCAGTTAAATTTGTCACCATTACTGTATTGAATATATTTAAAATTATGTGAGCATCGTAGACTAACCAAAGCAATGCCCAGGGTAGTACCGATATCAAGAAAAGTCCAGTAGTAGTCATAGCAGGTCAACAAGGTCCAGGGTAGAGATGGAGCAGGGTCAAGTTTAGAGAAGTAAAGTCAGATAGAATGTTGAGAACAAAATAACCTCAGTAGCCAAATTGGGTTAATTTATTATTTAATCTCATTTACAACCGTGCTCTACGCCGGCAGTACGGCCGATCAGACACGCGCGGGTTTCTCCCACACCGTCCCTCACCGCAAACCTAGTGACAGAGGCGGTTCGTGGGGATTTTACAGCGGCGGCGGGCAAAATATTTATAGTCTATTTATATACTAGAAAAGTCAATATTCATATTCACATCTAACAGTGTTGATGAAAGTTTCAAAACTAAAGAGGGGTGTTTTTTTTGGAGGGTCCTACTGCTAACGGCTCCCCTCCGCACTGTCACAGTGATCTTGGCCAAATGTGTTCTTTTCTGGAGTCTATGGAATTAACTGTTGTTCCTAAATTAGCTTTGTCAAATTGATCCTCGGTATTTTAATATTTTGTCTATTGATGCCCAAACCAAATTGTTTTTTTTTTTTGCAGTAGGCTTTACTTTGTTATAATGGTTGTTTTATTAAGTAACCATAAATCAGTGGTCTTGTCCTTTGTACAAATAAACTTAATAAAATAAATAAATATAATAATTATACAGCAAACGCCGGGTATTGAGCTCAGTGGTTATCAGAATCAGCTGAATATTGTGCTCAATTTTCGATGGAAAATAAGACAGAATTAAACATCAAGCATTTTTTAACAATTTTTAAACTCGAATTGTCAGTTGTTAAAATCAGAATATTCAATATGGTGTCACATAACCTTTTCAGGTAGCTAATTCCTTGTGTAATTCCAGATTGTCAGATTGTGGCCAGGATAATCTCCTTTCTAGGCTGTCACTTTGAAGTGTAATGTGGCCGAAGAATTGGAAGAATATTGCGTTCACTGTTGTAGATAAGGCTTGCTGCGGTTGGATTTGGATTGAGGCATTCATGCGTCGTAATATTCCTGATCCTTTCTTAATCTTACTCACTATACTAAATCGGCTCTACATTCTTTATTCTGTCATAAATGGATCTGCTGCATATACGCTTAAGCGATCTCATTTCCACTGCATTCAGTCTACTTTCGTTCCTCTTCTGCCAGCTCCAGGCTTCACTTCCATATATCAATGTTGGTTCCAGGACTCCATTGAGTTCCGCTAGTCTTGTCTCGGTTGACAAGTTACCATTAGATAAAGTTCCATTCAAAGTGCCATTCACTTTGTTCCATACATTCTGTTATAAAAGTGTTCTTTCTGAATAAATTAGGTTAAAGATGCAAGCGATTTCTCCGAAGTTCCGGAAGGCGGATGCATGAAGCCCTGTGAGGGTTTGCTACCTTGTGGACATTACTGCACAAGTTTATGCCACCCTGGGGATCCAGCACACGAACTGTTCAAATGTAAAGAAAAATGTGAAAAGTAAGTAATTCATTTATTATCTAAACCTGCCAACTTTATTTGCAAAAAAGCTGTAAGGGTGGCGATTTAAATCTATCATCAGCATCCTTGCTCTTATCCGACAAAAACGACACTTGAATTGAGAACGCAGGCTGATGACATTTCTTCTGTTCTGTCACGGCGGGACGGAGACCGAACACCGCTGACTCGCTCCTCTAGTCTTCATCTTCTTTTGTATTCTCCCTGTTCTATCCTCTCACACATAAATGACTACACCAGCCAAGCGTTCCATTCACACCACTAGAAACTACCACCACAGATAAACAGACACACAGATGAGATGAGGATACGCAGACTTGTGTATCTGCATCCCATAAGATATCAAAAACTTTACTTGACATCTTGTGCAAATATCTATCTATTTTAAATACTAATTTAATGTATTAATTATAAATATATACATATAAAATCAATTTTGTCGAAAAATATTGTTTTTCCGCTACCGGGATACGAACCTGGATCTCTATTTCCAATCCGGGGAAGTACACTACCAATTGTGTTATAGCGCCAGTATTTTTCATGACAAATTTTTGAACTTATGTGTTACAGTTTTTTGAATTAATACATCTGTCGTTCCATTATTTGTGAAAGCCATCTACATTATTTTTACAGAATCACAAATACCTTTGAGTAAACCGACTGCAGACGCCAGAATTATCAATTCATTTTTATTAAATTTTGGACACATTGATACAACTTATATTATTAAAGAGAATACATTCTTATTGTGAAGTTGTAATTATTCAGAACATAGGTCTGTGATGTTTTAAATTTCACAGACCGTCTGTTCTGAATAATTACAACTTCACAATAAGAATATGCTCTCCTTAATATTTAGTTTTAAGAAATATCTAAACAATCAATTTCATCAATAAGTAATATTATGTTTTCATTAATACGCGGCTTTACGCACCGTGCTTGGTAAATTTATAAAAATCCGATTCATCCGAGAGCGTAGTAATACAGATATACCTCGCTTTATGGCGTTTCGCTAATACGGCGATACTAATACATAATTATTATTATTATTATAATAACTGCATCGCTCTTACTGCATAGTGCTGGTGCTGCGGCGGCGCAGTTACGTGATTTGCACATCAAGCTTGCATACAACATTTATGTATTATTGATTCGCTTTATTTTTGATATCGATACTTGTTGTTTGAACCTCAACACATATTTGATTTGATAAGCAGTGGCGTTATGCTGTTACTAATGATATTATATAATGTATATGTACTTTCGTTTAACCAACGTTTTTAGACAAAATAAATACAGGTGTGCCGCGGTCAAATTCAGTGTATTTGACATTTTACAATTTTTCATTAATATTGTCTATTTTTAAAAATGTAGTATAGAATAATTATTATAACTAAATAATGTTATAGTTTTATGTATGTATACTTATCAATTAAAAAACAAAAATTTATTGTAAAATTTGCGAATCAATTTAATACCTATATATTTTAGCTTTTGGTGTGCCGCGGAATTCTAGGAAGAATTTTGGTGTGTCGTTGGTGAGAAAAGGTTGCAGAGCACTGATTTAGGGTACTTAATAGTGTTTTTAAAGTTTAAGTTGTAACGTAAAATAATACCTTCTTACCCATATAAAAAATGTATGGACGTTTTTAAGAACACTTTCTATAACTGAACATGATTAATTTATTGTTTGAAAATCCTTCACGTAATAACTAAAGGAAATAATTATTTTTTATTAAAGGTTATCATAATAAGTAAATAGTTCTGCTAATTGTTTTTTGTTTTTCCCAAATCAAAAACCAATTCATGCACCAAATTTAAACAATCTTGAAATTAACACGTTAAAGACAGTAATATAGTAAAATTCGCGAATTAGTAAAAGAGGAAGTAGACACTTCAATGATTTGCACGCAGTTGTAATGCTATTCTGTTAAAAAACAGCATGGGTAACGACTCCATACAAAACGAATCAACCGAAAGGAATTTTCAATTCAGTAAATAGCCAATTACAGTAAAATCTCGTTATATCAAAACATTACGTATATCGAATTTTTTTTCATAATTAACTCCCTGCAATCAATTTTTCATACAAAAATGAATTTATATGATGAAATTTCGTTAATATGTATAACAAAATTATTTTTGTCCCGTATGAAAAAATAATTTCGTTAATATGTATAATAAGATTATTTTTATCCCGTTTGAAAAAATACTGATCATTTACGTAAATATATAATAAATTTTTACAATGAAAATATTTCAAAATATATTTCGGTCAATCGTGTTTGTCAATTGTTTTATTGCTTTGGCGCAGCGGGTCGGTCGGTGCTGGCAGCCCGCTGCGCCCTTGTAAAACTTCTCGGGATCATAATAGGCCCTTATAAAGCCATTTGGCATAATCTCCACTTGTCCAAGGTTGGATTTATTGCCCATCATCAAAATGAGTTAGAATGGCACCCTTCCCACACTCTGAAGTACACGTGTTCACGCCTCTAAAAACGGGTCTTATTTAGACCAACTGGAGAACATAAAAAACCCCAAAGTCACGCTTCAGCTTTGTGTATGGTATCGCCCACAATGCTCAAGATGCCTATAATTCTGCACATTATTATCTTTGTCTTCGTTTTTTATCTGCATTATCATCGTCAACTTATGTCACTTTTTACATTATAAATGAACATTTACATCGATTCCAATAAATGGTAATATTGCGTATGACATTTTCATTAATGTGTTTATTTGACAATTGTTTTCGTGTTTGTTTACCAACATTTATATGTACTAGTATTCGGTCATTTATTCTTTAAAGTACATTTTTTAATATTTTATAGAACCCTAAAATGGCTTCAGGTCGTGATAATTCCTGCAAAATTTTAACCTTCGATAAAAAACTATGGTTCCGACTTCGTCTCTTTACGAAACTCAATTCTTGTAGCGGCTCTACAATTAAACACAGTTAAAATGTAATGTTGTTTTATATTTGCATGACATTTTGGAATTTCCAAAAATATCGCCAAATTTTAGGTTATCTCATATAGTTTCTTAATTATAATCAATTTGCTTATCTGTTGAAACAAAACTAAATAGATTATTCAGAGTTTTCTTTATACAGAAAATCCTCATTTGTTCGCAGAATGGCTTATTATGTTATATCCCATATTAAACTGACAATGGATGTCTTGTTTGCGGAAATTCGCTTTATTTATTTCTACGGTGCGCGCGGAATATTAAATTTTTTTTTTTTCGCTATATGGGAATTCGTTATTATGAAATTAAAATTTTTGGTCCCTTGGATTTCGCATTAACGAGGTTTTACTGTATATGACTTGAGTATAGAAGGGTTTGGAAATAAACGACTTATATGTACAATACTAATAATGACCCGTTTTGTATTCTGCTGCACTTTTTAGATTCATCGTGTCATTTGATTATTAAAAAAAATTCATTTGTGCTTTTTATTTCTTACGTTTCAGAATCATTTGTGATCTTGGACACGAGTGTCCTCTGATATGCTTTGAGGATTGTCCTCCCTGTGAACAGTATGTAAAGAGGACGCTCGTTTGTGGTCACGAAGTTAAATTAAAATGCTGCATTGATCATCTAACATACGAGTGTAAAAAAACAGTTAACGTAGAGATGCCACTCTGTCATCACCAGGTGAGTGCTGAATCTGAACAACAATAGGTTAAGTGAGACAAAATATGTCAAAACTGCGCTACTAGGGCCACGTTGAGAGCAGGATTTATTCTTTGTTATTCAATGTAAATGAAATAAATTTAAAATATACAGATAATTAAAAAGATTAAAGGAAATGGTAAGAATGTACCATTAATAAGAAATTTAAGAGACCAAAATAAATTTAATTTTACAAATCGTAAGTCATGAAAAAAACCACAAATATTTTGACATATTTCACGAAATCATCTCAAAAACGCAGTATTTATTATGCTAATACAAAATCCTAATGTAATTTATTATATTATATGTACTACTGAAACTAATTAGGGTGTAAAATGTTCCCAGGAGAAAGATATACATATAATATTGATTTTATATGTATATCTTTCTATATAATACATTTAATTAGTATTTAAAATATCACAGATCTATGTTCTGAATAATTACAACTTCATTATAAGAATGTATTCTCGTTAATTATAAATATAATACTAAATTAAGAATAATAAGGAGGTTGCACACAAAATAGGCTCAGATCCGTGCCGTCTCGGTAGGTGTCGTGAAATACATAAAAAACACTTTACACGGGCGTGCGCGGTTAAAAAACCTCACGGTTTGTTGATTTTTTATAACTTACAATTTTCGAATTATGTGATGCAAAAATGTATTTATTTATGACTCGAGGGCCTGAAAATCATTTCTTACTACATGTTAACGAGGTTTTTGTGTAAAAGTGGTCGATTAAGTTTGAAACTGACTATTTGGGTCTTAGAAGTGTTTGGTAATTTTGAATAAAAGGGGTTTGAATTAACGCGGTTCTACTGTATTAGGAATGTAAAGGGCCAGAGGCAAAGGGAATTGAGTGAGAGTCTCTCTATTTGAAACATTGCGTCATCTTCTAGCGAACATTTGCATCAACCACATAAGGCACAATGCACATAGATCAACTAATTTCTAGTTTGTTTGGGGTTTCATGTAAGCACAAACCAATGGGAGCATCATGCAGGCCATCCAAAAACCAATTGAAGTATAGTCGCGCGTGGGAGTTGGGGAAGAGGAAATTGAGATTAATTATAACTTGCTCATCTACACTGAAAACGGAGTGCAGACTTAGTTCATAATATTGTATTAGATGATGTGTAATTTTTTATGTTTAAATTTTTTTTTTTGTAGGGCACAAAGCTGTGTCATGATGATTTGGCAAATGCAAAGTGTGGTGAACCTTGCACTGATAGGCTGGAGTGTGGTCATGCCTGTCGGCTTAATTGTCATAAGAACAGCGACCCCGATCATCTTAAGGTGAGTACATTTTATTAAATAATAATTGGTTTTACTTTTTCTCTTAAGACTTGAAGCATATTGTGCGAACTGTTGTCAAGTTGGAGTGAGATTATGCCGGGGGGTGTGAATGTGAATGGGGACACCGTGGCTGGTTAGGAGAAATTGAGGCTGCAGATAGATGTGTTGGATTAACACTGTCTAAAGGACTGGCTTGTGTTGGATGAGAGCGCCACATGATGAACGGTCGTGGAAGGCCAGCAATGGCAGTCAGACTGAAGCAGTAGTGGGAACAATTTGGCAATTCATTTCGGTGAAATGGAATGTTGAAATGAATTAAGGGAAAAAGCTGCTCAGAACAGGGCAGAGAGGAACGCACCACAGGGAGGTAGATTCATTTTGTTTCATTCCTGGCTATGCACACTGTTGCAGGCTGTTCCACTCGGACTCGCAATGACATTTTATCGGAAGATGTGTGGAGGTCTATCGCCTCCGCAGTCATCACCCCTGAACGTACCTTTCATATACCGGTATGTGAAGCAGAGCTCCGGTATTATACCGCATATTGATGATATATGTAAGAAATTGGGATCCATGTTAAGCGCATTTTATATGTTAAGGTTATGCACCTCTCGGACCACACTGTACTCACTGTACTTTGCGATGGTCGACTCGGTTATCAGTTATGAAGTGAGTAGCTATGGACTAACTTATAAAACATGTAACAATAAAATTAAACAGTTACAATTAGGATTTTTAAAATTTATTGTAGATAACAGAACAAAGTGTTTGTATAAAGATGATTATAACAAATTATTTACAATATACGAAATCTTACCAGTTGACAAAAAAGTAACATATAACATAATTTTAAAAGAGATGATAAACAATGTAAACATGAATACTGACCACCATAGCTATTCTGACGAACCATGAGAGTGTCGATCGTGAACAATGTGCACGGTGAGAGAACGAGAGAAAATAAAAGACATATTGAAGCAAAATTTGTCTTGTCCATCAAAATATTGGGCCAGAAAGTGAAATATTTAAAATGTGCGCGAAAAATAATCAAAAACTTTCAACTCCTGACATTAATTAGTTTCCCGCTGTTTTTCAAGAGATATTTGGGATCCCAAATTTTTTTACCATTTTATCTTTGATAGCAATTTATGATCGGCTTACAAAATAAGTTAAATTTTATTAAATAGTCAGAATTACCACGAATTATGAGGTGTTCATGCATATGGCTGCACGGTAGAAGTCGTGTGGGGGGAATCTATAAGAAGGAAGACGCGCGCCGGGCGCGGTCTCTTTTTATATTTCCTTCGGCACAACTCTCGTAGCTCCAACTTAGTCTCGATTATTATATTGTTACCGATAATAAATTATTGTCATAATTACATGTTAAATATGAATATGAATAAGGAGAGCGTTGTGATTGGTTAGTGGGTGGACCTAGCTACAGATGTTTACAAAGGGATGAAGGTTAATACAATTGATTCTCGGATGCGAGTTTTTCTGTTTTAAAGTATTTTAAAATTTAGGTTTTGTTTACACCCTTCATGTATCAATATTTATCAACATTTTTTGCATATATAATTTCATTGTCAGACAATTTGGGTAATACAATGGAATTATTTATTTCAGTACAAGTGCAACATGAGTTGTGCTCGCCCGAACAAGGACTGCTCGGAGAATCATATGTGCAAGAAGACTTGCTCGGAGAAGTGTTCCACTTGCACCATACAGGTCTGGCTTCACATTTTCCCTGACTTATTCTTTTCAACATTATGTTTGGCCAATCAATAAAAAGCAGAATTATTTAATAGAATCATACACAAACTTGTAAATGATTAGACATGAAATGAAGTGTACATATAGGAGAGGGGCTTAGAACATTAGTTGCGGAACGAGGGGTATTCTACATACATTTTCGGTGGAAACATAAATCCAATAGTTTATGACACATTTATGCAACAGTAAAAGTATTTACTCTTTGAAAATTAAATCTTTGTGTAAACAACATGATGTATTTTTTTACATTAATGCATACTATATTGTGAGCGTTTTCGTTCCAATCGAGTCATATTTTTAAAAAAAGTTGCGGAGCTATTTGATTGCGTAAGTGGTATCAAAATGATCATTTAGAACAAGAAATTTCTGTTAGTTCATGTCTATATATTTGGTGGTCTGTGGAATTATAGCTTCTTGTTGAAGAGTCCGCCATTTTTGAGTAACAATTTTTAAGGGTACAATTAATTGTACCCTTAAAGTGAATATTTTAATACCACCGATCAAACAACCTTTTCTTAACTACGTGTGAATATTTTAATATTTTCCAAATATTTATGTCTTCAGGTAATGAAACAAAGAAGTTGCACCCACAAACTAATGGTGGCCTGTCAACAGGATGTAAATGCCATCCCGTGTACGAAAAAATGTAAACGATCATTGAAATGTGGACATTTCTGTAAACAACCCTGCAACGAGGCTTGCGATGAAAAACTTTGCCTCACAAAAGTAAGTACCCGTGTTTCATATATTATATCTCCACCCCGGGCGCTTAAGGCAACGTATCCAATTTTTATTACAACAAATGTGGATTGTGTCGGTGTAATTTTCTCCCTCTAAATAACATCAGTTTCAATTCCAAATTAAGAAATAGCTATGCACAAGAAGAAATGTGTATTGCGTACCGCAATGTATTTTTCTTTCATTAATGTTTTCAATAAGGTACATATATGGTTGTGAATGCTTCTGAGGTGCAGATTTATATATATATATACAGAGTGGCCCAAAAAATGTGAAAACATCTCGTAACACATGAGTCATTTCAAAACATAATTAATAATTCTCAATGTATTTTTTTGTACAATATTTAGCTAATTAGAAATCATTTTCAATGTATCCTCCTGGTTTTTCAGCGACTTTTTCTGAGTCCCTATGCCACTCGTTTATGCTTCTGTCAATAAAGCGCTCCCCCAGATTTCTCCATTCCTTAATTATTGCCAACTTGAGCTGATCGACTGTGGTAAATTTTCGCCGAAGGTAGACTTTTTCTTGTAAAACACCCCTATATTGCATAATCTACTGGGCTTAAATCTGGGCTGTCCGGTGGCCACATGCCTGGCTTGATGAAATTAGCATTCTCACGACGAAGAAAGTTGATTGTATTTCTGGCTGTGTGAGATGGAGCTCCGTCCTGCTGTAATGTCCAGTCACGGCGACCACATGTCTGAGAACATGTTCACAGTTTACTTTGACGCCTGGTTCAACGAACCCAACACTGGTCTTCCCCATTCGAGACACACCAACTGATGTAATTATATCACATTTTACGAAATGTTCTCACCTTTTTTGGGCCACCCTGTATATATTTTAGGAGGTGAGACAGAATTCTCAGATCTTCACTGACAGTTTCATCGAAGAAACATGAATCTCAAAGTAATTTCCAATCAATGTAACTTCCTTAATGAATAAACAGATCTTATAAAATATTATATATTTAGGTATGTTCATGCTGATGGAAAATATTATATTTTTGTCAATTCTGAAAAATAGATTGGTAAATTACAAGAAATTAACTATGTTGAAATCAATTGAAAGTGCACTATACGGATGAAACCTATCAATGCAAATTATATAAGCAAGCTATGATTAAACCTTTAAATAAATAAAATCATAATATAAAAATAATGCTAAATTATGCAATATTATGTAATATCAGTTTAATCATATACAGCAAATAATATACAAGGAAACATATATATTTCTAGATTAAGGTAAAAAAATCATTTCTTTAATCTAACAGGTGCACATGTGCCATAATTATTATCTACATTTCCACAAAACTTCAGTATAAGATAACCTTACTTTTCTGAATTTATGAAGATTCCACCTCCATTCCCATCCGGGGCTGATATTGAAAGCTTAATAGTTGCATTAATAGCCCTCACTAATGGATCACATCAATAGTAATTATATTATGTGATAATACACCATCCGTGACGAGAGAGACGAATGCAAAAAGATACTCCATCATAATAGACAATATCGTTAAAAAGATGTCCTCTCAAAGAATGCCAATGACGAAATTATAAAGGAAAACTAGCGGTATTGCTGGATGATCCAGGATTTATTTATAACAGTACAATGCGCATGCCCTCATCTGTCTCACTGGCATTGAAAATACCTATGAAAACGTCAAATTTGTCATCTTACAACGTGCTGCGCTACCATTGGTCAAAGTGTAATATCTGTGTTACTATAGTGAAAAAAAAATGTGGCATGCATTTAAAAATAAATAAATGACCTTAATTTCGTAACATCACAATATATATATATTAGTATGTTATGCAAAATCATCATATTATATTGTATGTATTAGTATATTACTATTAGTAAACACACACTATCAATTTTATAGTTGATTAATCCCGTTAATTCAAAAACTCTGGTAATTCATAGTTGGAGATAGTTTTGAGACCCTTGTGCTGTAAATTAAAATCTTTAATGGTACATAATTCCTTTTTTTCATAAGTTATCATTTTAAGAGCCTTCTTTGTGTACTGCGGTACTTACCGACACAGTCAATAAAATTAATAGATTTGGAATTTACGAAAACATTGTAATGAAAAAAGGGGTCTTAAGAGCCAGTCTTCCTTCATCAGGCGTTGTGCACGAGCTCCAAAGCAAGGCATTTAAAAAAAAAACATTAAATACAGAAATACAACTATTATCTTCAATGTGTTATATTTTCTTATCAGGTATCTAAAAAGAAGTCATGCGGCCATACAGTAAACGTATGTTGCGGAGAGGATCCTGATCAACGCCAATGTGAAAAAAAGTGTCTGAAGACATCACCGTGCGGCCATCCATGTTACAATCTTTGTTATCAAATTTGTACCCGATCAACTTGTCAGGAACTGGTGCCCAATCCTTACGAGCCCCTGTGCAAACATATTTTCAATATTCCCTGTTCAAAAACATTTTACGGTAAGTTCTTTTCAAATATACTGCCTTACATATTGTAATTCATAAATTGTGAGCTCTAGGATCTTAAGCATGTTATTTTTTGTGTAAACCACCAAGTCAAGGTTTACTTTAGCTGTCATTAAGATACTGCGCTTGCTGGTCTTCCAGGATGAGGCTCAAACCCCTGACTGATCGCATACAATTTAATTTTATAATCCAACATAAAACAACTTGACTTTTTGTTGACGGAGTACATCTTAAAATCTTAAATACATAACCTTCACGCGTGTCTCTACAAATCATTATAAGTCAGTTAAAATATCCAGAAGATTGATAAAACCAGCACTTGAGAAAGAATACAAAAATGAGGATATACAGACTTTATTCTGACTGTAATAAATTATATCAATTGTATGTGCAACTATACTATAGTAGTACACAATCCCGACTACACATTCAGTTAACATCTTGGTCCTGCAGATTGAGGTGCTGATCCTGCAGTCATAATCAGTGACTCAATACTTTTCTCAACTCCTGATTACACTATGACAAATAAAAATCTTTAATTTTGTTAATTATTTAATATTGTAGAATCTTTAAATGATTTGATTATTCTACAGTTCAAATAAACTTTGATTAGATGCAGAATTGGGTCCGGTCATGACCATGGAGTACTGCAAAGAGCCGTGCGGGGCTGTGCTTCTCGATTGCAAACATACGTGCAAGGGCACGTGCGGCACGTGTGTTGGGGGGCGGCTGCATACGAACTGCAAGGAACCTTGTGGATACATATTGGTCTGCGGACACAGGTGATTTTGTCTGTTTAATCATTTGTATTGAACAATTTACTTATTGACAATTCAATTGTTCATGCCTATTCCAACTACTATTCTAAAATTGTATATCCACAAGCTATGTGGTGTCCTTGAGATCGTATATATGTGTGTGTGTGTCAGAGCGCCGCATCGCCGGGGCGGGGTGTATATATGTGTGTGTGAGCGGAGATAAAAGGGGTGATGCGCGCGTGGTCTCTTTTGCGTTACCGTTTGACTCCGAGACTAATTATATATCTTGTACCTTAATCGTATTACTCATATAGTAAAGAAATAATTGTCACAAAAGTGTTTCTCTTGGACCGCCAATAACCAACTACAATATGTACAACTGAGACATACTTATTACGCAAGTATGTAATAGTAATAAAGAAAAGAAAATTGTAATGGGGTGCCACAAGGTATAATTTAACTAATTGATGGGATAAAATTAATCAAGAAGTCCTTTTATAATAATCTCCTTATAAGCTTTGCAGATAATTAATGCATGCGTTGCTTTGTTTTGTGGAATCGAAGTGAGAGTGCGCAACTCCCATAACAGTTTCGGGATTGGGTTAGGGTTCTGGTGTTAACTTTGTAGAGTTTCATCATAATGGATGGATATAAATAAAATAGTGTTATAACTCTACTTGAGTTTATTTAGCACTACTCGAGTTTCGAGAGAAACAGGAACTCTCATCGATAGGTCAAGTATTAATATAATAAGTTCTAAGTGCACCGGGCCGCAGTAAATAAAGTAATGATAAACAACGTCTGTTGGAACAGATAGGGCACAAGAAGAAGAACAAGATTGTGATTGAGAAGTTGTATTGATATATATAATGATAAATAAATATGTTTCAGCTGCAATGAGCCATGCCGTGAAGCATGCCCTCCGTGTACGAGGAACTGCGAAGTACGCTGTCAACATTCTAAGTGCTCTCTGAAATGCGGTATTCCGTGTAACCGGTGCAAGGTGAGATTATTTGTTATTCTTGGTTGTAGTGAGGCCCCAGCACCTTCTCCTACTTTGTTTTTGATTGGTCCATCTTATTGCTAACCGACCTCTCGCTAATCCATGTTTGGAAATATATGCGAGGATTATATTAATTTCTACATGTTGTCAAGTTTATCCAAATTGTAGTTCTAATGGATGAATAGAGACAACTGCTAATTTTAAATTATGACATGACCCAATCATGACAGAATCGTGGTCAATTTACTGCCATAATTTATGTACAATTCTTAATACCATCTGTGTATGTGGGTACCAAGGTTAAGTAGAACAGGTAGCAGAGATACAATTATTAAATTGGTTTATTAAGAAATGTAAACTTAATTTGAAGTATGAATGAAATGCGCGGGGTGGGCGCTCTCTGCAGCAGGCGTCGCTCCTACAACTCTGTACTGATAAGACACCTATATAGGCAAATATAAATATTAAAAATATTCCTCCACTAAAATAACCTTGTTTTGTGTGATAGCATCCGTGCCAGCGTCAGTGCAGCCACGGAAAGTGTACAAATTTCTGCGGTGACAAGTGCAATGTCGCGCTGTGTTCCGAGGCATGCGAGAAAGTCCTGACCTGCGGTCATGCCTGCCGAGGCTTGTGCGGAGAACTGTGTCCGCCCATATGTAAAATATGCAAGCCGGAAGAGTTTCCAGAGCTGTTTTTTGGAACCGAAGATGAAAAAGACGCAAGGTAAGATGCATTGAAATGCTGGCTTGTTTCTTAATGTCATTTAATTACTTAATTTTAAAACTTAACCCTTTGCACTCCAGACTATTTTTGGTATGACATACCAGCATCTTCAAAACATTTTATGCTAATTCAAGCAAAAATTTTAGATTGTATTTATAATATTAAAAATAGCAAACATTCATATGATTCAAATGATAAATATTTGACAATGTATGCGTCCGAATAATAGCAGATGTAGAACTAATGTAATGTGTTTATACCTGACCTAATAGGTACTGAGGTTTGAGAAAAAAAAAATACATCTAGTCATATAGTCGCCAACAAAGTTATAAAGGAATTTACTATGACAACATATTGTCGCCGACAGAGTGCAAAGGGTTAATCGGTAGACTCTCGATTATCCGGGATAGATAGTGAAAAAAAATCCTATATAATCAATTTCCCGATTAACCTGGAAGCATTGAAAAAATGTTTAACAATATGCAAAAGTTACAAAAATCACACACTGTGCGCGGCTTTCTGTCGAAAATCGTGCTCGTGTGCGTTTGTGCAAAAAGGCAAATGCTGACCGAGGATACAACATTCCTGTTGTTAAATAACTTTCTCTATAAGTAGTGCTTTTTATTGTCATGTAACGCGGTGGAACGGCGTATGACACTTTTTTTTTTCAGTGTTTTTAATGTTTCAAAAGTAATTAGACGAGACAATGTTTACGCATACATAATTACAATCCATATTTATATATTTCGCACAAATGAGAAAATATAATGTTTTTATGAATCAGATGAAATATGGATGGATTCGAAATTGGTTCTCTCATGCTTTGAGTTCTGGTACCTTCTTTTGAGTTCTATTGTCATCTTTTTTTGTAGAAAAAAGTCAACAAAAAGTTGTGTGTATACGGTGGACTTTATTCTGTACACAATAGTGTATTTCGACCGCCTGACCTCTGTCAAAGGCGAGCAGTTTGACCATTCGACTGCACAAGTAAGTCATGCTCTCATTAATTTTTTCAGATTCATCCAACTGATGGACTGCCTGCACGTGGTTGAGGTAACCAGCATGGATAAATTTGTGCTGCAAAGCCCGGATGGCGAGATCTCCGCACCCTCGTGTCCGTACTGCAAGACCCCAATTGCTTGCACACCGCGCTATTCCAATGAGGTGAAACAGGCACAGAGGAACATAGAAGCTGTAAAAACAAAAGTTTTTGGTGGTTTAAAAAAGAATGAAAGAAAACTTTTCAAACTGAAAGAAAAACTATTCCAACTGAAAGAAAATAAAGATGCAAATATATTCCAAGGTTTGTCAAGAATTTTATGTTTTTATATTTAACTTCTAGCTACATCACCCGTGGAGGACTGTCGTCTCCATTCTTGTCATTCAGATACAGCAGAACGGGGCTGAATATGACCGGGCTCGCTCAGTCGATATAGTATTAGAATCTTAATCTCAGGGTCGTGGGTTTGGGCCCCACGTTGGGCGCCATAAATTTGAGGGATTTGGTGGTTTACCTGATCAAAATCAGCAATGTATTTTTGCACATCCCAATTTGGGGAATTGGTTGATAAGGTTACCAATTTGGAAAATAGTTTTATACACATCACACGCTAGGCTGGAATGTAGTGATCGGAAGTCTTTTAGATTATGTAAGGGTGCGGTTGCCACAATGTTCAACCAATACCCTCGTGTTCTTTTATATTACGGAGTGTATCGTGTGTCTGAAATATATGATATGAATGTGCGACAGGCGGCGGCAGGTTATTAAAACAGAATATTGAAACTATACAAAGGTTGACGCTAACACTATTGGAGGAGTGCATTGATAAATAGAGTGAAGGCCCATCCGGGTGCAGACTGATGGGTGCATATTATCGCATGCAGTCAGTACTTTGCATTTTTATAGCTGGTGGAAATTGGGTAGTGGGTACCGCCTTGATGGGCGCTTTTCTACTGCATCTAGATGACGAGAACGGAAGCGGTAGCCCTCCACACACCTACTCGAGTTTACATTAAACTTGTTGTAACTGTAGACGAGTGCACAATCGGTTGACTCGCATATTCAGCTTTTGTCAATATTAGTGTAAGCCCTGAGTGCACGCTTGAGTCGAGCGTACTGCGGGGCGGGACTTGCAGTGTCCTCAGCAATCTCATGTTTATGAATGCGAGTGTCCTGAGTGGTGGCGAGAGCGTACCTGTTTGCGTTCAGCGTCGCGTGCAAGTTCAAACCGGTTTGTGTTTGAACAGCGTTTTGTGTTGACGTTTGAGATTTCCTTTGAACAAATACTGTACTTGGACCATTCTTATTACATAAATCAATCATAAATCACGCCCCACAGAATGCTACTTCACTCAGGCCTCACACTTAATGTTTAAATAGTTTAACTTTGTATTTAACCTCACACCCAAATGGGGACATCAAAATTAATGTGTTTGGGGAAAAAAGGGGCACGTTGTAAAAAAAAGATAAATTATGAGACATGTGTGGGTACGAGTGTATATGTAATGAATCAGAAGGTTATGTGTGTGAGCGCCTGGTGCTCCCGTTCTTTTGAATAATATCGCTGAGTGGGTGTTTGCGTGTGTGTGGCCAGAGCAGGTGGAACAAGAAAGACTACTTACAGTTGTCACGAGATTATTGATACTTGAACACAGTTATGGATAAAAAAAGGTGCATTAAAGAGTCTACAACTTTTGCTAGTGAACATGTCAGGAAGTTGGGGTCAGTACCAGGCGTGTTTTTGGAGCTGATAAAGCCTAATTGTACAATTGCAGGGTGTATTCAATGGCCGTCGGCAGTGTCGCAGATCGTGGAGGCGATAGACCTCCACATGTGTATTATATGGGGCCATAGCTTATTCAGAATATATATGAGAGATAGCAACCCCCTTTTGGCTTATTCGTCAATCTGTGTTGGTACTTATTTTGTGCACCGTGCAGGCGGTCGCCATTTTGATTTCAATTGACTTCCATAAGATGTCTTGTTGGCATTCAATGACGGATGCCTGCCACGAGAGTTCTCATAGGCCTCAATAAACATCGAATTCCAATAGTGTTCGGACCTAACCATTATCTGAATAAAATAAACGCAAATAAAACCTATTGTTTGTGTTGTTGGTTATGAGTTCCCCAATCCCATCTACGCGATATCTCGTGCCGTGTATGGGTGGCATTTGAAAATAAACCTATATTATTTTAAATTCTATTTTTAATATAATGCGTCATTTTTTATGTTTACTTAAATATGTACTTATTGCGTTTATTTTAAAATGTGAGGCGGTTTCTTTAGATCAGGCCTAGCCTATGTGGTAAATTGCCATAATAATAATATTATTATTGTGAAAAACTTATGTGTATTAAAAAATTGAGTTAATAATGAATGTGCTCTTTTTATATTTGTAATGATTTCTTTAAATAGCTGTAGCTACTTTGCAACATTCAATTTTCCCCGTAAAAATTAATTTCACATAACTAATACCAATGATACGTTTTTTATTTTTCAGTATCTCAATGGACAACAATGGCTAAGGAACTTAAAGAAAAAGTTAACAAAGCCATGGCGACTAATAAATCGAGACAGCTGTTTAAACTGAGTACCCTAGACATAAACAAGCTTTTGTTTATGTTCGATGTATTAAAAGATTTACAAAAAAATTATGAAATTTTAAAGGTGCCTGATTCTGATATTGTAAAGCTTCACGCAAACATTATATTAAAATCTGTCAAAGAAAGTGGCTGTAACATTTCTGAACAACTCTCTCATGATTTAAACAACGAAATCTCGAGGTTGCGTAGAATTGTAGATGTAACAAACCTCGAACAAACACTAATCGCTCTATCGAGCACCGAACATACACAAATGAAAAGTGATATAAAAAACATCAAAGCACGCGTCGTCTCTACGCTGCGACCATTTGATGAGGAAGTTAATAAAACTATTTTCGAAAAACTTAACCACATGCGTAAAGTCCTCACTCCGCAATTGAAATTAATGAATGAGGAGAGAGTCATGATTGTCCATGCCTTGAATTTAAAAAAGGGTCGTTGGTACGTTTGTCCAAATAATCATCTGTATACAGTTTCAGATTGCGGGGGGCCAGTGAAATTGAGCAATTGCCCTGAATGTAAATCAGTAATTGGTGGAAAAGTCTATCAGCTGGCATCTGGCAATAGGGAGGTAACAATGAACGGTGGCGTCTTGATGCAGGATTACAATTTTATGAACGATATGTAACATGATTATAATATCAGTGTTATATAATAATACAAACTCTGATTTCATAAATGATGTTGGTTAACGATTTTGGATAGGCAAGCAACGCAACGAGACGGACAATAGATACGTATTAAAAAATGACAGATAGATAAAGGCTATTGAATATTTAAATCTCTAAAGCCGAAAACAATTATAGTAAAACCCCGTTAACTCGAAATTCATGAGATCAGAAAAGAACCCCAATCAAATTTATTAATCAATATAATCAATAGAAATTATTAAATAAACGATTTTTGCCTATTCCGAGGAAACATCTCGAATACACTACAGTTGGAGTAATTAGTGCAAACTATCCACAAGAGTCAAGGCGAGAACATCTAGTATCGATCTACTTGAAAATTATCAGCGTACGACGGCTGCTAAAATCAATCTATTTGACAAACACTGGCGTGTGTATCAATCTATTTGACAATTACTAGTGTGCAGCGGCGGCGGTGCATCGGCAAGTATCACAGCACACAAAGGGGGCTCTGCACGGGTGGGGACGGGTAAAAAGCCAAACGCATAAAAAAAATTGTGCAACTTTAAATAAAATCGAATTATATGACATAAGAAGATATTGATTTATAGCACAAGGATCACAAATTTATCTCGAACTACAAATTACAAGCGTTTTCAAATTAACGGGGGTCAATCAACTATGTAATTAACAATTTGGATCCAGTGTGTTGGAAAATTATTGTATTATGGTAATTTTCAAATTGTAGGGTTTCAAATTATGTCAAATTTCGAATTGTCAGATTTGGAATTATCAAGGTTTTACTGTAATCAGTGATTTGTGTCAAGAAAATCTTCAATTAAATTTTTAAAATTGTTAAAAATGTTATTTACATAACATAAAAAAAAAAAATGTTTCCAAAATTCTATAAAAATAAGAGCCGATATTGTTTGCATTGTCATATTTAATTATCTGCCATTTTTCAGCTGAAAACACTCCCTGACTCGGCTATTATTCGAGTTGCTTGCGACACTTTAAGATTATTTTTTTTGATTTTACCTATATATTCAATATATGCATAATCATTCTGAAATGGAGAATGATTTCTATGTTCATCTTATGGCCCATATCCAAGACGATATCGGTACATGCGTACTAAATGCGTCATTCCAATCCGCAAGCAAAACACATGGGTGATGACTCATACATAACTCTGTGCTTAACTCTGTACTGTTCTTTAGGCGCACTCGAGTTGAATCTCTGAGAAATATCGCATCCGTGGATATGGGCAATTATATATATATTCGAGTGGTACCAGGTTTTTTCGTAGGATAGTGTATTCTTGATTATTTAGTTTCCATTCTTATTATTATCTAGTGGAAGTTGTTTAACATGAAACATGGTTAACACGGTGACCTTAAATGTTTTTTAAAAATCAAAAGTCACGATAGAAACTTTAACTGAACACAACAATTCGTCATCCATCTTTCAAAAAGGCGTATCGTATCGATATATACAATTCATTAACATAATTTGTGGAATTTTGCATTGTTGTTAAATGATAAAAAAATAATCTTACCAATTTCTACAGATGTCTTTTGATTTAAAGACACTGTGAGGTGCATTTTTTCCATAAATATTACTTATTACCGACATTTGTAAGATTGGCACATTGAAAATATGAACTTAATTTATAATTTAATAAACTTCATTTTAACAAAAAACGAGATACGCCTTTTTGAAAGATGGACGACAAATTGTGTGATCAATGTTTTTTACTAATTTATTTTAAACACTTATCATTGAAATTGTTTTTCACAGCTATTCAGAATATTATTATTTGTAGAGTTTTCTGCGCTATTCTGTCACGTGTACAACCGGCATATTTGTTTTGGTATTCTAAGCTCGGAGATCTTTTCATGTTTCAACATTCATTGTATCATTAGCCCTACTTGCCGCCACACTAGGTGCACATAAAGTAACTGTTCCGTGGTAGGTAAATCAAGGTTTCATGTTAAAAGACAATAAATGTATGAAACGTTAACAGATATTTCATGTTAAACATTTTCCAATGTGTTTCATTATTATACTTCATTTTAATATCTAGGTTTATTATAATGTGTTATATTGTACGACAAATGAACAATTATCGCCTTAGCACAAAAAGGAACGCATTTCATCCACCTCATTCATAATTATTATTTTTAAAAATAAATAACTTTCTTTAGATTGCTTTGATCAATTTGATGTTGACCGCTTCGGTGTCTTAGTTTGGATGGACGTACAGTAACTAATCAATCAAATAATCACAACACAAAATTACCTATCGGATGGGGGGCACGGCTGCAAGGATAATATATTAAATAATGCTTTATTTAATAAAACTAAATGTATCAATTACAAAGATATACAGATAAAATCAATTTATCGAAAAAATATTTTTATTGCTACCGGGATTCAAACCTGGATCTTTTCCTATCCGGGGCCCGTAACGCCAGAATTAATTAATAATTCATTTTTATTCAATTTCTACTTACTATGTTGGTGTAGTGTAACCGGCTAATGCATTTCCCCGGATAGGAATAGATCCAGGTTCGAATCCCGGTAACAAGAAAAATATTTTTTCGATAAATTGATTTTATCTGTATATTTTTGTAAACGATACGTTTAATTTGTATTAAATATCACAGGTTAATAAGAATGCATTCTCCTTTAAAAAAAAAATATTATTTGTTAGATTTCGTCAATTTTATTAATAATTATATTTGTGTTGATAATTTCTAAATTATCTAATCTAAGACCTCTATTGTGTGCATGTAAAATTTCCAAACCAAATATCACAAAACTGACCTCTATTGACGAGTCGTCTGAAATGTTCTTCATGTCTCTCCGCCCCTAACCAAGATTGCAACATCCAAAAGTTAATTTATTTTATGGATTAGTTATGTTAGTTAGTTAGTGTATGTCCTTCCTAACAAAGATATTTCTTCATGTGCCATCTTCTACCGATTGTTGGCGATCAAGTTGAATTATATTGTGCAAGATACACGAGATCTCTGGCATTTTAAACATTAAACTACACTCTGAGGTTACGCAGCCAAGATATCATCTTTCTTTCTACGCCTTTGCTGCCTTCTATGTTTATCCTCTGCGTAATTGTTATTAGCTCTCTTGACTCGTTCATTATTCATTAGTAATGTGGTCACAACCCAGAAAACCATCGGCACGCGTCAATAAAACACAAGTGATAATATTGAAACTGGCCAGTGTCAAATTGATCACCGAGTTCTTTACAGACAGTTATTAGTTTAATTAATAATAATTATGAATTAAGATTTAAAATACCAAATTTATCCGCACATCAACTCATAATTTAATTAATAAAAATAATTTCAATACAAATTTAATTATTAATCGATTGGAAAGATAGACAGAAAAAATAATTTTATGGTCGCTACCGGGATTCTAACCTGGACATTTTGCTATCCGAAGAAATGCGTTAACATTTCGCTACATCAACCGATTATGTTTTTTTTGACAAATTTTTAACTTATATATTCTGTAGTCATTTTTATAATTGATATATCTGTTTTAAAAGCAATCAGTTTTATTGCTTCCAAAATAACTCTTTTTTTTTTTCTGTACATCTTTCTAATTGATTTATTTAATTAGTATTAAAAATACCACAACTATGTTTTGAAATTGCAACTTCACAACAAAAAAGTGTTTTCTAGTTTATAATTTACATTGTCCGTTTATTTCTACAGAATAATTCGCTAAGGCTGTTTGTCTATTCAATGATAGTATGCTTTGTAGGTTAAGTTATACCAACCCCTCCTACGCAAATAATCATTTATAATAAATAGGTCATGATTATTAGTTCTAGTATTTCACATGTATTTGATACATTTTTTACACTTGCAGCTCGGTGGGTCAAAACAAAACACGTCCGGCGGTGGTGGGTCATTTTAGATACACTTCAAGTTTTCGGTTTTTCAATCGTTTTGTGGGAGATTTTTTATAGATATTTTTCATTTTAAATATGATTTAATGAAATGGCATGATGTGCCGTAATGTTTTTGCTAAAAAATGAAAGTTAAAAATTAAAATATATTACGAATAATGTACATATTCTCACGCATCAACAGACGCTCTACACAGCCAAAATTCAGACATCCACTGAGCATGTGATCTTCTCGTCGGAACCCGAGCAGGTGGTGTCATAAAACTTACAAATAGGCGCAACGCCCCTCAAATAATTATATTACTGGCATTGTCTAGGGGCCGCCAGACGAAAATGAGTCATAACAAATACATGGACGCATACCTGGTATCCTTTGTCTACCTGCTCAAAATGTTGACAATGCATGTTTTGGCGTAAGCGCTGATATTCAATCAGATTGTCTTAGGTCAGTTTTTGAGCATTTTTTCACATTTTTATCAATAACTTGTTTGAATCTCGTCCGATAACATTTATTTGTATCTCAAATTATTTGAAAATATTTAATAAAAGATTAGCTAGAAGGAAAACAGCATTTAACAAATATTTGTAGCGTAATTCATATTTTTACAAACACCCGGGTCAAATCTAACCCACCACTGCAGAGTATGTGTTAAGTAGTAATTATTGTAATATATTGTGTTAACACGTTGATCATCAATATATGCCGACTACATATTTTGTTCAAGTGCACATCTGCCACAATAGATCGCGGGGGATGCCGGCGACTTGCGCGAATATGCATGTATGGGCATGGTTTGCCCTTGGGCAGTGGTGGCTCTAATGAGAAAACATATCAACACATAGATGTGATTGATAATCAATATATTAATATTTAAAATTATAAAATTACTACCAATTACATTTAACTACAAAACAATAGAATAAATAAAAAATGACTATTTTTTAATTATGATTCTTTATATAGGAGGGGTCAATGTTATATGAGGTTGATGTGAAAGTTATTGCCATTTCTCTATTTGATTTGATAGTTTATTTTTGCTTTGTGTAACTCTAACCCTAAAATTGACTGATAATGTCTAAAAATAAGGCTAAATTTGTACATTAGAAATAGTCATTTTAAAAAACTATAATTTACAGATTTATGTGGACTGGTTAGAAATGACTCAATATAAAATATTAAGTTGCGGAAACCAACGGAACCGGAGTAATGGCAATTTTAATGTGAAGGGTTGATAAAGGAGAAATAAGTGATTAATAGTCAGTTTTTAGAATATTTAGGTTAAGTTAGATTAGTTAATTTTTATATTCTTCTATGTACAGTTTTCTGGGCTAATCTGCCATGTATATGTTTCTGGCCGACGTTTTGGATCCCATTGCAGGGTCCGGATTGGATCCGGTCCGGTTGCAATGGGATCCGAAACGTCGGCCAGAAAGGTCAGACATACATGGCAGATTAACCCAGAAAACTGTACACAGAAGATTCAAAACAGCCGTGAAAACCTAAGAATATTCGTACCTGTATAATTGAGTGCTGCTAGTTTGTGTTTATTTATTGTGGTGGTGATTATTTAAATAGTGTGTTAAATATTGTTGGAAATCTATTAAATCACTTATTTCTCCTTTATCAACCCTTCACATTAAAATCGCCATTACTCCGGTTCCTTTGGTTTTCGCAACTTAATATTTTATATTGAGGCATTTCCAACCAGTCTTTTTTGTAAATCTATATATTTTAGATTTTTAAAACAATTCAGCTAAATATATAATTCATATCTAACATTGCACATTGTATGAACTAAAAAGAAAGTACTTTAATACAAAATTAAAAATATTTGTGAAGTGTATGGTGAAGTTGGGGTAAATACTCACGACTTGTCGTTTTTGGTTCAACAAGTTTTGAACTTGCTGAAAAAAATTATTCAATTTTAACCTACAAATAACCTCGAAAACTGGGGACTGTCAAAACTTGGCATTCAAAATGCTACATAAATTATTACAGGAGAATCTAATGGATTAGCCGAAAACAGGTACCATTCTTGGATCACATTGTAGCGGGGGTATGTTATACGAAAATGATACTGACAATGAAGCTACACCCCTTTTACCCCAAAGGAGTTTTGCACCAGAAAGAGGTTATGCTGTACGAGGTATAACAATTTATTTCCTGGAATGCACCTTTAGAAAATATATGTGGCACACACACTAGTGGCAACACCTTCAAAGTACTCCTCTTGTGCATTTCTGGAAGCAGGCATGGAACTGTTGAGTGCCTGTCTCACATTCTGCACAATATCTTCATCCCTTCAGTGGAACTTTCAATTTTGAAAATAGCCAAAAGGCATGAGGAGCCAAGTCAGGAGCACACTGTGACTGCTCTAAATTTTGATCATCCATTTTTACGCATATATCTGTAGCTTTCCAAAAGCTAACTTACTACTGGTTCTATCAGCTATTGCATGTGTCAGTTCAAACATGAATACTCATTTGATTTGATACAATTACATCATGGGTGAATATGCGGTCATTCCAGGAATTGAACTGTCACCTTGTATATGTGTAGGGATGTTAACGGTGTATTAGTGTGAACTTATATTATAAAATTGAATCAGACAATATATGTTGTTAACTACTGTTAACAAATAGATCATTTAAATCAGCAATTTGAAAAACATTCACTGTTAATAAGCTTTGTTTAAAAAATGGCAATCGATTTTTGATCAACCTAATAGAATTGTTTTTTTTTTTAAATATTTTTATCGAAATACAATTAGTGTTCCATAAATGCGGCCTATATGGAATAAAATTAAAATAAATAAAATGAAAATGAATGCATAATTAAAATTATTTTATTTTAAATTGTCAGAATTGAAACATTCACTTGTATTGTTAATCATAGCGTTCTATGATTAACAAACTTTGTTTATATATTTATCCAGCATGTTCTGTGAAGAGTTTTCGGGGCTTTTCCGCCGTGTGTCTCTGACCTCTCTGGCCGACGTTTCAGATCCCATTGCAGGGTCCATCATCAGGGCTGAAGTCACCGTCAGACGTCTGACGGCGACTTCAGCCCTGATGATGGACCCTGCAATGGGATCCGAAACATCGGCCAGAGAGGTCGGAGACACACGGCGGAACAGCCCAGAAAACTCTTCACAGAAAATTCTGAACGGCCGTAAAAACATGAGAACATTTTTGTATTCAGCTTAAAGGTGATTTGGAAATACATAGTTAATTAAATTTAATCCAAAGTTGATGATGATTAAAGAAGACACTACCTCACCGATGGTAATTTGCTTATTCGCTAGAACCAACTGTGCTGCCCGTGGTGGAGGTTGACGGTTACACTGTAATATTCAGAAGGCAAATGACGCGATTGGAATCAAATTACGCACACATAACCGCAGTCGTACCAATTCTAAGCATGCATGCCGCAGAAGGCAGTATGACAACCTTGAAGGTGTGTTATGGCGATAGTGTAGATAATTTTTGACTCACCCTCGTATAATAGATATAATGCGACACTTTTTGTCCTAATATACTGCTCATCGATTGTTGAACCTTCCAACAAGGCCTTTTGATATGTGGTCTATGCGAATGCCAGGTCATTCGCTGACGTCCTCTGTTCCTGTTGTCTTCAACACATGTGTCATGTATTATCTTTACTATCCTCTCTTCATTCTTACGTTCCGCATACCCAAACTATTTCTGCGACCCTTTCTCAATTTATACGACAGCTATGTTATTTGCTTTCCCTAAAATTACTGATTGCAAAAATGTTCTTTATTGACTGATTAGATTGTATTTTGCAGGGTGCGGCAAAAAAACCTCCCGGATTTTAAAGGTCGACAAAAAAGTCACGGTAAATGCAATTCAAAATTTTATTTTATTATCTAAAAGTGCATGAAATTCAGTTTGTTTTCATTTAGTTTTGAAAATGATACCGTCATTTTCAAAACCAAGTGAAAACAAACTGAATATCATGCCCTTTTAGATTATGAAATAAAATTTTGAATTGCATTTACCGTGACTTTTTTGTCGACCTTTAAAATCCGGGAGGTTTTTTTGCCGCACCCTGCATAAACACATCTGTGATATAATGATTAAGACTGACATTGACAATTTTTTAATCTAATTCTAAGTCGTATTCATTAATAATTCCCATTTATTTGGCACATTATTTTCTAAAATAAATTACATACATATTACTTAACAAATAAAGTTTTTCGACAGATAGATTTTATATTTCTTAATGATATATCTAATTTTCTTTATATATTTATAAAATATACATCATTATTTACTTGTTATATTGTAAAATGATTTTGAAATAAATATATACCCATTAATACTTTTTATTACTGTTAATATTATATACATATAATCCATACTGATTTTTAATTTCCAAATCGATTCCATGAACCATAAGTGAACCAATCCTTTTGATAGTACTCATAAATGCATTTAATTATATTCATTTTTACAAGGTGACACGTAACATGACGCCTCTGTATCTTCAAGAGCTCAGCATCCCAGACAACTTGAATAGTAAATGTCAAACTTTCAGCTCAGCCGCAGGAAGGGTTCTAGAACCGACCAGCCGTTGCCAGAAGTGTAGTGAACGGGCATTTGCGGTGGCAGGCCCAAAAGTGTGATTGGCGTAGGATTTTATACATAAATAACTTTTCGAATCAAATATCTAAACACCTACCACGAAACATTAGACAGGCATTTTATACAAATAATAGTATAGGAAATTTACTCATAAATTCTAAAGACAAAGATGATAAATTTAACAATGCTGGTGTCTATAAACTTAGTTGCAAGGATTGTGCTGCATTTCATATTGGTAAAACGGGTAGAAATTTTAATATAAGAGTAAGGGAGCATTTGAGATGTTTGAACAATAGTGGGTTTTCAGAATTTTCTAATCATTTGATAGAAAATGGTCATGATTTTGATAAAAAATTGGGATTGTCAATTTTGCATATAAACGGTGTTGGTCACAAATTAAATAATTTGGAATCGTTGGAGATAAATAAAGCGTGTAAAACTAATCAAAAAATTATAAACAACCAACTAAATTTAATTACGAGTCCCATTCTAAAATTTTTTCCTAAAAATTATTCGAGTAAATTTGTATTAAGTAATGATTTGAGTTAGGTACTAAAAATTTTTTTTTATTTTTATAATAGATTCTGTCAAAGAAACAATATATGTTTCAGTTAGTTATGACATCCTGAAGAAGAAAATGGTATTTTTCGAAACCGGTAGATGTATTTAAACTCATTTCAGTGGTTAATAAAACAAAGATAATAAATAAAAATATGAATCTTAACCACAAAGATAATATTGCTGATTTTAAAAGTATGTTATCATTATTTGCTACTACTGTAGTAATTTTTTCTATGTGAGGTAGTGTGTAGATAAAATACACGTAGTACATTATTTTATTTTTTGAAAATGGACAATATTCATTTTATAGAACTCCATTGTTAATCAACACAATAAATCAAACAGGATTTTTTTTGTTCTATATTTAATTTTACCAAATAATTCATCGTTTCGTCTGTTCAGTTGATAATGGCCTAGACAGTTGAAGCGTTCGTCCAATAATTTGGAAAAAATTTATATAGTACTAAAAAAAATCGTGTTTGATTTATTGTGTCGATTAACACGTAGTACAATTGAGTGATGAATCTAAAACATAGGAGCGAGAATATTATTTGTATTACATTCCTGCAGTTTTATTATTAAAATTAATTGCAATAATTACTTACGCTTGTGAGACAGACAAAAAGAAATATAATTGTAAATTTCTTAAAATTAAACATAAACTTAGTGTATCCATTTGTAGTTTCATTTTATTGATTGTTCACACACGGGTCGAGTACAAGTTTATTCAGAAATTGCCACGTTTGCATTTTTGCGTGCCTTGCGCCTCCTGACTTCTGACCCTCTCATTTCTCATATCTCTTATCTATGCTCTCGGTCACTAATAATGATATATCCATGGATAGCTGATGTGTTGCTCTTTTCAAAGTTTGATTTTCTCACATTCGAGACAAGCTATCAAAAGGTAGTCATATGTAGAGTTGTATCCACGTTTTTTCATATTAATATTATGATAGATGAAATTATATGTGCTGTTATTTGAAAATTAGCTTAAATTAATCTTTTGAAAATTAAATAATTTATTAAAGTTACAATTTCATATCTATAAATATGTTTCAGATCAAGACTGACGCTTAACATGATGTTTTACATTCAAAATTATTGTATCAAATGCGTTTGATTCTTTAATATTATCGATGTAAACTCCACATTGCCATTTGTTTCATAATTATGTAGTATTTTACTATGTTTAAAAGACAACATGTATGGAAAATTCAATTGAAACTTACATACAAAATAACATACATAAAATGTTTACTTGATTCAAGAAAACGATATTTTCCTTTAAAATCAATCCAACCCAAGTATTAGTTTAAAAAATGTATAATCTAGTGTAATAACATACAATATAAATGTATAATAAAAATCAACATTTTTGTAAAATTACGAAAAGATGGATACGTTTTGAAAGAGACCCCTTAGAAATATTATTTTTGTTGAACATAAGTATTACCTAGAATTATATAAACCCCAAAATTCCAAAAATATTTATCTCGCCTTATTGTATTTTAAAAATATGTAACTGTCCTTTTCTACATTTTACCAGTATAATCACCAAAACATCAAGTGTTGAAACAGAATTGTAAACATAGAATAATAAGAATCATAGATAGAATCAAAAATTGATATGAACCTGATATAAGAATGCCACGATGTGGTTGGGTGCCAGGTAATTTAAGTCGGGGTTCTTTAGGAGTTATAATTCGATTAATCGAACATATATCATGCTCCTGATCGCTCGTCAGAACGATACCCCGCACTCTAATGGAATGTTATAGGGAGAATACAGGTGAATATGAACACACAGAAGATGCACAAATTAGGCATTTATTAATCACAGTTTATACTCAATGGGTAGGTGGAAATACTTATAACTAATGTTGAAGTGATGCCGTTAGCACCCGGCGTTGGCGGCTATCTGCTGACTGATCTGCTGGACAGTGGGCTGGGCGGTTACTCCTGGATAGATTGCGGTGGACCGTGGCTGTGTATCCTTCGGTTCCCTGTCGCGTTCGGTCAGGTTTTCGGTGTTGACTGTCTGTTCTTTCGACTGCGCGTTTTTGCTACTGACGCTTCCAACTCTGAATCTTGTATTCAACTGCGATATCCAACTGGTGCTTTCAACTCGGAACCTTGTGTTCAACTACGGTTTCCAACTAACGCTCTCAACTCGGAATCTTGTATTCAACTGCGGTTTTCATTCACTTTCCCGAACTTCGTTTTCAACTGTGGATGAACTCTCACCCCCAGTTCTTACTCACAACTTCCGTTCCCACCGCATGTTTCCAACTCCCTCTTCCAGATTTCATTTTCAACTAACTTTCAAAATGGCGTTCTGGCCCTTTTAAAGTAACCGTGGCGAGGGCGAACTTCTCGCTCGGGGGTCGGTCAATTTTTTTTTTCCAATTCCTTAGAGTCTACGTACTCTACATGCGGCTAGACCGCCAAATCTACTGCTACAAGTGCATCAGCGCTAATCGCTTTGACACTTTTACTAGCTAACTTATTGTAATAAACATCATAAGTGTTTTATATTAATACATGAATTGGAAGGGTAAAAAATTCTGATAAAAATCCTTCTAAACAATTTACTGGAAGTTAAGGGGTCGGTCCGTCCTCACAGGATTGGCAATAGCTCATTACTCCATCTGTTGACAGCGGCGTTACACCTTCGCTTGTAGGCCTAATTTTCAGTTCCGCCCACTTTCTTCATAATCAATTACATTTAATTGCACAATTTATTTGTGTCTGCCAAATCACACAAAGTCACTTAATCTTCGAGTTCATCTCATCCGTTGGTATAAATACTTAGCATTGTATTGTCAATAAAACTTTTAGCCCAGTGACCTCATTACCGTTATTCATTATTCTCGTATCAAATTATGACTAAATTTATCTCTATAGTAATTTTACATAGTATGTTGATTTTTCTTTTTGCTACAACATTAGGTACATATGGGATCTGGCCTTTTCTTTATTCAGCCGTACATTACACACATTTAAACCTATTGCGTATTTTTCCTACCTGCCCAGTTATAATTATTATTTATTTATATCGAAATCTCCTGCCCGCCTTCTTCCTCATTACTCAAGTTGATTAGCAGAGAGTAGATTACCGCGGAAGGTACCGCTACATCGGCACACTTTGATTAGATTAAAGTTCTTGATTGATCAGAGACTCGCTCAGATTGTTTTGCCATATGGGACGAATATTTACTGATGGCATAGTCCGATTTACGCACCACATAAGGTGCATGAAGATGTAAATCCGAGTACATCAACTTGTGGGTATTCGGTCTATCCTCTCTGCTTACCCCTACAGGAAAAAGACGCGATAGTCAGTCGCCGCTTATAGTGGGCCATTGCAGTTTAACAAAAGCTACTTTATTACCCAGGAGTTAATTATCCTAGGAGCGACATAGGGCTCACAACTTAATGGCTTTATGGCGAGAATGTATTGTTTTACCATTAAGAGTGACATGTTTCTCAGAACCATTTACTTCTTAGACAAAAAGCAACCGATTGACTCGATTTTGGAAGCCCTCCAGGCTATTATGTTTGTCGCCCGAACATAATCTATTGCGCGACGCGTGTGGTGACCTTCGTAATTACGGAAAAGATAAATCTTCAGGTGAATAACCGAGAAAAAAAAAGGAAGGCTTTCTAATGATGGAAGAAAAAGTTCCCGTGTGACGCGGGTCCCTGCGAAATGCATTCCCAAGAACACCCAGTATTTGCTAGTGTCAAATTAATGATAAATTAACGGTCCGAATCTAAATCGACTCGCGACACAAATTAACACTGGAGCATATCACGCCCACAGAATTCCAATGAATAAAAATAAAATTATATAAATTTTCTTCACAATAGATTAACATGAATATAAATACAAATTGTAGAGTTAGATTGATAATGGTCTTACAAGGCGAAACGCGTCACAAGTAAATTACATAAGTAGAATAAAAAACAATTGTATCTTCACATATATATTATGAAGTTATAAAGTTTTATAAATTTATCTCGTTTAATGTTACAACATGCCCCTGTGACGAATATGAGCAGTTCGTGAATAGGCCGTCAAGTATTGCGCACATGCGTTCTTCGTGCTGTCAAAAAGTACGTCAAAACTCGAAACAGTCTGATAAAATTTGACGTGAGGTTGTAGTAATTTGCGAAGTTTGTGCGCATGCCCGCGTTTGCGCGTTCGTGTTTAGTTTTTCAATTGAATTGATTTAGTTTTTAGTGTACTTGTTTAGGTTTAGAATTTTACTATACAAGAGTTTTTAGGTTTAATCAAAGACACTTCAAAATGACCCCCCAATACACTTGCATCACGTGCCGCGTGGGCTTCAGGGACCCGGAGCTGCAGAGGGAGCACTACAAAACCGACTGGCACAGATATAACCTCAAAAGGAAGGTCGCCGAACTGGATCCCGTCACCGCCGAGGAGTTTCAGAAGAGAGTTTTGCTGCAGAGGGAGGCGGACGCCGTCCAGCAGACCGTGGAGCACTGCAAGCCCTGCTCCAAGAACTTCAACACCAAGAACGCGTTCGAGAATCACATCAACAGCAAGAAGCACAAAGTGGCTGAGGAGAAGTTCAAGGAAAGGAAGGTTTCGGAGGGCGAAACCTCTGAAAAGACCCCGGAGAATTCAGACTTTGTTATTGTCGACCACAAGATGGTGAAAGCGGAAGACATTGCGACCGATGAAGAATTTGAAGAGGTGATTGGTTTATTTTTTTAAATTACTCAAGACTTCATCATCTAGAGACCAATCTCTGATGTAATATCTTTGTAGATATATTTACATTAGATTGAATGCTACTCTTAAAAGATCCCGGGAGTAAATATCAGAAATCATAAAAGTTCACAAAACATTTCACAATAATTACGCAATAATCACTGAATGTCATTATTATTATTTATTTAATTCTTCTCTCCTGTTACGCAACTCTTGCCTCATCTACATTCATCATCTTCTCATGCAAGTTTGTCGGTTGTCGACGCTTCTAACAGGAGCACTTTCTTAGTGTCTCGTATACCCGGTTGTGCCAAGTCGTCCTCTATTTCTGGTGCCATCAACACTTGTGTCATATCTATTTTACCATTCTCTCATTCATTCGTTCCACATGACCAATCCACCTAAGCGACTTTTTTTAAGCCTATTCACTATGTTACGATCAACTTTATTATGTACCTTTTTAATTTGCCATCCACACTCCTAAGTGATATCATTTGAACTGCATTCAGTCTATGCCAAACAATTTTAAATGAAATCACATTTTATCTGTGAAGTTACCATTTTCAAAACATAGTTCCGCGATAATTAAAACAGTTTATTTAAATCTCTTGAAAGATATACAAAAAAGTTTATCTATTGAAAAAGTATTGTTACCACCAGGACTCAAACCCTACGCTCCGATTTTGAACTATATGAGGGCTGTATGAGTACCCGTGTTAGGGAAGGAAACACATTTTAATATATATTTTAAAAAATATTTCTCAACATAGTCTCCTTTCAGCTTAAGCCTGACGTGCGTTCTTCTCTTTACGGATGTAAAATATATCGAAAATGCGCAGTTTGGTCTTCCATTTTACCCTTCTCCAAAAGTCAACCAAATCGCTCAATTGTTTTTAGAATGATGTTAGAACTGTCTAATGACATAGCAATAACATAGATCCGAATGACCCCAGTACCTCAAAAATGAACTAATGCCATCTGTTGCCAAACTCATGGCTTCTCATGCCATTGTGATTTTTCCGACAGCCCAATATGACTAAGTATAGATAAGATAAAAATGCTGGTGTAGGATTATACTTTGATTCACAGACTAGTAAATGAATAGGAGAGGGGTTCAGAACATTAGTTGCGGGACGAGGGGCATTCTGCACACAGTATTTGCGGAAACATAAATCCGATAGTTTATGACACATTTATGCAACAGTAAAAGATTAAATCTTCGTGTAAACAAGACGTATTTTCTACATTAATGGATATTATATTGTCAACGTTTTCGTTCCAATCGAGTCATATTTTAAAAAAAAAAGTCATGGAGCTATTTGATTGCGTAAGTGACACCAAAATGAAAATATTGAAACAAGGAATTTCTGTTAGTTCATGTCTATATATTTGGTAGTCTGTGTTGTGCTTTCATTTTTACAATGTTATTATTATTTATTCAACTAATTTAATTTTCATTTTTAATCATATTCAGGTGGATTCTGATGAATGGGAAGACGACAATGAGGAAGATGAACAAATTTCACTGCTCAAGCCTTCAGACTGCCTGTTCTGTGACCACCGCAGCCAAAATATGGTGAAGGCACTCATGCACATGACCGTGGGGCACTCCTTCTTCATACCCGACGTGGAGTACTGCACTGACATCTCGGGGCTGATGCAGTACCTCGGCGCTAAGGTGAGCAACTCTTGTCCATCTAGTTTCTGAACGCAATTCGCATTTACACTGATGAACAATTCAGTTGTCGCGTTGTGCACCTCTGAGACATTGTCACAGAACGGATACGGTAAATGTCTGTATGTCGCACCATATTTACATAAATCCAATATGTTAATTACGAGTATACCTGATGTGGTCACTGCATTACATTTCAACAATTTTCTGGTTATCACAATATCCTAAATGTGGATAAAACATTTCTTATAAGATGAAAAATAAAATTGTTGACTTTCTCAGATATTTTGATAAAATATAATCGTTTTTACGATTTACGGCGTGCTAACAATTTTTAGTGATATACAAATTTGCAAAGTAAATTGTAGATTGCAAAACATTTTTTTATTATTGATGTAGCACTCTGAGATTACGCTATTACTCTGAGATTGGCTAGATTTACAGCGAGTACCGAGCGCCTGACACTGACCTAGCGCCACCATAAACCATGTGTCATGTTACTCAGGTAGGCACTTGGAGGGACCGCGATCCCGATGATAAATTGTGATCGTACAACTTCCGGTTTACCGCAAGCCAAAGCAGGATAAGTACGTTAAATATAATGTAACTTTATTTTGACAACTCACGAAATGTCACAAATAGTGAATTGATAATCTACCTATGTATATTAAGATTGTTTGAATGTAAGCCATGTTTTAGGATTACCAAATGATGTTATTAAACAGCTTCATAAATAAATACACGGTGACATCCCTAAGATGTTCATTTTTATAATATACAAAATGTCTTTACAACCACTTTTAAAACAATTCTCTCAACCAGTGAGCGTTTCCATAAATATTCACTTTAGACAAACGTTTATAACGATAACCTAAATAAACAACCTGATCACGCTGGAATAAACACATTATTACTGTGAAGTTGCAGTTTTTTCAGAACATAGTTCTGTGGTATTTTAATACAAATTAAATTAATCGATTGATAAGTATACAGGAAAATTTGGAATAACATCAATTTGAAAGAACAGGAGTATGTAAGTTAGAAAATTTACAGTCAACTTATTCTGTTGGTGTGGTGTAATCGATTAATGCATTTATCTGAATAGGAAAGGATTCAGGTTTGAATCCCCTTAGCAAAAAAAATATTTTTTCAATTGAATTTTCCCACATATCTTTCTAATATTCACCCAATTCTACACCCACCTTTTGAGGTAAGCTTAATCTAATGAAATAATTGACGGTGTAATTTTGCAGGTATCCCGTGGCTTCATGTGCCTGTGGTGCAACTACCGCGGCCGGGTGTTCCGGTCGCAGGAGGCCGCCCAGGCGCACATGAGGGACAAAGGGCACTGCAAGATGCTGCACGAGGGAACTGCTTTGGCCGAGTACACAGACTACTACGATTTCAGGTTTCTTAACAGCCTATTTAAAATCCACCCGATTCCCGTACGCAGGGTGACTGGTACTTGTAAAATGAAGAATGTGGCAGAAAGGAACGATATGATTAAAGAAGTATTTTAGGGATTGATTTGCTTTGTGTGAGTCTTTCGGATGGAGCGATTGATGTTTGTAGGTCATGAATATTAGAAAGATTTGTTCAAGGCGAGTCTGAGGCCTTAATCCTCCTCAGATTCTCACGCGTGTATATGAGCGTCACAGTGTATATAGTGAGTATAGGTGTCGGTGTTCCGGCTAGAGCAGGTTGATGAAATGAAACAGGACTTGCAATCGGTTGCCGTTTATTGTCGAATGATGCACAAATAAATTTACACTGAAGGTTAAATTTCAAGTTAAAGTTCGTGACTAGCGAAGCTCATTGGAGGTGGTTCCTTCAGCTGGCTTCTCGAACCGGTTGCGATGCGATGTATTATTGTCTAGATTTGTTAAGTGTCTGATTTGACAGTCAGGTCTGTGAGGCGCGAGTACAGCCTCCGCAGTATCAGATAGTCAACTATTTCGGATATGGAAATGTAATTTAAAAAATTTTCCGCTTTGATATATTCTGCAAAATTACTTTTATATTATTTTCAGCTTGTTTGTCCTTTGTCACTTAAATCAATCATCAATGAAACAAATAAAATGTGTAACATGTATCACACACGTATACTACCACTCCTGCATAGTGCGTTTCAGCAAACATCTGAATTTTGTTTCAAGTACGGGGTGTTCTTTTATTTTGTGGTGATATTTCTCATTGGTGTCTATAAAGATATTAAATATCTGTAACAACATTCTTACCTGCGAACCTGTATAATGTTACATACTTTTTTAATGCAGTTTTATGGCACATTTTATCTAGGTAGCTTTTGAAACGACATTTTATATTTAAATCATAGTTTCCGAATTTTTTGTGTATGTAATAAAATATATATATCTTAATAGTTCGTCATATCCCGATCACGAGGAAGGGGACGAAGAGATGGAGGTGGAGGCAGGCGAGGATGAACTTCCAACATCTTCGTTGGACGATGAGGAATATCAGTTGGTCCTGCCTTCAGGATCAGTCATCGGGCACAGGTCACTGTTGAGGTATGTAGCAATTAGATTGATTTCATTACATGTATTATTATTTGCAGACCTAGGGCCGGTTATGTGATCAGTAGTAACTTTTTACTATAGTATAATATTTTGCGAAAACGGGTTGTTTGATCGTTGGTAAAAAATATTTACTTCTCGAAAGTACACCCCGTAGTAAACTGATTTTACCCTCCGATATCGGATAGTAAAAATGAGAATCGATGGTTATATAGGCCGGACACACACTTCACAACTGTTTCAAAATTCATCTATCACATTGATACTTAAAAAGTTGCAGTATACAACAATGATTCATTCAATATCCCGCTATTTTAGTGATGACAGTTTGTCTGATGATTATCTCGTTAATCTGAAAAAATTTCACCACCTGAGTGACGGGTCTCGACAGGGGCGAATAAAGCCACGGATAAAGCAGAAAATAGATCACATTTCATGATTATTCGCATTGCTACACTGAGAGGTGAGATTGTCTTTGACAGTAGTAAATTGGACGTATTAAAGGATTTATACTACAGGCGTTAGTAAAAAGTTACTATGGTAAAATGTTAATATTGATTACACAATCGGCCGTTAGACATTGATTTCAAAATTATACCAACATTTAAACCTTTTGATTTGAGTATTTAGTTGAGACATCATCCTGTGCTGTATGCCGCATCCGGTTAACGGACTTTGACTTTGTTGATTGTGTTTGAACTGGTGATATCATTATTACACATGTGATATTTCTCCAAACTTATTTTTTATGATGTATTGATAATATTCTGCGGCAGGTACTACAAGCAGAACCTGAGCTCGCACACGGGCGCGGTGGTGCTGCACAAGAAGCAGGACAAGCTCCAGCGAGTCATCAGGCAATACCGCATGTTAGGCTGGGCACCGCAGCAAATCGAGGCCACGGCCAGGTTAGATGTTTCACTTGTCTTTCATTCAGGGATGGGCTGCCAATATATTATTAATAAGGGACTCGCCTCAGCTCACCTATTAGTATGTGGCATTACTTTTTTTTTTACTTTTCCTATACCGATATCAAACATCGGCTCTTTTTCGCATCGCCTAGGCCAGGGGTCAGCAGACCGCGGCTGTTTTCATAGACATTTGCGACTCTTTGACTCCAGTCCATATTTTCATCTACAATCATATTTGAATCTTGCATGGAATAGTTTGCCTGAGACATATGAAGCAATTAATTGTAAAACAGTAAAATTGGCTCTACCTATTTATGGGAACAAACAATATCTTCTTCTTTATGACTTGAGAAGTAAATTAACTGACAATAATTTACAATCATGCGTAATATTGAACAAATAGTTACTTCCCGGATATAGCACGCAAGGTCAAGGTCACCATTCTAACTAGTCAACTTTACAAAGCCCAAAAGTGTTGTATTAGTGTTTAATTATTTAGGTTTTCATGTTTTATAAGTAGTGTAATACTGAAGTTTATAACTCCTATATATTATATTCTTCTAAAAAGCCTACCATTATATATTATTGTGAATTTGAGTTTTAAGGGCGGGCTTTCAAAAATAATTTTTGTGATTTTTTTTACGAAAATGTAGGTTTTTATTATTAATTTATATCAGAATTAATACACTAGATACTTAGACTTTTTTTTAAGTATTATGTTAGATTGGACATTTACACTAATGTAAAACTAATAAACTGAATGTAATTTGCCATAATTAAGAAAATACAGCCATTATAAGAAAGACGGTGACCGGCTCACATTCCGGTGACGGCCACCGGGATGTGAGCCTGGATCTCTTTCCTAACCGGGGAAGGTGCATTATCCAACTATGCTACAGCGACAATATTTTTGGTGACAAATTGTTCCATTATTTGAAAGAGCCATCTACCTTATTTACTCTTTCCAATAATGGAATGATTAAATGTATTAATATCAAAAAGGTAACATATTGGTTTGAAAATTTGTCGCCAAAAATATTGTCGCTATAGCATAGTTGGATAATGCACCTTTCCCGGTTTGGAAAGAGATCCAGGTTCGAATCCCGGTGGCGCAACAACATTGTTTTTCGATAAAATTGATTTTATAAGTATATCTTTCTAATTAATATATTTAATTAATATTTAAAATATCACAGACCGTCTGTTCTGAATAACTACAACTTCACAATAAGAATGTGTTGTCCTAATAAAAATTTGTTAAATTAACAACTTGTCACGTCACCCCGTCATCTCAGCTCAGTTTATCTTCAATAAAATAAATGCATATAGTCTTTAAAAATACTAATTAATATAATTGTATCTTTTTGTTACCCAGGAAAGCCCGGGATATCCACAACATGTTGAGAGTTCAAACTAAATGGTCAGCGCAGCTCGGGTGGAAGGCCAACAAGTTGCAAAAGCATTTCAGGATCGCGTCCAACTACTAACTTGTGTCATCTATCCATCATCGGCAGGTTGTTGCTGCAATGCAAATGTATAAACCAACCGAGCGATCATATTCAACACTCATCCTTAAAGAAAGAAAAACTTACAGAATTCGAATTTAATTATATTGTCCAAGCCGTACTGATATATCTATTTCACATCTGATTTTCGGAGAAATATACTTGTGAAAATGGATTTTAATTGTGTATTTTGGTGCCATATATGTTGAAAATTGAGCGCTCAGACCAGTTTAGGTGCACACCAAGGCTTATGTATTGATTATTTTGTTTACTTTGGGTTCATCTGTTTTGTGATATTTGCATTGCGCGCGAATCTTTAAGGACCGGTTGTGTGATCAATAGTAACTTTTTATCATCGCCCGTGGTAAAAAACGTTTGCGGGTTGTTGGTACATCAAATTTACCAATGTCAAAGCTTAGATAAGAAATCTCGCTTCACGGTGTGGCGATGAAATATGCTTTATTTGTGGCTTTATTCGCCCCCGCGTTCGAGACCTGTCACATTGGTGGCGAAATTTTTTCGTATTATGTGCTAATAATGCATATTAAACAACCGAGATCATCATCGGATTAACTCTCATCACTCTAAAATAGCGGGATATTGAATGATTCGCTGACGTATACTGCAACTTTCAAAGTATAAATGTGACCAGATGACTTTTGAAACATCTGTAAAGAGTCTGTCATATTTAACCAACGATTTTTGATTTTTACTATCCGATATTCGAGAGTAAAATTAGTTTACCATTGCATTCTTTACCAACGATCGAACAACCTGTTTTCATAATTTTTTGAAACTTTTTTACCGTAGTAAAAATTCACCACTGATCACACAATCGGTCCTAAAGGATCGCATTGTAAGTTTTTTATTTTACTAGAACCATGGATCTCTCAAGCAGTGATAAGAGACGAAACATCATTTTCTAAGCTGTGCCAATTTATGTCAATTATCAGATGGTCACTTATTTCAGATTCTTGCTCTTCTCAAAATTATTTACCATTCATACTAACACCATAATCACCATCTACCTCTTGACACTACATTGCTTTGCATCGATTATTTTCAAAATTGTGTAATCATGTATTGAATAAATGTATTTTTTAAATAAAGACATATCACTCCAATACTTTTAGTGTTTTTAAAATTGAGGGCCAATGATTTGTGGCATAAATTATCGATGATTTTATCTTATAACAAATTGAACGAAAGCTATCTAAATCGTCTTCATTTTGGAGAAATTCTAGCAACTGAGAGATTCAGGGTTTACATATTCAGAAACATACAGGGTGAATATTATGTTCCAAGTCGATTTTGTTTGGCTGCCATTTTAGTTTGACAGACATTTGCCAGTTCGCATTTGGTAGTTGTAGAGATAGTTGATTACAACTTACTATGGAGTATCTAACGCTTCAGCAATGTGTTAAAAGTCATTAAAATATTTTTTTCTAAATAATAATGGTAATTAATGGTGATCGCTAACGTCACATGTTGGAAAACTTATTGGTGGCCGAATTGGGTCGATTGGGCCTGCAACACGTGTGGTTTCAACTGCCACCTCGCACGCGGCTCGAGCTACGCTTGAAATTTTTCTCGGCCGCATAATGTCAAAAAATTGTGATATTGACTGGCCTTTCGATCACCTGATTTAACGACTCCCAATATTTTCTGTGGAGGTGCTTGAAAGGAAAGGTCTACGCCAATAATCCAATAACAATTCCGATCCTACAGGACAATATTCAAAATTGTTGAAATAACATACAAAATGTGAGAGAATATTTTGAAAAATACACATATTTGTGCCGCAGCTGTCATATTCCATACACAATTGTGATAAACTAAATTTAAAAATTCTGTTTCATTTTCTAGTTATTCAAAAACAACATTGGCCTGAAACATAATATTCACCCTGTACATACTTGAAAAAATATTCCAATAGGTTTAAGGTTGCATGATCGTAATATTATCAACCGTAACCGAATGAACTTTCTACTTTCCCTAACATGTGAATATGTGTTATTTACAAATACTGCACAAATAATATAAAAATTATATTTAAATAATAACTTTTAATGAGACAATATGTAATACTGAGACATTGTTAATATCTGGTGACAAAACATTTTTTCCGGTATCTACCTTTTCAAATTTGTTGTCCTTTACAAACATCATTTCATCAGATAATGTGGAAACTTCAGCTGGTAACCGTGTACATGTCTCATGACAGACACGCTACCTTAATCCCGATTTTTAAGCTAGAAAAGTTCAAAAATCATCTTAAATTACCTTTTAAATTTTTAATCATCGATTTTGGATGTAGGTGTCCTGTTTTTTTTTTTTTTTGCTTTTCACAGTTACCTATCTCTTGCATTTTGACAAAGTTCTAAAATATATTAGACTATTTCTATAATAAAAAAGTATGTTGCAATTTATCAGAGGGTATACTACACCATGACTTCAAGGCCCATGGGATCATCAGGGCCGATGTTGTTGATGATCCTACAATGGGATACAACAACAGCCGTAAAAACATGAAAACATTTTTTAACTCTAGATTGTTACAAATATGTGTGTCACTGATTTGACGACTCGCCGGCCCGTGTTATTTCACAGCGAGCTTGGGCCGCTCACGTTAGTGATACGTGGTGTCACCAGTGCGATACCTTGGGCTTGTCATATTTGTTAAATAATGTATCTTGTGTAAACTCGCCTTGAAATATTAAAAAATCAAAATAAATTGAAACAGTGAAGCTACGAACAATGTTCCAAAGGTGTGCAGGGTGTACGTGCACATTTAATTTGGCATTATAGCGTTTTCTATCGAAGATTGGCGACCATGTTGCAGTATGTTGATTTATCCTGTATAAGATGACCAACATTTTGGATGTTGAACCACTTTCTGAGGTTACACAGTCAAGATAATTTCTTTCTACCTAGGCCATTGCTACCTTCAGTGCGATGGCTGCAGTTAAATATATAACGTGTTTTGCGTAAACTCGCGTTAAAATATTGGATAAATCAAAATATATTGGAACAATAAAGTTCTGACCCGTATCGATACAATCAATTACATATTACAATATTGTTAACCCAATGCATTTAGTATTCTAGATGCTTCTCTGTGATCTGTCCATAGATGTACATTTATATATTATTTAAGTGTCACTTTTTTTGAACTGGGTTTTCTTCCATATGAATTAAACACTACGAGAACTTCAGCATGACGACGGCGGTCCATAGCTGCGAGTAATCTATAATCGGGGCTGGCCAGAGACAAGTGCAGAGGGTGCAGCCGCACCTAACCCTGCTTTCATAACAGTTGAATAAAGAAAAACAGTTTTACTAATTTATTTAAGGGACGAGAACAGAAGAGTGGCGGAAAACAGATGAATGAGAAGAGATAAAGACAGAGAATTGGGAAATGCCTATATCCATCAGTGGAGAGAGAGAGAGACAGGAGAGCTGATGAAGTTTTGTACAATAATACAATATTCTACAATCAATCTATTGCCAATACTTTTCTGAAATAAATAAGTACTTTTTAAATGGGTATTTTAATGCTTAAAAATATTTGGCCAATACTTGGCCTATTTTTCACTGTCAACGTGTAGGTATAAACGGGAATGGCCACCACCCAGCCCCACATTTTTCCTGGCTGGCCCTGCCTGTAATATTTGATTTTTAATATTAAATTCACATTATGTAATTAGAAATTAGTTGAAAAGTGTTTTTGGCACATTTGTGTGACTAGTTGAATGTGCGTGTGTGTGTACGTGTCCTAAGAGATGATTTTAAAAGTAATTAATAATTGAAGCTGCCACAATGAGAGCTTGATTATAATTAGGTACTTATTTATGAGATTGATGTCTGTAGTTCAGTGGAATGTGGACGAAATGAAGTGTCAGTGTACTCCATGTTGAGTTACGTTATTATAAAATACTCTTGTATAATAAAATGTTGTTTTATTCAATTGTTTAAATTTAATTTATTTAGTTTATTGTGTACAATCATAAGACTATAATAAAATAAATATAATAACATTAACAAATTAATGTTTTCATTATTTTAATGTCCTAAAGCACTCCCCATCTTGGTTGTGGTATGGTGAAGCGGACACAGCGTGTCATTTGGTGATGACATTGATGTACCATATTGTAATGACATCAGTTCGGTTTCCAATCTTGGGCTACTTTTTACCTCACACGCAGCATGTAATTACACAATTCATTCTAATCCTTTAAATATAAGATCTGATATCTAGAGACGACCATTTATAAAGAGTACAATGCCCTAGAAATAAAACAAATCTTTATGTTGAGACTCATCCAATTTTTCCATGCTAACAACAACTCACCCCAAGCAATAAATCATGGATACAACACAAGACAAACAACTAACATCTGCACGCCAGTTCCGAGAGCAACAACGGCATTTTATCAAAGATTCTACATGTTTTTAGCTCTGAAACTGTACAACACACTCAGTACCAACTGGAAGATTACACAAATATGGACCCAATATATGATCCAATCGGGTAGAGAGCAATCGGAATCATGGCTATCCAACATTCTAATATAATCATTATACAGTGCCTAGTTTTACAACACTCCCACTACATTTTTATTTCTGTCAAATCTTTTTTAAATAACACCACAACAGCACGTAAAAAACTGGCTGCTTTAACACAGACTTCAGTCTAGTAAAGTAGCCAAGACAACGCTGTATATATCGGAGGCGGAGTCTACTCCATCCCATACAATAAACTACGAGTTGCAATATAATTATATCTTATGTTTATCATGTTATATTATAATATATTCACTTCAGTTACAACAAAAATATGTATGTCAATAAAGTCTAAATAAATCAAAGTGCTATTTCTTCAACTTGGTTTAACAGCGAGGAATTGAGATAGTGGTATGTACAAAAAAATAGCATTAATAGCACTTACGATCACACTGTTTCCCCGATTATGGAAGGTACTCTCTGATTACAGGATGAATAACAAATTCATACACGCAATCGCATCCGTATATGAAGGAAGTTCTGTGTGTGTAAGGATCAATGGATCATTCACACCATGGTTTGACATTACAAAGGGTGTCAAGCAGGGTTGTGTAATGTCTCCATGGCTGTACAATTTGTATATGGATAATCGTATTTATTGACGTAATCGTTGAAATTCTTCGATCTTTACCCGTTCACAATGTTTGCCACACATGTCTAGGCAAACTCAATTCTACCGCATTCAGTCTGCGTCCGCTCCTTTTTTTGCCAGCTCCAGGCTGAAAACAATATACCGACGCAGATACCAACTGGTCGGCACCTAATAGGTAAATATAAATAATTTTATCAATTTATTTAAATCAGGATGAAAATAAACCACGAGAATCACAATTTATCAAAAAAAAAAAAAATACAATAATGAATGGGCAGGTTAAGACAAAGATTATGTAATAAATATAAGTATGGGAAATTCAGGGTGGAAGTTTTATTGTAGATGAATTCACGTGACAAATGTAATAAAATAATTGTATGTAAAGTTATATAATAAACAATTAAACCATATGAAAAAAAGGAAGTCCTGTATTAAATGCAAGATTTTTAATACTTAATTACCATTACGCTGTTTCTGGCAGAGAGGATATAGCGTCATATTTTTCTATCCTGACACACAATTCTCGCCTCATCCACATTCATACAAGCTCGACGATTATTGAGGCTTCTAACAGGACCATCCTCCTGTATCTGGTTTACCTGGTCGTGCCAAGTCTTCCGCGGACGTCCTCTATTTTTGGTGCCATCAACACTTGGGTCATATATCTTCCTTACAATTCTCCCCTCATTCATCCGTTTCATATGACCAAACCACCTAAGTGATCCTTTCTTAACCTTAATTATTACACTAAGATCAGCTTTACATGTGTAGGGATCAGATTTCAAATTTACTGCCATCTAATATATCGCTGCCGGCTGCCGCTACAGATCTGGTCCGATTCCTCACCAACGATCCCTCTCCTGTGTCATCGCTTCGCAACAGCAGTCTCTCCTGTTTCATCGCTCCACAGCGGCGGTCTTGATGGCCCACGCGCGCCGAGCGTGACCGCCGCTTCACTTCAGAGTTCACGCGCACCTTCTACATCTCTGCATTTCTTCATTGTATTCGTAATATCTATCTTCCTTGTTCGATCTATCCACTCAATAAACATCAACACACCAATCACACACTTTTTCATTTAACCACCGACCTAACCCAAATCTGCCACATATACGCCTAAGTGATTTTATTTCCACTGCATTCAGTCTACTTTCGTTCCTCTTCTGCCAGTTCCAGGCCTCACTTCCATACATCAGGGTCGGTATCAGGATTCCATTGTGAATCACTAGTCTTGTCTCAGTTGACAAGTTCCCATTAGCTATAATTCCATTCAAAGCGCCGTTCATTTTATTCCCTGCTGTCACCCTCCTTTCGATATCTTTCTCTGTCTTTCCATTTTTATTGAACATACTTCCCAAATACACAAACTCATCTACTTGTTCCAAACATTCATTACCTACAAGTATTTTGCACGTTGTCTTGCTTTCCTCTTTTTCGAATACTATCACTTGATATTCGTAATGTGGTCGCTTTCCTTATAAACATCTATTCTACAACATTCTATTCTATTTTTAATAAACAATGTAATTAATTTGAGGGTTAGGACAGTGGTTAAATGAAATAAATATGATCGATGTGTTGAGGTATTTATTATCGGTATGATAAAAACAATGAAGACAGATAGAAATGAATACAGTGAATGAAAAATGTAGGAAATGATGAAATTAAATGAATTGGCGGTCTTGCTCGGCAAGCGCGAGCCGGCAAGACCGCCGTGTGAAACGCTGATCCTGGAGAGACTGCCTGGCGGTGAATGCCTGAGCCAGGCTTGTAGCAGCAGCCGGCAACACTGTCGATGCCGACTGAGATGGCGGTAGATTTGAATTATGATCGCTACATTAATATGTAAATGTATAGAGATAGGTTTATCCATAATTTAATATTAGAAACGAAACTATCATTATTGATATTACAAGACTCGGAGTTTTAGTTAATGTGACTATATTAAGTGATTATTTAATAAGGTGACGGACACCAGTGAATGATTATAATTTAATTATAAGACGAAGGTGGGGTCGAGATTAGGCCAAGAATAAGGGCAGAGCTCACGCTCATCAGTGAGTGGGCAATGAGCGGTGTCAGTCCTGGGGACATGACCAGCTAGCGAAAGTGAAGGCACACCCTCGCTGCAAGCCGTTAAACAGTCGACAGTGATAGTCGATCTCAGAATTTGAAGGAGCCTATCTAGGAATTGGAGGACTCGGATAGAAGCAGCCGCTCAATCGGCTCCAACCAATCTTACAACCAGATACCAAGTCAGCTCAGAAGCAGCCGCCCAGACCGCTCGACAATCAGACGCCTAGTCGGCTCTGAAGCAGCAGCCCGGCCAATTGCCAATGATGGCACTTCGCCGGCCAAAGATCAGGTCTTTGGAAGAAGGTCGAATTAAAATTAAGGTAGAATTAAATTAACATTAAGAATGTACACCTGCCCATAACGCGTGTAGAAGTAAATAAATAATGAGATATTTGTTTTCGTGTCTTCAGTCTGTTTTTGTTTTTCATTCAACTTATCCCTTCTTAGTGTGAGTCTCTGACGACCGTAAGTTTGATTGTAGGTTAAGGGAGGCCTCTCTCGTATGACAATAAAACTATTGCATAAAGTTCTTAACTGAAAATGCGATGAAAACATTTTTAATTGGTTTTTGGTAAAATTGACCTTTTGAACTAAATTAAATTCCCTCCCACATTGTACTCGGGAAGCTTTTGAAAAACATAGTCTATGTTAAAATTGATCCGTTTGTTTCCTAGGTTATATTAATATTGATTTTCAACTTGGATTTATAGGACAACGGGCTGTCCACATGTCCTACAAATATGGTAAATAAAAATATACGTATTTTTTATTCAGTGGGTAAGGTCATCTCGTACGACTCCATCAGCCATAAGGTCGCCATTGCGGAAAAAAAAAAACAAAATGGTAATAATCCTGACATTTAGGTAGTTTGACGTTTCAGCGCTTGACTGGCAAATTTATCGATAATGATGTAAACACGTAATAATGGATAGTCTGATTGGTGCAACAGGGATTTTAAAACGCAAACATCACACACATTAAATTGGTACGTAGTCTCATTCATACGCTGTGTGGAATATGCCCAACAGCCGCGCACGGCGGGCCTTTGCCTCGCGAACGAATATCGATTGTTTCACGCGTAATGTTTTACTATGCTAACGTGCTGTGTTTCTGTTTGTTGTCGAAGGCTGCGGAATGGAGGACAGCGCCAGCATAAAATCGAACGAATCCTTGACGACTAGTGACGAGTATGAGTTCGTGAATTCCGCAGGGAACAAGCCCAACCACACGATTATTCCCCAGCTTCAGACAGGGGCCAGCGCTTCGGAACTCGAGCAAGTTCTCACTGAGGTTTGACCTTGTGTATTTATATTATGCTGCAGCTTTGTTTAAATGGCGTCTCAATGCATTTATCTACATTTATTTATAATAATTTTATTGAACATTTTTTAGGCATATCATAATTTTAGAAAGCCAAATACAGACACTGCACTGGATGGATTCACTATGCATAAATTAGCCAGATTGCCAGAAATCAAAATCATTATATTTATTACCATTCATAAAAAAATTATAATATATATTAATATGTACATATATTATATTAATACAAATGATACAAATGAGTGGAAGTTGTTTAACATGAAATATTTTTCATGTTTAAAATAATACTAAAAAAAACCTCATCGATCTGATCTTTTGCATCATCAGATGCCATCCTAGTCAATAGAGAGTTAATTTATGTGTTTGTAACTGTTTATGACATAGCAGTTCAGTGATGATGCTTCTGACTGGTAGTCTCAATAGTAAGTGTGGTGTGCCTCAAGTATCCCCTTATATCTATTGTTTATTATTATTCTGGTGTAGTCAATATAATTTTGAGTCATAAAGTCATAAACAGTTTGGTGATGACGCGCCGGCCAGTTGTTTCCCTTGAGACAAGAAATCTTAAGCAGTTTTGTTTTTCATGTTAAAAGAAAATAAATGGTATGAAACCAAGCAGCGTATAGTCAGGACGAGAATATTTGTTCGTGTTAAATATTTTCCAAAGTAATACTTGTTTTTAAGCATTTCTACATATTTCAAATAAAATAAAAAACCACAGATTAGCCACACAAAACAAACACAACAAAAAGTTAGGTTAGATGCTACAAGCAGCTGTCACACAACTGTACTATCAATATCGCAAAATTTTAACTGCTACATGACTTTGTGGGAGGTCAGCCGATAAGGTCTTCAGACGTATGAGTAAGAGTGCAATGTTTTGATGTTTATAATGTTAACTGCGTGGTTGGACGTAAGTATTAATTAAAAAAAAAAACTTTGTGTGAACTACTTTGATTAATTCAACGTCAACCGGTTTCATTTCTACCGTATTTTCGTCAGACATCAGACATGATGAGGCTATGAAGTTTTAAAATCCAGAAACAATGATAAAAACTACCTATATAATATTCCCGTCAGAAATATTACCATTTTCAAATTTCTGATAAGAAGTGCACTTTTCAAAACATAAAATTTCTCAAATTTATTGAAATCATATCAATATCATTAGGAGAACACATTCTTATTGTGAAGTTGTAATTATTCAGAACATAGCTCTGTGATATTTTAAATATTAATGTATTATTTAGAAAGATATACATATAAAATCAATTTTATTGTAAAATATTGTTGTTGCGCCCACCGGGATTTGTCAAAAATAATGTTGCTGTAGCATAGTTGGATAATGCACCTTCCCCGGTTTGGAAAGAGATCCAGGTTCGAATCCTGATGGCGCAACAATAATATTTTTAGATCAATTTGATTTTATATGTAGATCTTTCTAATTAATATTTAAAATATCAATATCATTTTTAATTTTACTACACGTTTCCCACCAAATTACATGTTTAGCTTTTTATATTTATAATACATTATTGTATATACTTATAGAATCTATGGTTAAACTTGCACCCATTCCATAGAAAAATTAGTAAAAAGATGTCGACCCATCGAATAAGTTCTGACATTTTGATGTAAAATATGCAGTGGACAATGAACGGCCTTATAATATACATATTGTTGTAGAAATTACAGACTTATTTACTTTCAAAACAATGCGAATTATAGCGAATGCATCCAAAACTGCAATATTTTTTGACATTTTGAATGCTATGAATCATTAGAATACTGCATAAAACTAGGAGACAGTTCAATACATACAATTTTACTTCCAAAACCTCTAGCAATATCACATTTCTATAAAGTACTACCAACTGCAGAAGGTCTCTCATGATGCGACTTCAGGAAAATTACACATTATTTTATTATGACCACGAGACTCTAAAACCACCTTCAATTAATTAAACTTTCAGATGCATTTTGAAAATTTGTTTACGTATTACTTATTAGAGATTATTCGTTTAAAAGAGTGTGTTCAAATATTAGCACCAATAAAAATAATCTCGAAAGAGGCCATCGTGAAACCTCGTTTATATGAAAAAAGTGACACTTACCATGGTTTACACCCGAGCAGCTCATATCGTCGTCATCAGCCTGTGTCTCTTCACTGATGGACATAGGCCTTGCCCAAGGATCGCCAATTCTCTCTGCCCTCAGCCTTTCTCATACATCTGTCCGCCATTCTTCTGATGTCATTCATCGCTCCATCAAGCTCGGTTGATTTAAAACACTAAATGTGGATGATTGTCTATGAACTTAAACATTAAAAAAATATATATAAAAATGACTGCACAAATACATAGAAAATAATTCAAAGTGAAACCTCTTAAAGAATGTCATGACCTTCCTTCTTTTTTTAAAAATATGTATATCTTTTGCATCAATTGGTTTGGTTAAGTTGTTCTGTGGTAGACCAATTCCTTTTCATTGATAACAAATTGTGGTTTCACCATTGACCATTGGATTACAATTTTGGTATTTATCTCTTTTGAGGTTTCGCTTTGAAGTGTTTCTAACGAAATAATGACGAAGCCGCATAAAATGCGGCGCTTGTCGCTTTTCACCTTTCGCTGCTTGTCAAAAATAATAATTGATCCAATTATTCATTGCACTAATTGATACAAAAAAACAAACCACGTATTATTATCATCAAATTGTATTCATTATACCCTGTACACACATTTTAATGTTGTGACAGACTATGCGATTAGGGAGACATAATTACGAGGGAAAATTAGAGTCGCATTCAGCCGTGTCGGGCAGCATTTGGATAACTAGAGTATAACCTCAAAAGCCAAAATATAATATAAGACTAGAGCCTAAACCAACGGAACTGAGACGTGTTTCCTCACCATCAGTATCATAAATAAATTAAAAGTTGCCCAATAGCGCTACGCTTGGAACATCTCTAACGATAGAATGTACAAAAAATCAAAGTAAATTAAGTCTGCATTCTCAAGTGCATATCTGTCGGAGACATATGGACGGTGGAGAGAGAAGGTTCTGGAATGGATATCTCGCACTTCGAACAAGTGTGTTGGGCTTTCTTTAAGCCTGATGGAGCGACAACATCGGAAGGAGTAGTGGGAAACAAATGGATAGAGTGCCGTTGAAGTGAAATATTTTTATGAAAATGGCGCTATTAAATGGTGGAATATCCACATCAAGCAGTAAAAAGACACGGGCTAATTATGATGAAGATTGTACTTATCTCTCAAATTATTTTAATTAGATTTTTCTTTGAATGGAATATGAAGTTAATATTTCATTGTTTACTTACATGAAATGCGCACGGTGCTACACAAAATGTATAACAAGTCTGTAATATATTTTTCTGTTTGATTTTATGATTCTGAAATGTCAGCAGGTCTGATATAATTTTGACTGCAACATTACTTTGTCCACGGCGTATTGCAACAATAATATTTTTTTGCAATTTGAGCATTATTTCGTAATCAATATTTGAGAATTCTTTTAATTTCGATTTTAGTCACACCCTTCAGTTTAAGTGAGTTTTGTCGCATTCTTGACTGCTTCGTGTTATGTTTTTATACATCTTTATATATAACGAGTGAAGTGTTGATAATATAATAAAGGAACACGTCCTTTGAAAAGTTTTTTTTTTTTTTTTTATCATTTTTGATGAGTTGTACTTTATTTTGATAAAAAATGAATAATCCTGATACATCTTCATTGGAGAGCATATATTGAGAATACGGTGAGCAACTCAGTTTTTTTTTTTTTACAAAAAAAATATGTTTTCCGGTAGAATTGAGTGAGTGTCGTGATTACAAACAGGATTTAAAAAAATGTGAATCGAACATATTAAATAAGTTAGTGATATAGTATAATAATAACTTTTTAAGTTTTGACGAGTCGTTCTTTTGACAAGCAAAAATGACCCTTGAAACAATACGGTGACTTCTCGTTTTTAATATAATAATGTGATCCTAGGTTTTTTTAAATCAGAATAATTCAAATCCTTTGATGTTACACTACACACATTGCGATGTTATTATCAAAGAGCTGCAGGTTTGGTTCAAAATTGTTTACACGTGTGATTTCAATATTTATCGCTAGATGTCTCTATGCAACTATCAAAAAATGAATAATATTTTTTTTAATGTTTAGAAACTTTCAAATTAGGAATTGGTTATATCGTCACGTGACATAAAAAAAAAACCCTGGACTTCGAGGGATACTTACCACTACACTGCCGAAGAATACGAGTAAAATTTAAAAAGAGGAGTTTACAAATAGCTTAGCTCTTTATTTAGTACAGCGTAACTATTTTCTTTAAATTAAATTAAATATTAGTAGTTAAATTTAATGTTGAATAAATAATAAAGTACATTACAAAAAAGTGAGCATTGTACACTTATATGACAATTTGTCACCACAGCCTAATAAGGAAACATCAAAATGGTAGAGCACTCGCTACTATTTCATAAAGGTATCGGTGAAAATAAAAAACAATAATAAAATGATATGAATATAAGAATGCTAAAAAAAATTCTTACGCGCTATTTCTAAAGCAGTTTACTTGACAAATATGACTGGGGTACCTGCTGAATAAACGTATTCTATTTTAAAAGTGAACAAATATATGGATTATATTTTTTAATTAAAACACAATTTTTGCAATTTCAGAACATAGTTCTGTGATATTTTTAATACAAATTAAATTAATCAAATTACTCAAAGGTATTTGCGATATAAAGTTGATTGCTTTTAGAAATGGAATAATAGATGTATCAATTATAAAAATATAAGTTCCAAATTTGTCGTAAACACAATCGGTTGATGCAATAAAATGAGTGACACGTTTCATCGGATAGGAAAAGGTCCGGGTTCGTATCCCGGTGGTAACAAAATATTTTTTTCTATATATCTTTCTAATTGATTAATTTAATTTGTATTGAATTATATTAATTATATTAAATTATCGTATACAGTTATTATGAACTAATATTAAATAAAAAAATTATTTTCACGTTTTAAATATTGTTACAGAGGTGTGCAGTAATATAAATATACTGATTAGAAAAGCATGTGGCCCATTTGACGTTCCCTTATCAAAGAAACAGTTGAGTGAGCACTCGCGCCGTGCGCCTGTGTGTGTGACTATTGACCCAGTAACAAAACAATCAAATCACGGCCAATCACAGTATTGCATGGCGAGAGTGTGATGCTGTCTCAATCAATATTGTGTTTCATTTATTGACAGAAATCGGTTGTGGTAAATGTGCATACAAATTTGATGTCTCTGATTATACCTGCGGGAGATATGTCGAGGGGTCTCTCGCAAACGTCGAGAATAAATCTTACAGTACAAATGTAAAGTGTGCGATGGCAATTAAATTATTTTCAATATGTGAAAAGTTTTGTTTATAATTTTAGTATTTTTATTCTTCACTCTTACGCTTGTGGTCGACGTGACGGTGATGACACTAAGCTGAGATCAGCCACTGCCGTGTGTTTCGTTCTGCGACATTTCTGATAGTTTCCGGAAATAAGCCACCTATTTTTAACATTCAGATTGTTAACAGATGGTTAATGACCCTGATATATAGTCCTAGACGTATGAGTACTGAGTAAGTTACGTTTGCTACCGGTAGCAACAATCTTTTCACTAGTTGATTAATTTAATTTTACCACAGAATTATGTTCTGAAATTACAACTTTACTACAAATATTTTATTAAAAAAAATTAAATGTTTTAAAATCGGCCAAACACTCTAAAGCCTTGTGGGATGGGAATCGATACCTCGGAGCCTAACTCGCCTTAAAGAAACAGTGAATGGTAAAATCTTTGCAATTACAATCAGGATGCTTTGCTGAGAGAAACTGATATGAGAATAGCAGCTTCTAAAACAGTTTCAGGAAAGTGTCGGGGCCGTTTACTGAAAAAAAAAAGTGGCTAGAGGCTGATCACGTAATCTTGACCAGGTCAGCGTATTTACGCTGGCTGTTGTTAGTCATGTTTTTAGATTGTAGAAAAAAAATTATACTTCTAGGTTCTGTTGGAGACGCAGACGCCCATAGTGGATAGTGATCCCAGAAAGTTGGGGCTCTTTGTGGGCACGGAGACCGCGGGCTGCGTAGACCTCAGGAGGGAAGTATCGGACCTCGCTATGGATAGCGCGAGCCCCACGGTTACCGAGGGCCCTCACAGTGACGTGGAAAGGTCCCCTGTCACTCCTGGCGCTAATGCAGTAAGACATTTAGATTTTTTCTAATTCTAATTAGAATAGATATGTGTGTGTAATTCTTTCGTATTAATGTAAGAGGAGAGGATAGAGCTACACAAATTACTGCCCGCAGACATCATTTTATACATGGTTACTTGCCAATTTAACACTTTCTCATTTAACAATCTTCTTTTGTCAGATTTTATGCTCTTCCTCTTACAAGTTCTGTAAAATATGTAATCTCGTAAATAAAAATGTGATTTCATTATACATTAATATGTTTATTCATGTTATTATTATCTTTTAATGAAATGGACAGAGACAATGTAATTAAAGAGAGGATCATTGCCATGGATATATTGGGAAGAATATATGTTTCACTAATAAAAATATGTAAATGAAATCTGACTACAATTATTGCGTCATTATAGTTTAAATCATTGGTGGCCAACCTGCGGGCCGGATGCGGCCCGCCGAGTGTGGCCCGCCGAGTGCCTACTTGTGGCCCGCGGAGCATATGTACACATTTTTTTCTTTTAGTGTACATAAAACCACCAAAAAACATTCCAACGTGCGTAGTTCGTATCATATCTCATATATGAAAGTATCTCAGTATATTGATTCAACTATCGTGACAATTTCTTCTATGGTGTGTTCGTATTAACAAACAATCACAACGTTAAGCTGATTTCAATAAGCGCGCACGCCACTTTTGCGTGGATAGCCGTGAGCGTGAATGCAGGGCGGGATGTGCCGTGCGACCGCCAGTCTGGCAAGCTCGCAACGCCGTCGTTTGCTTTGAATAATAAAATTAATTTTGTTGTACGGCCCGGTAGAAAATCTCATTTCTAAAATCTGGCCCGGCTGCTGAAAAGGTTGACCACCCATGGTTTAAATGGTAAAGCTGTCTACCAGCTATAGAAAGTTTCTGTTCAAATCCTGTCAGCTACAATATATTTTCAATAGTTTAGGTTAGGTAGATTCTAAGTGTTTTTTCTAATAGATAGATATATTAAATACTAATTAAATGTATTAATTAGAAAGATATACATATAAAATCAATTTTATCTAAAAATATTTAAAATATCACAGACCTACGTTCTGAATAATTACAACTTCACAATAAGAATGTGTTCTCCTTAATAATATATAAGTGTGGTGCTCTGTCCTCTCTGCCTATTCCTATGGAAAACACCGCGATGGTAGGTTAGTTAGTTAGTATAAAAAAAAATTGTTAATACGATCCTCATTATTTTGACAGAGAGAGTCCCGTATCAGTTATCATTGAACTTTACATTGTTTCAGTACGCTGTTAAAATTGTTTATGGTAGTTTTTGCGGTCATTCCGTGTAATGTGTCATTGTCATGGGTACTTTTAATGTACATAAGGTGTTAATGAATAATGTACGGTCGTGTGACAGTTGCCTTTCTCTTGTTTATACTGTTCACATGTCATTGCTTTATTTTGATTTAAATTATCCAACGCAGAAGAAGAGTCAGGTTTTTGTTAATATGATTAGTCAATCAGTGCTTAGGAGGCAATACATTACAAATGGTAATGACCCATGATTTCTTGCACCATTCACTTCTTCATGTGACTTAACACTGTTTACTGTGATCCAGAATGATCCACAGTAAACTGCACACTTTTACCGATTGTAACTGATTTTTGCATCATTACTCTTTAGAACCCTGCACAAAATACAGACACCCTCCACCTTTCTTCTCCACCCCCTCTCCATTTCAAAGAGCCTCTGCAAAACCCCGTTTCTGCCTGTTGAAGAAAATTGAGCTTAGATTCAAGATGGTGCCAGATAAAAATAATAAATTGTAAAATGTGGTAAAAACCTATTGTAAAAAAAATTAAAAAATATTTGAAATGGTCAAGCAACCGTTTATTTTAAAATTGGATGATTTCACTCGTAGATAATTTAAATGAACAGTAATATTTCTGATATTACTAATGGTATGTGGGTAGATATTTAATATTTCATAACAATCGTTTTCAAAGTTAAAACATCAAATTATTTTTCTTAACATTTGAAGATGTTTGAAAATAATCCAGTCCAAAAAAAGTGACAATTAAATGACATCCTTTAAACACTCGTTGAAATGATTAAAACTTTAATAATCCATAATTTTTATATTATAATTCTATAAATGTTCATATTTATGAAGATTTTTTTTTCCTTAACAATAGATTGCTTTGCTTAAAGAATGTTTAATATTGATTCTTAGCACATATGTGCGGCCATGTCTGTTTATGTTAATGGCAGTGCGCGTCTGTGTCTGTCTGCACAATGAATCATGATAGGTAATACGAGTGCTGTCATAACCCTGAGGTTCCAAAACATTTTCAGTGCGAATATAATAATAATAATTCTTACTATTTTAATGTATATATGGTTTGACAAGAGGCACTAAGAAGTTTCTGACAACACGGCTAATAAAACTACGTTATGAGGATTATCAACCATTGCTCAATTCAAACAATTATTTTTACTAGCAGATAAGCATTCAGCTATGTCAGAGATATATGCATTTAAAAAAGTCATAGTTATGAGATAATTTTGATTAATTTAAATATTTTGTTGATTCCAAATTATATATTAAATACAAAATTAAAAGATCATCGAATTTTGAGCAGCCAGAATATTTTTATTAGATGATTTAGGGCCTGAAGCAAAGGTATATATTAATAATGGGCCAATTTGGCAAATGACAATGTTATTTAAAGAGGTGCATTTTTAGTCTTTTAAATAAAGTCTCCGATGCATTGTTTCTTATGACGGAGGGCAAAGAGTTCCACGCTTTTGGGCCTGCCGCCGCAAATGCCCGTTCACTAAATTTAGACTTCTGGGCAACGGTTGGTCGGTTCTACAACCCTTCCCGCGGTCAAAGTGGAGGCTGACCTGAGAGTTTGACGTCTACCATTCAAATTGTCTGGGATGCGAAGCTCTTGTAGATACAGAGGTGCCATGTTATGTGTCGCCTTGTATATCAACCGGCACAATTTAAATTCAACCCTTTCAGCGTACTAGAGCCAATGTAGCTCGTGCAAAAGGAGTGTTATATGAGAGAATTTGGAAACTTCATATATTATCCGTGCTGCCTTATCCTTATATGATTATTAACACAATTGACATAAATAATATAAAATAACTTTGGTATATGACCACTTGAGTTTTATGATTTAATACCGACCAGTTTCGGAGCATCTGTTCCTTTTGTCAGGGTAGTATAATACTGAATCCAAACATATCATATTGTCATTGGTTTTATTTGATTATGATTATTGATTACAGATGTCATATTTAGAACATAATTTGACTATTTTCAAATGCTTTTCTTTTAAGACCATCCTTGTTTAACTAATTAACCGACCAACTTACAGAACCATCTTTTAGTATCTAGTTTACCTGGACATTTTCTATTTCTGGTGCCATCATCACTTACGTTATGTCTTTCACATCATCCTCTCCTTATTCATTTGTTCCTCGTGATAAAACCTAAGTGACGCCATCATCAGCATGGTGCATGTACCTACAAACAAATTATTACATGTTGCACTATGTACAAACTATATATCATATGACAGATTTAAAGAGCTAAAAGAACACATGCATTCTGTAATGATATGCATTCAGGACAGAATTCCCACGTTATACTGTACCTAAGAATGTGTGTTCTTAGGTACTGTATAACGGTATATTTATGTCAGGTCCGTGACAACAGCAAATAGCATGTAAGCTGTGGATCTGCTTAGTCTTCTGAAATCTGAAATCTTAATACATAACATCTCATGAAAAGAACGATTACACCGAAATACAGTCTTTGTTCTGTACGTAACAATGCGCCTGAATGACCTAATCTCCACTGCATTCAGTCTTCTTTCATTTCTATTTTGCCAGTCCATTCTTGTCTCGGCTAACATAAATTACACATAACGCAATTTTTTGATGAAAATGATAATTTTCTTCAGCTGTGTTTCTTTGTTTCGGCATTTTGGCTCTTTTTCAACTTTGACCCCAATTACCACATTGTGGTTTTTATCATTATGAGAATTTCACTCCTCTAATTATAATTAATTACTAATTGACATTCACGCATATACCTATCTAATTCTCCATACATAAGTAACAAACAGGTCATCATTAGTTATATTGGTATTACATATTTGGCACATTTTCAAGTAATTTTTTTTAATATTGTGTTTGATATAACATAGCATTAGGTTGATACAAAAATAATTGCAGTTTGCGATCTTCAAATTCAAATAGATTTTTCTCACCTAATAATATCATTAATCGAAATATGGCATCATTAGAATGTACACACTGTTGCCAATTAATTACAAGTTTATGTATTCCGGTGGTGTAAATTTTCAGAGCTGATTTAATCTCGAAAAAGACTCTCGGCAGCAGCTCGGTTGCTGATAGACGTTTCCCCTTTAAGAAGTTGTCGAAATACTTAAACAAGTGTGATGATTTGCTGGCGAGATGTCTGCTGAGCATAGCAGATGATTTTCATAATTCGCACTGTGAAACAAGCATTGTAACAATGATTTTTCGGTTTTCTCGGCTGTTAGAACTGTTGGATCATTAGCACTCTGTGCAAGCTCTCGAATTGTGGAGTGTTGTTCTGAATTAACTAACGACCTTCAGGACGTTCCTGTACACGGCGCAAAACTATTGGAACCACCATTGCACCGTACATTTCTTAACAGTACCCGCACCGAAAACATGTTTAGTTTACAACCAGTTTCTGATGCTCGTACAAAAATTATTTTCTTATTGCTACTTTTCCATCATATAATGTGGTTTGGTTAAATAGATCAAATGAATGAGGAGAGAATGGTAAGAAAGATATATGACGCAAGTGTTGATGGCACCAGAAATAGAGGACATCCGCGAAAGACTTGGCACGCCCATCTAAACCAGATGATCCTGATTGAAGCCTTAATAATTGATGAGTTTGCATGAAAAGATGTATGAATGTAGATGAGGCGTGAATTGTGTGTCAGGACAGAAGAGTGTGGACACTTAAATTTAAAATAAATCAGAAATCAAAAAATTCATGTACATTCTTACCAATCTAATAGATTACACATTTATATATTGAAAATATGTATCAAATACATGTGAAATATTAGAATAACTAAAAATGTCCTTACACATGTGAAAATAAAACACTTGTTTATTAGAGACGCGTTTCGCCTTGCAAGGGAATTATCAATCTAACAATTTAACTCAACAACGTGTATTTATATCTAGAGCGGGGGACAGCAATACAATTTTATTTACATGAGGTGAAAAGGGACAACATTATTAATTGGAATTCAGAGGATTTCCATACATTTTGAATGCTTCTAATTATTCTAAGTAACCATTCAAGTTTCGACACTAATGGTATTTTAATATCATGTTTATTAGGTATGATACATTAATAGTAGGGGTTGATATTTAAACAATATAATTTTTATAGAATATTAAACATTTTCTCACATGTTTTGACAGTTGAGGAAAATAAGTTTGGAATCGCCCAAACCATTTGTCATATCCTCAGGCTCATGACTTGCGTAGGAGGTTGGTTGTGATTAAACCACAGATAAAGAATTGTTGGTGTTTTTTTTTTAAGCTATTTTCATACTCATTTATTCTGTTCCGTATTTGAAATTTCCAAACAGTTGTCATTTCTTGATGCGTCGTCGTGTTTGTGAATATTTAATCTTTCGTTTGTTTTGTGACAATAATGGTGAACATGCTCATGGAGACTGTGCTGCAGATATTCTTCTGGAACGGACATGACACCAGCACATATAAGGTGATTGATGATAACAATTGAGAAAAATCGTAATAAAATGATTATGTGCAAAAGTGTCAGATATATAATATACATTACGTACTGATTTAAATTACGCCCGATTAATTAAATATATGTATAGATGACGTTTGTAGGAAAATTTCTTTATAATTTATGTTGTATTTATCTAACTAATTATTTTCACCGCAGGGATAGGTAGAGAGGATAGAACGCCACGCTATTTTGTTCGGGTTACCACTTTGATACGTATTCTCGTGCACGTTTTCCAGTCGTTGACGCTTTTAATAGGATTGTCCACCAATACGTGGTTTATCTTTTTTTTGTTTTTGTTGTATTACAAAATATTTTTTCTTCTCGCAAATATGTTTCACATTACAGACTCATTGAAATTTTCTTTGTTCTATGCACTATGCTACAAACATCTCTACATTCACTCCTAATTTGTTTATTCTTAACTCGTATTGTATGTTGATTAACCGCACATGTCAAGCGTTACACGTCAACAAAAAATCATTTAATAAATCTGCAATATAATGAGCTTGAATGAATCTTCTGTGCCCAGTCTTCTGGGCTAATCTGTCATGTATTATATCTGACCATTCTGGCCGACGTTTCGAATCCCACTGCAGGGTAGTAGTACTGGCTTGCAGTACCGTGTCGAAATCAGGGTATGTTGTTTTTAGATACCGGCTTGCAATACCGTTTTGAGTTTTAAAGTTTTTAATTATTGAATTAAAACTTTCTTTGTTTCACATCTCAGGGTGTAATTTGGCCTCCTCCACGATTGCTCATCACAAACTCTTATCCCTGGTTATTCTTCCCCAGTTCCCGGCAATGGTGTAGCGTGGCTGATTGGCAGGGCTAACTGCAGATGTTTACGAAGTGATGAAGGTCAAATGCGTAGTCACGCGAGTTTAGGGATTTAAAAACATTTGCAAATACAGTGGAATCCCGATTTTACATGCCAGGAATTCACGTTTTCCCTCCATTTGCGTGTTATTTCTGCAGTCCTGTGTCGTTTTAGTACATTACAAATCCTGTTTTACGTTTATCTTTCCTGTAATTTACGTCTAAAATTTATTGAAACTCGAGCCAAGAGTGTGATGGTCGTCTGCTTGTCGTATATACGCATTTTTCATTCTAATACCTACGTAATTTGTACGTTTTGCTGTTTTATTGTTTTTTACAAGCTGGAATCAGCCAGATAGTTGCGTAGAAGACATAGTATAGACATAGTATAGACATAGTATAGACATTAGTATAGACAACATTGATGGGTGGGAAAGAATTGAGGAATAACCCTTGCAGATTTACTTAGACATTGACTCCAGTGTAACACTTAGACATTGACTCCAGCGGACATAGTGGAAATTGATGAAATAATGAACAGTAACATAAACGAAAACTTGACAGAAGAAAAACCTTCCTACAAAGAAGTGTCTGTTCATCGACGATGCCATGAGGCATATTGAAGGCCTCAAAGCATATTTAGCTAGTATTAGCAATGTACCACCGGAATTTTTTAATTTAATTCATAATATTGAAAGAACTATTTAAAAACAACTTGCAGCAAAAAACATTGTTAAATTTTTTTAATAAAAAATAAATAATATATTTTTTTAATACCCTCAATTTACATTTTTTTTGTTGGTCCCTTCAAAAACTTATCGGGGTTTCACTGTATGTGAAATATGTGAACAAGTTATTTACTTTGGGTGTCAAAAACGCATACGAACTGCGAATAATCAGATTTTACGAATTATCGAGAGAAATTTGTATGAAATGTAATTATCGGGGAAATTTTTTTTCGAAGAAAGTGCAAATTTCGTAAATCAAATTCAAATGTGAGAAACTTGACCTCTCGAAACTATTGGACATAGGATAATTTTTTGTATATTTAAAATGTTTTAATAATCGTGTTACATCACAGAGTAGCCGCCGTGTCCAATTGATCATTTGACATTTATAATAAATTAATCTATAAATTTATTTTATTTTATTTCTTTGTCAGTTTTATATTTCAACATTTTTAACTAGTCACAGTTTGAACTCTGATCTTGTCTACGGGTTTGTACATGTACAAACAATAATTGAGCGTTTAATATCAGTTGTGTCTTCACAATAGTGTGCTGTGGTGCTGTGATATTCGGACGTGTTACCCCTCCACGTTGATGTCGTTTTAACATGATAAGATTTGTGTCATTTGTGAAGATTGACGATATATCAATGTGATCTGTCATAATAACGCAAGTATGGTAAATTAGTTTTTCACGATTTTTAAATAGGGGCAAAGGTTTTCAATGTGTCGTGTTTATACTTAAAAAAAGAGAAATGTTTGTCTACTGGTTTGTTATTATAATTTTATAAGAGGACTTAATGAAATATATTACAATTGTAGAATACGCTAATTCGTTATCTTGTACATTAAAATCTTCTAAAGCGACACATTTGCTCCAACTTTTTTTTCCAAAGCAGGAAACGGTAATTATTATCTGTAAGGTTTATTTATTTACATCCTATCTAATCGTTTTGTGAGTTGTTTACTCTCGTTTCGATTCGTCAATATTACATTTTTTATTGCATTCAGTTACTAACATCTTAATACCATCATAGGTTGGTTCCGGTATCATCGTACCAGAGCCATACCTGTACAATTTGACGTGAGCCTCGTTATCACATTAAATTCAGAAGGCAGCTAGAGAGAAGCTATAGAAATCATGCATCCCCAAAAAGGGAGGGTAGACGTCACATTTATGTGTTGCAGTCGCAGAACTCGGTCACAGTCCGGCAGAAATTCACCCTATCCAGGTCGCAAGAGGCGCGAGGGAGAGCCAGTAGAATGCTCCGTTGCTCTTCCCGGCATCATAATAATAATGGATAATTTGTATAGCGCCATTTTCGTAAAAACCTCAAGGACCATCCCAGCAACCTCCAGCGGGAGACACGCATCCTAATAAATTCCCGGAAATGTCCGAGATTCCTTTAATTTCTTAATAGGTCATTGTTTCGGGGGATCCGATGAGCTATTCCTTTTAATCCCGCAATCATGATCATCTCACGTGCATCATTCATAATCACACAGTCCCAGAGGATGTGCTCCGGCGTCTGCCTCACCACAGTTCACGGACAAGTCCTAAGTCGAAGAGTTTACTCATGAAATGCTCATTTTCGTAAGGTTTAGAGTATGTGTCATAATTTGCTCCATCTCCGTGGATGATCCTTCGTGTCTTTCTTGATTTTAGGGGATATATATTAGAGGGGGCCGGAGCTGTGTAAATAATATTCTTATATAATCTGAAGGTTTTAAATGGATCAATCTATTGTACTATATGTATTTACTTACTAGAGTAGTATTAAATTATAATAATATTGGATTATTTTTATAGCGCCGTGCCTGAAAATTGCACGCAATCTCCTTTTAGTATTCACAACTGATCTTAATACGCTTTCGCAGTAAGTAATCATTGCTGAACTGTGTAGGGTTCTATTTTGTAACAGCATACTGCCTGCATGATAGCTGTCAAGTATCAACTTTTAAAAAGTACCGTTAGAGAAACGGTGGCAAATTAAAATGGGCTACATCTTGTTGGAATCATAATGTGACTAACCCGGTGGTCTATCGGGATAAGGTTCGAACCTTCTACCACATGGTCACTCGGTGTCGACGCATTGGAATATTTATTTTGTTTTAAATTACATTTTATAGTAACAGGGACATAATTAATTTTCTATTATTATTATTATATCATGTGTATTTGATTTTACTTTATATTTTTATTTTTTCTTTAAATTTATGTATTATATTATAATTTGTATGTTTATATGGTAGATTGGGCCTTGCACCTGATTTTGCTTGAATAAATTATTATTTATTATTATTTGAGGCGAGTGTCAGAGGCAACAACAACAGAGGACATCCACGAAAGACCTGGCAAGATCGGGTAAATCACATATTGAAGAATAGCCCTGTCAGAAGCTTAAAAAAACGCCAAACACGCTTGAGATGTTTGAAAGTGAATGAGGTAAGAATGATATGTCAGAATAGAGCAGTGTGGCCATCTATCCTCTCTGTCTACTCCCGAATTAGATAGATATTTTTTCCTGATATTTTTACTATGTAGTACGTTATTATTCTAGCGGTTAATTGAGACTGGATATTCAGACTTAGGATGTGCGCAGAGTATAATTAGCAGTCATTGTAAGTGGTGGTGTGACGTATTCAGCAGAAGCACCATTTTATGTATGTGTGACGTAAAAGTAAATCAAGAGTGTCAGTAAAAAAAAAAATTCTAATGCGGTTTTCATGAAGTCATCGGCCGAATTAGCTGAGGTGAGCCTAAAAATAGTCTGGCCGCTCTAAATTCGATGACCTTTAATTTTTTGTATTCAATATATAATTTGGAATCAATAAAATATTTCAATTAATCAAAAATAATCGCATAATTATTATTTTTTTAAATGTTTATAACTCTGACATGGTTGAGACTAGGTTTCTTGAATATTTTCGGCTCGTAATTTCGTCAGGTATTCACCCATAAAATATTGTGAACTAAGTCTGTTAGGTATATATTATGTAGATTATAGTTTCCGGGTAATAGAATTGCCAGATATTAGAATCAACATTTTTGAAAATCAATGTGATCGCCATAACTGGCGTCTACTGTGTTAAAAAAATAATCACGTATAAAACAATGGGCAATTAATTGTATTATTCTAGGAATATGTATAACCACTTTATATTCAAACAATGTGCGATGCCCTTTTTAGAATCGATACTAATTTTTATATTACTCATAATGATTTTGTATTTGAATATGTTGTTAGACCCTGACAGGATATGTTGTGATTATTCACCAAAATATTTGTCATTGTTCAGGATTCCTGCAGACTGGTGGGGGGATCGAAGTTCTACCATGACGTGAAGGATGAGAAGGACGGAGAGTCACCGACCTCGGAGAAACAGGACCACATGAAGCCTGAGAGTGATGAGGAAGGTAAATGTGCCCGACACTATTGTAATTTTAGCTTCCTACAATTGAATTACGGTGCTAACACATGTGGATGGAATTGAAACCTGAAACTGGTAAAATAGAATGAAAGTAGATTGAGTGTTGTGAAGTGATGTCAATGAAACAATCGGTCAATTTAATACATAGATAAAGCGGATTGAGCGCCATATTCTTCTGTTCAACCACATTCATACATCTTCTCATACAAGCTCGTTGATTATTGAGGCTTCTAACGGGACCATCTGGTTTACCTGGTTTTTTGCCGACATCCTCTATTCTGGTGCTATCAACACTTGCATCATATATCTTTCTAAATATGAATTAAATATATTAATTAGAAAGATATACATATTAAATTAATTTGATCAAAATGTATTATTCGAACAACAATAATATTTCAACAATATTTTTCGATAAAATTGATTTTATATGTATATCTTTCTAATTAATATATTTAATTCATATTTAAAATATCACAGACCTATGTTTTGAATAATTACTACTTCACAATAAGAATGTGTTCTTCTAATATATCTTTCTTACTATTCTCTGCTCATTCATCCGTTCTCTATGACCAAACCACCTAAACGATCCTTTTGTAATCTTATTCACTATTCTAAGATCAGATTTACATTGCGGTGACATTACGAATCCAGGAAATATCTTGGAATTCAATAGAACATTGGTATGGAACCCCTACTGTTACTATAGAAAGATCTCAATTGAGGCTGCTTGGATACATTCTGCAAATGCCGCAGGAATGATTACAAATTGAAACCAGACATTGAAAGATAACCCTTAGTTAGTTGTCTCAACAATTGACGTACGGATGCTTCAAACATGACGAATTGTATGACTGTGGGAATGCGTATTAGTTTTTTTTTTGAAAATTTTGCAAAAAAGATTGCTTTTGTTGATATTCCAGTATCTGATGTAGACCAGGAGTGCACGGTGTTCAGCGGCGTGAGCTACCTGGGTGCGGCCACCATCAACGCCCCCAAGTCCGAGCCCGAGGTGCAGCGGACGATGGCCGTGTTCTGCGAACAGCGCGAGAGCCAGATGGGGATAGCCGTAGCAGTCTCCGTGCCCACTTGCTCGCAAGGACTCGTCGTGTGAGTCATATCTTATTACCTATCATGATGCAGCTGTCGTAAATACCTTACTTAATGTTCTTTATTATAAAGGATGTAATATACCTAGTCCACTATATTTTATAAGTGAATACCTGACTAAATGACTTATTTACAAATTCTGTACCATTATAGAAAATCTTATTGTATGAGATTTATACAAAATCATGTTAATCTTTGAGTAAACGTACTTCTGAATAAATATTTGCCAAATTGACTCATGGTTATTCTACATCTTTGCTTCAGGCCCTAAATCATCTAATAAATAGTTTGGCCATTTGTAGTTCTTTTGTTCATATTCAATGTATAATTTTGAATCAATAAAATATTTCAATTAGTTGAAATAATCGCGTAACTATGTTTTTTTTTAAATGCTTGTATCTCTGACATGGTTGAGATTAGGTTGAACATTTTCGACTCATATTTTTAATAAGTATCTTCCTCTAAAATATTACGCACTAGGTGCGTTACACCCAGTGTATCCCTTAATTTTGAAATTTGAAACGAAAATGCTCAAGCTGTATGTGTAAAATCTCAACTATTCAGATATATATGAATCATATTAAAGTGGAAGTCATTTTGAAAAAATACATTTTTGCAAGAATCACAATTTATATGTGCGATTAAAATGTTGATTTCAGTTTGTATGATGCGGCGACAAACGGCGTCATGGCTCGTTATGCCGTTCATCGCATACTATTCTACGCCCGAGGGGCTGCGGGGACCCCGCAGGCCGCCTGCTTCGCTTTTACCTGGTCTCACGGAGACACCAAGGAGTCTGCCGTCTTTCAGTGCCATGTCTTCAAGTAATTGGTTCATCTCATTCATCGTGACTTAATCATATAATTAATCACAAACTTATTTTTTTCCTTGATTTCGATGTGACCGATGTCCGGAATAGATATTTTTAATTTTCCCTAAACCGTTGGAAGAAATATAAACTACAGTAGATTAGTAGGAAAACAATTGAATGCAAGCGAATCTTCATTAGATTATCTGAACGCAAACCTTGGCAGTCTACGACATCTTATAAACAAATAATCTTATCTAAATCTGAAAAGATATCTAACCAAATATTTGTTTGCTTTATACTGTTTATGCAAGACGGTGCTAACATTTGGCTTGCGTATTTTCTTTATAATTGTTTGTTTATAGGGTCTTTAGAATACTATTTAATTGTATTTACTCTGACAATGGATGGGTGGTGATATTTGTATCTGGTTTCAGGTGCCATATTGCCGAGGCTGTAACACAAGTGTCAAGTAAGTTATTAATGATACTTCTATTAGTTGTAATTATTCAGAACAGACGGTCTGCGATATTTTAAATATGAATTAAATATATCCGTTCCATTATTTGAAAGGGCCATCTACCTTATTTTTACAGAATCTCAAATACCTTTGAGTAATCTGATAGCAGACGCTCTTTCAAATAATGGAACGATTAAATGTATTAATATCAAAAAGGTAACATAGGTTCGAAAATTTGTCACTAAAAATATTGTCGCTGTAGCATAGTTGGATAATGCGCCTTCCCCAGGTAGGAAAGAGATCCAGGTTCGAATCCTGGGCAACAACAATATTTTTTGATAAAATTGATTTTATATGTATATCTTTCTAATTAATATATTTAATTCATATTTAAAATAATACTTCTTTTCCAATTCTATTTTTTGCCTATTTCTCATCTGACATCAGTATGATCGTCGATCGATTGTTATTATTTTCGGTTTATTGATTTGAATGTTCAAGGAATATGTGCAAATTCTGCACTGTTACGGAAAATATTATTGAAATATAATTAAAAATTTTACAAAATCGCGTGTAGCTTGATGTCTACGTATTTCTAAATAAATATTTGCGAAATTGTTTAATTATTAATGTATATTTTTGCTTCAGGCCCTAAATCACCTAACAAAAAATAGTCTAGCCGTTTTGTTTTATTTTATTAATTTGAAATTAATAAAATATTTAAATTAATCGAAATAACTGCATAATTGCGAATTTTTTGAAATGCTTATATCTCTGTCACGGTTGAGATTAGGCACATATTCTTTGAGAATTTTTGACTTGTAGTTTAGTCAGGTATCCACCCATAAAATATTATGGACTAGGTCTGATACACTGTATATTATGTAACAGGGCAATTTTGAATAGTTAACTGTTTGAGGCTGATCTAAATTGACTTGGTGTTGAATGCTCGTATTCATCGGGAGCTCTGCCCTTAATGGTGTATCCATTGATCATCTGCAGAAAGTGGGCGTAATATCGTTGACCTGCGCCGCGATTGGCGAGACTCAAGTCGTAATTGTGTCCCGTTTTTTTCTCTTTGGGAGAGTCTAAATGCCTGGTTCTTAAATGCCTGTCTTGTTCCACTGTCTAATTTTATTATTTGTTCGGAGGCAATCATCCCCAGCACCGTTTTTTTTTTTTTTTTGTATATTTTGTTCATATTATATTTGTTTTTGCTTTTTCTTGTGCTCTTTGTTATATTTTATGTTAACATTGTTTGCGTGTATCTGTTACTACAATAAATAAAGACAGTACTTAAAAGGGCACCGGAAGATTAGATTAGACTACGAGAACTAGAACTTAAACCGAGACTAATTATTAAATTAGTCTCGATTTTGCTCTTATATTAAAATAGTTTAAAATTGCGTTAGTGTAGCATTGTAGCGTGGAACCGATAAAGGGAGTTTCAAACTCCTACAACGGTTCCGGGAAAGGGTGGATCCTTCCGGGACCCACAAGGGTTTTATAATGCTCATTCTTTAGCTGTACCTTTCAAAGTCTGATTAAATGTTTGACAAGCGTTATTTGAGTTTTTCTACCAGGAGCATGCACTCCATATTTAAAAATGATGATACTGCTTTAATTTTGGTAACTGACATCCAACAGATGGAGCTTATCAAAATTATAAATTAAAATAGTATCATCATCATTAGTGGCACAATAGTCTAATGTGGACCCTGGCCTTCTCAAGTAATTGTCGCCAATTCCATCTATCCTCCTCCAGTTCATGATGTCGACTGTATGAGTATCCTGGCCGCTGTATGAGTGCGTATATTTTCAATTTATGTACACTTCATCAAGTGTGTCAACATTTTGACATTTTATAATTTATACATAATTAATTTGAATTTAACTTGAACTAGATAAAAAAACATATTTTAGTCTTCAATATAATGTTTGTTAACCTTTTCGTCACTAAACACCCCATTTCATATTCATACAAACGATAATAAAAAGTTAGTCACTGGCGATGCGGACCCAACCGCCTCGCCGGACGTCTCTTGTACGAATGCCGTGAGTCGCGATAAGCGATATAGCCGTCTCCCTCGTTCGCATCTGTGGGATGGGGCTACCCAGTGCATTAGTTAGAGTGAAACAAATAATAAGCACAATAACTAAAAGACAGGGGTATAGTATCGAAATGCGCAGGTATATATACCGCGCGAATATCACTGGACCGAAAACAGTATTTTTAAATATTATACGCTTAGAAATTTGAAAAACAAAAAATAGAAAAATGTTTGTCATTATTTCCGTGAAGATTACAAAAAATAAGAATGAAATCGTTTGCATAATTATTGAGTCATCGAGTTTAAAACGATCTATGTGAAGTGTGAATACCGCGCTTCAGAAAGGCGAGGTTAATTGTTAACAGTTTACACACTGTATATCGGTTTTACAATTATTCATAGATAGACAAGAGTGTCGGCCATCTTGGATGAAGAAATTTTGTTGGTTGTTTAATATACCGTTGGATGCCCAAGCGGATATACAACGTTGTGGCATTCATAATTCAGATCTGCATTGAATTATTGTACAACAAACACAATCTATAGCTTCATTGCTTTTTTATTCATTAGGCTGTTTTGCCAAGGCGTTTGAGCGAGTACCCCGTTCAATGGTGTCCTCGATGACTAGCTCCTGCACCATGAGTGGCTCCATGCTGTCGGCCGGGCCCGAGGTTCCCAGCACGAGGCAGCTCATGCACGTGCTGGAGTGCAGCATGGAGATAAGGGAGGCTGATGCTAAGGTAACACTTTACACTAATAGCGTATATAAATATAAAGCATTTTCGTATTTGGCAGAGCTCAGAGAAGCAATTGCTCACTGAGTCTGTTTGTTTTTGAAATTTTACTAGATATCTTTTCCTCATAACACTTGACACTTGCTTTACAGGGTACATTCAGCGCTGTTCCCAAGGAGCGCGTCGGTTTTAAACTACGAGCCGGTATAGACAAGCAGGTCGTCATAACTGTCCAGCAAGTTTCCCCAAATGCGCAGCTGGGATTCGAACCGCAGGTAATGAGGAAAAACATTAATTACTAGCTGTATGTGAAAATAAAACAATTTAACTCGACAACTTGTATTTATATTTAGTGGGGGACAGCTATACAATTTTATTTGCAATGAATATATGAGAAGAAAAGAATTCTGAGGATTACCATAAAATTTAGAATGCTTCTAATTAGTCTAAGTAACCATTCAGTTTCAACACTAATGACATTTTAATGTCATAGGTAATATGTAGAAAAAGACAAGGCGAAATGCGTCTCAAGTAAATTAAACAAGTAGAATCAAAAAACAAGTGTTTTATTTTCACATATATGATTATGTAGATTTACTAATTTTTCTTGGAAACAGTAAAGACTTTGGCTATATCAAAATCTAAGTAATTTAATTATTCTATCAGTCATGACAGAATCAAAGAATGTAAATTAATCTATTCTGTAAAATAATCCTTTTTCAATTCAGTGTACAGTGGAACATCTATATTCGTCATTAATTCGTTCCTGAGGGCCTGACGAATTTTTTTGCCGATGATTCAGTAGCACCCGATTTAACAAAGAACTTGCCCAGTGTTTCCCGTTTCTGTCTGTTTTTTAAAACCTCATGAGATAGTCAATCACATTACCGTTGAATCCATTTATGTTTTGGTTGACTATGGCAACATTTGGGTGCCACTTTTTGACCATATTCTGCATTTTGGCCCAGTTAGACAGCATTGTCGGGTGGTGGAAGTGACAAATATAGAAAATATTAACGAATATGAAAATATTTGTTTGTTATCAAAATGTGACGAATATCGAACCAGACGAATATAGAGGTTCCACCGTATTTTAATTAAAAGATTATTATATGTTCTACCCTTGCTCGATGCTACCGATGCAAGCAATTCTACCCTTGCTCCCCCTCAGCCACATCACGACTTGCACTCACCCCTGATAGGCTGGCTAAAATATAAAGTCTTTTGATTTCAGAGCATGAGCGTGTCGCAGCTTCCATTGCCGGGCGGTGGGCTGATCATAGAGAGGTGCTTCGGAGTGCTCCTGGCTCCGGGTAGAAACGTCAAACACTCAGATATGCAGCTACTTGAAATGGTAACAATTATATAATATATCAATCTTGACATTCATAAATGCACATTTAACGAGATTAGAAATATCACCGATCTGTGTATTCACAATGAACATCTTCAGGTTGGCGGTGGCAATACTGGTGGCGGAGCCCTCGGCGCACCCTGCTCCACCAGCGCCCTCTGGGCTGCCTCCGAGTCTGCCCTGGCGGCACTCAACTGCGGCAGTTCCGACCCCGCACCCACTTGGCTCACAGTGGCTGTGGATTTGGTTATCCGCGGCACTCTGGAGCCCCTGCGGCTGGCCATCGAGACTCCGGTGCGCGTGTTCCCCGCCGCGCACCGCTTCTGGTACTTTTCACGTGGTCCACTGCTTCAACAGTTTTTTATTAATCTCAAGGAGGTCAGTGTATGAAACAACTTTTATGTGTGTTATTGATTTATCGTTATTTTTGAGGTGCATATCATAGAGATGAAGTTTGATTGGTTATTGGATAGTTTAGTATTCTCTCCATACATACAAGGGCAATGTTTAGATGAATGACTCTTGTTAAATGAATATGTATTGTTAATATAACCATATTATTAGAGAATCCATATACCCTTCTTGTATCTCGCATTCAATGGCAAAAATTGACACCTGCAAGCCATAGATGCGACTATCCCCATGTTATTTCATAAAAACACATGTCCTTATCCCACGTTTAGGTTGCGTCCGCCATACACTAGTAAATAACACGTAGGCAGGAAATTTGCCTAAGTATGATGCTGGCAAATATTTTGTAACCAGTTCTCTTAAAAAAATCCAACGATAAACAACTTGACTTTTTATTTTGACAGTACCTACGATCCTGAAATCGTAATACATAACCTTCACGCATGTCTCTACAAAACTAGAACCTGAGAAAGAATATGAAAATGTGGAAATATAGTTTTTATTCTGTACTTAATATGCATTGTTTCCAGTGTTTTGGGTGAATTTCGTCCATTGAACGGAAAACCTTCACTATTTTGCAACCTTTCATTATTTAGGTTTAATTATTTTTATTAGTGACCTTTCTGAGTACTTATTATTTTGACAACACGGAATGCTTTTCTTCTTAAATATTTTTTTTCGCCTGTAGACCACCGATACATACGGCACGACTTACGAAGTGCTGAGTCTCGAAACATCTGGAGAATTGGACAGGAGTCGACTGAACCTCACGCTCAGCCTGTCGAGTCTGTTGCCCTCGCCGCTGACGGCCCAGCCGGCCCCTCCCAGTCCCGATGACGACGTCTCAGGTACGAGGACGTACATATACCAACTGCTATTTTTTATCTCTGTGTCCCGCCGTAGTATTTTTAAATTCTTTATTGGCTTATAGGTTCTTTTGACTTTTAAATAATTTTTTCATTTCGTAGATGGTGACGAACCTCTACTCAGTGGGACTGGAGAGGTGTCCAAGGATTGCTGCGAAGGAGTCCTGGAGAATTGGGCCCAAGTCCTGAGAGGGTGCGTGCTGAATATTATTTCCTTGCCTTATTTATTGATCAGAAATTATAGACAAATTTATTTTATATAAAAACTGTTTCCGTAATTTCCTTCGACAGCTGGTTCCCAGGTTTCTGATCGACAATAAGGGCACATATGATACATGAACACTGCACTAACCTTTTTATTGTACGTGCTGATTTTCTGGTCCTATGTTGTTGTTTTTTTGGTTGGGTAGATTTTGACCGACCTGATTGGTTTGTTAGGACCTTTGTACTGGTCGAAGCATGGGATGTAATTGCTCCGCCTGTTGTTTACCGTTTCTTGCATTCTCCAAAAAAAAGGCGGCAATACCCACATGCACAATATTATCAACCAGGAAACCCAGTGGTGTCAATCAAACAAACACTGTTAGATTAGGTTAAGGGCCGGTTGTTGGATCAGTAGTAAAATTTACCATTGTAAATTTTTACTTTAGTAACTTTTTACCATCATCTTTGGTAAAAAATGTTTGCTGTTTGTTCGAACGTCAAGTTTACTATCGGCAAAGTGAATCCCGCCTAATAGTGTGGCAAGGCGAATAATCATTAAATGTCTGAGAATTTTGTCAAATTTGATTTATTTTAAATATTCACCATTGGCAATACATACAATGTTATGATTTAACTGGCAATTCCTTTCTGGTGTACTATAACTGCCGATAAAAGGAGTGCATAATTCCATACTCAGGTCTGCTTTGCTTTAAAGAGCTCTAATTAAAATACGGTATGACAGTTTTTTGGTTCAGGATGTTTTCATTTAAAAAATAATAATAAAACATGTTTATATTATTTTTAGTTGGAATGGAGATAGACCTAAGGCCCTCGGGCCCCTGGTCAGGCTCGGAGTTCCCGAGGCGCTCAGGGGCGAGGTTTGGCAGAGGCTGGCCGATGCAGACCGATACCAGTATCTAATGGACACCTACAGACTCCTCATCACAAAGGTTTGATCACTTTCAGTTATAATAATTGTCAATTGCTTTGATGGTTGTTCCTTTGTTCAATACATGGACCGAGTAGCTGAGTTATCCTGTGCAGGATGTTTATTTTATTATGTATTTGTTTTTTATGAAAGATATAGTCGATTGTTAATTATCTAAGATATGTTTGTATCCCATCTTGTGAAGAAAAAAAATAAAATTTTGTCATGTACAAACAAAGTACAAATGTGTTTGCTTAAAATAATATTACGTTTTCAGGACTGCCCGTGCGAAGGGGTGATCCAGCGTGACATTGCGCGCACGTTCCCCGCGCACGACCACTTCCGCGAGGCTGGCGGACTCGGGCAGGACTCGTTGCTGAGGCTGGCTCGAGCCTACGCCGTGCACGACGCCGAGGTCGGCTACTGCCAGGGGCTCAGCTTCGTGGCGGCCACTCTGCTGTTGCACGTGAGTGCCTTGTATATTCTTGCAATTGTAATTATTTACGCATTTAGTTATGCCTTTTAAATAAACATTTCAATGAGACGGTAGAGTGGAGTGAGTTCTTTCAAATGAAACATTGGTGTCGCGTGATTTCAGATGCCCGAGGAGCAGGCCTTCTGCGTGCTGGTGAGATTGATGTACGGGTATGGGTTAAGGGAACTTTACAAAGATGGATTTGAGGTTCTGACCCTGCGCTTGTACCAGTTACACAGACTTATGGAGGTTTGTCCTTATCTTAAAACAATTAAAAATTAATTAAATCAATAATTATTTTATGCATACCATAGTGACCATGAACAATCTCATAATTAGGTTAAAATGTTGTGAAATTGTTTAAACTGAAGAAAATCATACTTTCAGTATATTGTATACAATTATTAATTTTGTGATTCATAGTTGTTAACAAGTTCCCAAATACTGTGCATTTCTAATCGCGGTGTTCAGGAACATGGCTATGATCCATCGAAGATCTGTCCATTGGTTTTTTTTAGTCACAAACAACAATTTTTTTTTCTACATTATCTTTTTTCTCAAAGTCACATCCTTTGGGATCGCTACAGTGCCGTACGTGGGTACCTTGGAAAAGGCATTCTTTGTTCATGTCCAACCTAATGTAATCGACCAATTTTTAGTATAGTCACGATATCTGCTCTTTTTCACTTGTAGCTTCAAATTTTTTTTCATAGTACCTACCTCTACTAGATATTTAACACATTTTATTCTGTCAGCATTAATTCATTCATTCACAGGTTCTTTTTTGTAACATTAACAATGCTAATATTAAGAGATCAAATCAGAAACGCTATCATGTGAAGATCTTGGGGCGAACCTGCTGCAAATGAAAAAAATCTTAGATAAGTTGGCGTGGATATATCAGATCAGCTTAAACAGTGCCAGAGGGAAGAAGATGAGCCAGGAGAACATGAAGGCAAATGGAGAGACTCTGTGAAGAAAGATGGAACTATCAGTGGATATACAAAAACAATTGGTCGCAGGGGATGCCATTGATGGGAATAAAGACAACACGTTTCAACAACACGTTTCGCTACCGTGTAATACAGTCGGTCTGAGGATAGTTTTATAAATGTTTATTTTAAACTTAGGACTTATATTTTTAATTTTTTTAATATTTAGCTTAGATCAACCTTGTTTTTAATTTGCTCTGAGATAGTTAAAGTTCTCAACTATATGGAAGAGATTTCA
>CM062865.1:1394237-1419962 GCA_031772225.1 Eubasilissa splendida | reverse complement strand
AAATACCTTTGAGTAAACTGATTAGGAAAGAGATCCAGGTTCGAATCCCGGTGGCGCAACTGCAATATTTTTCGATAAAATTGATTCTAATTAATATATTTAATTCATATTTAAAATATCACAGAGCGTCTGTTCTGAATAATTACAACTTCACAATAAGAATGTGTTCTCCTTAATAATATTTTTTTATTTTTTCAGGATAATCAATTAGCAAAAACAAAATAATTGGCATCCAACAAAATATACACCACCAGCTTTCCAGCCGACTGGATGATCTTTGCCTTCTTCAGGATCCATCCACCGTATCGCTGTTGATTGCACTTTGCTTCTGTAATAATCTGTGAATCCAGCTCTCATCCGTGGTCCCAAATCATGTCTTAAAACTCTTCGGTTTCCAGTTCATTTTGCGTAAAATAAATTTAAGCGCCAGTTCATCCACTGTTCATTAATAAGAGATGCTCGTGGATGCCTCAAGTTCACGCACATTTATTCGGCGACCAATCAAAACCATGTCATGGATCCATAATTACGCTTGAATTTCGAAACCCAAATTTGATTGATGAATTGACTTTCTTCTTTTAAACAGGCAATCCACCCTTCAAGAGTGACTTGTGCCATTGAACAAGTTAAAACAGTATTTCATAGAAAGCAGTACAACAATATTATAGAACAGGGAATATTGCGTTACAAGTTTATACCGTTGACGTTCAAGAAATTTGCTATTATATAGATTAAATGTGGCGAGTTGAGGGAAAGAAGAAATAGTTGAAAATCACCATTGACCAAGATTATTGTAAAAAAAACCTGTGATCCGCAATGGACAGGCAAAAAATACATGGTCAAGGGTTTCCTCCTCGGCACCACATTCACACATTGGGGAGTCTATTATGTTCAATCTGAACAAATGTGAGGCCACCTGGCAACGCCCACTTCTCGTTCTAGAGATATTTGCTACTGTTCTTTAAGAGAAACCGGTCGACGTATAATTAATTTCGCGGTTTCATTACAAAGATATTGTTATTTTATTTAATATAATAAAACATTGTTAAATAAATATTGAAATCCCTCCTTTCACGCTTAATTAGTTTGAATTTGGTGCTCACTTGGAAAACATATTAACCCTTCCCAAACCATGCTGTAATACAGGTCTACCATCAAAATTAAACTTGTAATATTTCGGTAAATACATGCAACGTAACATTTATATTTTAGATAATCTTAAAGAAAATATTAGCTCTTAGGAATGACTAGTGACAAACCAATTATGAAAAGGGAATCGTACAAAAACAATTATTTTTTCCATTCAATCCGTTGTAAAGTTAATACGTTGGTAAAAATACAATTTGTGATATGAAAGACAGAGATCACACACTATTTTCACAGTGAAAAGAACAACAAACATACAAATATAATTTTTTCTTTCTCACTAATAAAATAAAGAGAGATAAGAAGGAAGGATATATTGTATAGGACTTAATGAATGCTCTAAATTATATTATTAATCATTTTTCAAAATTGAATTCTCAATATTTAGAGTAAATTCGTGCCATTAAAGCCATTTAAGCTAATAAAAACATATTTTCTAACTGTTATTTACGGTAACACGAATTGACAGCATGGCTGCGTTCGGGTATTTTATGTCATGAGTATGGTAAAGGTTAAGATGGACTATTATATAAATTGCATGTTATACTGTAGAAAAAATAATACAACTATAAGTAAAAAAAATGCGACGCGTTTAACTATTCGGCGGTTTAAATAATGTTAAAGGGTTAATTTTAATCTAAAAAAAAACGTGAAAACGTAATAAAAGTGGATAATGAAATTTTGCGTACAGAAATCGAATCAAATCCAACACGGACTATATGACAATTCACTGACAAGCTTGTATTCTCAAAATCTAGGGGATGGATAGCAAAACAACCCCTTGACTGAGTCTAACTGTAAAAAAGTGTTTTTAAGTGTATTGCGGGATGCAAAAAAGTATTTATAGAACAGAACATTTTTTTTCACTAAAAAATTACCTTTTGATGATCAAAATACAACATTTTCGTCCGAAATTCCTATCACACCAAAACACCCATTTCTCATTCTCAAAATTGTGTTACAATAATAAATTTTGCACAGTTCCTGAACCATCGTCTTCGAGATGATCTGGCGGGGCTGGATTCTGTGGGCCGTGCCGGTGCTATCAGGCAGCTGCTGTCCAAAGAGGGGAATGGGGTACAATTATATTGGAGGATCTACATGTTGTACTTTCTGATATCAGCTATTATACTTGCTCAAACTGAAGAACGTCTTGAACATGCTGTGAGTGAAAACCCTTTTTACTCCCTTTATTATTTTATATTTCACATTTTAGGGATTAAATATATCGGCAGTGTGTAGAGAAATTTTAATTAAGCTATTGTGGGTTATAGTGACCTTGACGTCAGCAGACGTTAACGCGACGCGATACTTGTTCGGTTGCGGCACCGCAATACCGGTGTGGATTTTGTTTACCTCCGGTGCATCAGCACTGTTGTATTGTGATCCTGTGATTTGTGGGTACAGGGATTATTGTGTGAGCCGCGGGTGAAGTGATTGCTATCGCCGTCTTCACTTGGAAGCGTAGATTTGCCCGCTCGCGTACCGTTTGTGTTTGTGTTGTCTGGTACTTACTATTACTATTAGATCAATGTGCTGTCTGTCAGAGAGATCAACAAATTTGTACCGAAAGTTTTTAATTTATTACTTATCAACGGTTCACATTATGGCTCTACGCGTCTGCTCAAACCCGCACTGAATAATAATAATTTAATTTAACTTTTTTGAACAGATATCAGGAGATTGTTGTACACTGCTGAAGACACTGGATTGGAGAGCCGTATCTGTGTTGCCGTATGTACATCACGTCGGGACAGTTTCATCTTGTCGAACGTCTCGAAGGTTTTTATATCTCTTTTTTATAGGTAGTTCAATTATTGTGATGATCTTTGAGCTACTTAATTCTTTTATTATTCCATACGTTTATGTATATCTGTTGTTCGTTATTTTTACGACATTTTTGAAATATACAACTTCGTGTGACGTTTTTAAAAAAACATGTTTCGACTTGTTTTTGTTGGCCGTTTCATCTACGCGATACGACGATCCATCGCGGAAAGCTGTTACTTTGTCCCGGAAAAATCAGAGATAAATTACACGTCTCAGCTTCCAATGTGAAGATCGGATCAGTCAGATCTTTGTTGGGTGGTTTTCAGTACTAGTTTTGAGAGGTGCAACTTTAGTACAACCAAACTAAGTACGGTATTGTTGTCTATTCGGGCAACGAGGCGGGGCTTGAGAATATGACGGTCGTCAGCTAAAATATGGACAGTAAAGGCGAAGTGTTAGGAAATGTTATATTTTTAATTAGTGTTTTCTTTGAATTTAGATTCTAAATATGAATTAAATATATTAATTATAAAGATATACATATAAAATCAATTTTATCGAAAAATATTATTGTTGCGCTACCGGGATTCGAACCTGGATCTCTTCCCTAACCGGGGGAGGTGCTTTATCCAACTAAGCTACAGCGGCATTATTTTTAGCGACAATTTTTCGACCCTATATGTTATCTTTTTGAAATCAATACATTTAATCGTTCCATCATTTGACAGAGCCATCTACCTTATTTTTACAGAATCTCAAAATACCTTTAAGTAAATCTGATAGTAGACGCCAGAATTATCAATTCATTTTTATTAAATTTTGGACACATTGATACAACTTTATTATTTTTTAGGAGAACACAGACCTATGTTCTGAATAATTACAATTTCACAATAAAAATGTGAAAAAAAAAAAAAAAAAATTAGTTTCTTTTATATTTCAACTGTTTTCAAATTGTTAATTATTAATTCATTATAAGGTATTGTGAGTGAAGTAATTTTAGTCTGGTTTAAGTTTAAGCGTGGTTTGTTTCAATTATGTGGTTAGAAAATTCAGTGAAGTTGTTAATATTTAGGCAGCAGCGATGTCCCTTTATACTTTATTCAGATTTCTCTCGGTATTTATCACGGAAGGAGACACGATGATATAATCTCATAGATTCGATAAAGATACATCTCAAAACCATGTACACGCGTTGAGATTTTGATCTGGTGATGTGCACTAAGAGGATCAGCTTGAAATTAATAAAAAGCGACAAAAACTCAAAGTGCACATGGCCTTTAATCTAACAACAAAATTAGACACGTGCACACAGACGGCACCCAAACTACCATTAAATTGAAAACATTTTTTAAGTTTTGACTGCCCCTGGGGAAATTCAAAATCACTTAACTGACGAACGAAAATGATACTTGATGTACGCGATGAGGGTAAAGTTAAGTGCGAGTCGATGAATCTCTGAAACATGATGAATACACCACAGGGACGTTTCCAATATCAGGCAGGACTGGGCGGCAAAAAATGTGTGTCAGAGCGCCGCACAGCCGGGGCGGGAAGTATGTGTGTGTGGTGTGTGTGCGGGGATAAAAAGGGGACGCGCGCACGGCACGGGCTCTCTTCTGCATTATGTTTGACTTGTCACTAGTATCTAAATTGTAATAAATATATAATTGTCACAAAGAGTTTCTCTGGGACCTTGAAGAACTGCGAAGTGTACAACTGAGACGTGAGATCTACGCAAATACGTAACGTATACATAAAATACATATATATATATTGTGACCACGACTTGGAAGCGCCATTGTGAGGCGTGTTTTAGCGGACTATCCTCCACCGACTAGTAACAGGGGAGAGCATGAATTTGTGAGTACGTGAATCAGAAGCTACCTACTTGTTATAATATTGAGATCCATTTTGACCATCTTCTGGGAAATAAACTTTACAAAAAAAAAAATTATTCAGGTTTTGAAAGAACAGAAAACTAATAGAATTATTATTTTATTTGAATAAATAAAATTAGAATTAAACTTTGGAGCTACATATTAGATAGCGACGACAATAATACTAGTACATTAAAAAAAATCTAATTCTCTGGAAGAATAAATCTTATTCTCCCAGGTGGACCATAATAAGTTAGAATAATAATAAGGGTAGAAGACGTAATATGAAGTAGCTAAGAAACAAAATAGAAGAGGAAAGAAATAAAAGAAGGAATATTTTATGATTTTCTGCAACAATAGCAATTTTTGGGATACGATTAGAATTTGTAGCTAGAAATGAGTGATTAATTGTATGGATTTTACCCTTCAATTATTATCCCTGGCGCAACGTCCAAACGCCTCTCTGGCGTTGGCTCTGCGCCTATCATCTTCAGCGTATCTTCTACGAGTGCAACAATGGCGGGAACATATATTGAGATATATCACCTACCTGATGGGAGAACGTGGGAGTTGAGGGAGCCTCACATTCTATCTGAAGACAGAGGATCCAATATATATTAAAGTGGCCAATCCTTAATTCTCCATCGACCCCATAGGTGAGCTATCACACACACTTTCTATGTTACTACCTTAAATGAGCTATCACACTTACTCTTTGTTATATTACCCATTGTACAATCTCCTAGGGGAGATATCACACACTCTCTGTGACACTACCCATTATACAATCCCTTAGGTGAGCTGTCACATACACTCTCTATGACACTATCCATCAATTAATCTCCTGAATGAGCTGTCACACACTCTCTGTGATATTACCCATTGCGCAATCCCTTAGGTGAGCTATCATACATACTATCTCTGGTAACATCACAGTCACCTGAGTGTGTATACAAACACTATCTGTACGAAATTAAAGTTTCATTTTTTTGTTTGCCTTCAGACTTCCTCAACATCTGGTGTGCGATAAAAAAGTGTTGCTCCGTTATGAAAAAAGAAGTCTTCTATGTGTGGCCGTTCGGGCTCGCTACCCATCTGGTCGGCACGATCTTCACTGACCGCAGCAACCCCGCTGACCACGTGGCAAAGGAAAAGGTGAGTTCTTCCCTCGCTTCGACTTCTGACCTCCGTGTAAATATAGCGTTCACATCTTTCGATCTCTTATCTTTTATACACAATGCAAGTTCAATAATGTTCGGGACAAGAACCTCAATCCTTAATACTGAAGGTGGAGTTTTGCCTAAGATGAATCCAAGATTGGTCACTTGTGCGGAGGCTGAAATATTGATGTCAATTATTTCAACTATCAGGGAATAGTATAAATTGGAGCTAAACATTATTTTTGACATAAAAAGACTTGTCTTGATCAATCGAAGAAGTAAATATTTACTCAAACCCTTCGACCACTAATCAAGACCCGATCTGTCTTCATATACAGTTTTTGTGCCTGTTTTTCACAGTAGGGGCCAGCTGAAGCTGCCGAGAAGATACATCGTGGTTGTTGCGTACAAGCATAGATGCCGGAAGAATCTCAGGACAGGAAGGAATTTTGGCGCTTTTGGCTTTGAGTCTGCTGGCACCTCCAAAAATGTGGACTGTATACTGTTTATTTTCACGGTTCCGATACAAACTATAGACGTGAAGTCTCGAAATTCGTATAACGGTGTTAACTCTTTCATACACGTTGTAAACGTACTGGTTTGAGTTTGCCGATTGACTGCTTGACGTTGCCGGGTGAGGAATGAAATGAAGGGGACAGAGCATTATTTTCGTAATTAATATATTTATACACCAAATAAATATATATCCCAAACAGTGGTAGTCGTACATCTGGCATTCGCAAGTGTCCAAGCCATCTTAATTGAAACTTTGTATATTTAGAAGTAGAAGCTCCATGCCGAAAATCTTTGACTGACTTGTGACTGCTTCTACAGGTCCAGAAGAATTGTTTAGTACTGTATGTAATCTCGGTGTCAGTATCGATCGGTTGTCACCTCGCCGGGATATCGTAGAGCCCCGACTCGACACTAATGGACTTTATCATATGGAGCTACCTTGAATCAAAGGTATACAGTGACAATCCTCCCTCTCTGGATCAATTAAACGAAATTATCCGAGAAAGAATGGCAGCCATTACGTGGAATACGTGCCGAGCAGTTCTCAGAAATGTTGCCTCCCGTTTAGAAGAGTGCCGGCAGAATAACGAATCACATATAAAATCATAATTTTTAAGAAATTTTAAGTATTATAATGTGTTATTATGTTCAAATGATAATTCGGAATCGTTAGATTTATTAGCCATGTTGTTATGAACTTCGTATTAATTTCATTACTTATTTCTCTAAGCCATTGCTCGAAAAAGGCACAAGGAAGGTGGCATGTCATTGATCAAATTTAGTTTTCATCTTTGGTACAGTAAATTGCGGTATTTTGTATCTAATGATTTATGACGTCTCTCAGAAAATATTATCTCAAGCTAGGGTGCCTCATCAACTGTCTAAAGTGCAAACAACTAAATGATGTTCAGAATTCAAAGCGGCAAGGCACCCGGGCGGCGCGTGAGACGACTATATTTTGGTTAAACGAGAAAAACATAGCTGCTATTTTATTTTTTTACAAAATAATTTGATAAATCAAAATAAACTGTTAAAATCATTTTACATAGTAATAATTGTTCAATTACATCAATTAAGCTACTTCCAAATTACACAAGAATAAGTATATATGACAATAGATATATGAAAAATAGTTTAGTGTTTTATGTATTTTTTTTATAGATTATTTAACTTTGTTTATAATAACCACTTAATAAGTAATATTTAAACACCAACCGGTTTCTGAAAATACCATTTTCTTCTTCAGAATGTCAAATTAACTAACCAAACGCATACATATATCTGACGATAAATTGATTTTATATGTATATCTTCATAATTAATACATTTAATTAGTATTTAAAACATCACAAATCGTATGTTTTGAATTATTACAACTTCACAATAAGAATGTGTTCTCCTTAATAATATATAAGTTGTATCAATGTGTCCAAAATTTAATCAAAATTAATTATGAATTCTGGTGTCTGCTATTAGTTTACTCAGATGAATTTGAGATTTCATAATGTAACCTATTTCCCAAAATAAAAAGAGATCCAGGTTCGAATCCCGGTAGCGCAACAACAATATTTTTAATTAAATAGATTTTATATGTATATGTACATAATTTTTATAATTAATACATTTAATTAGTATTTTAAAAAAACATCACAAACCTATGTTCTGAATAATTACAACTTCACAATAAGAGTGTGTTCCCTTAATAATTTATATTTTGTTTATGAGTGTGTATGTGTGAACTACGTCTTTTTTTACTTTTCTTTTTGTGAGATTCGTCATTTGTTGTATATATATGTGTGTGTCCGCAATGAGTGCGGTGTATAAGGCGCCGCGCCCATGGGAAGCGCTCTCTCATCTAAGCGACCTCCAATTAGAAACTTATTCTTGTGTAAATCTCGTATTAATCAATGTAATAAACTATAATTTTTGTAACAAAGGCAGAGTTTATTCTTCAATAATACCTATCAAGATACAGCGTACACAACCTGAGGATAGATAACCAAAGATTACCACACTTTTTATAACGTCAGTATTATTTTTTTACTTGAATGTATTATGTATTATTTATTAGCCATATAAAATTGGGTCTTGCGTAAATAATCCGATCAAGCTGGAATAAACACATTATTATTTATCTTTTTATCAATATTTCTACAGACAATTAATATAAAATAATAATAATAACATAACGTTTCCCCGGCACTGGTCGTGAACCGAGCCGAATGGATTAAAATTCTAATATTCCGTTTTTCATACCATTACGTACTGTCAACATTCCTGTCATTGCCTTTAAGAGCAGTATTCACGGACTTCTTCCCTCAAATACAGTCAATAGAAATTAATATTTAGTTACACACAGTCGGTGAGAGGCACTGTCTTGTTATTTTTCATTATTTAATGTGTGCTAGTGAGTGATAAAGATAGATCCACTTTGGTGCGTAATTTTAATCCTGTAAATAGTAATAATGTGTACAATTAACAAATGAATATCCACAATGTATAAACCATTGCAGCTTTCACAATAGACTACAGTAAAACTCTCTTAACCTTTACCATACCATGACATAAAATAACCGAACGGAGCCATGCTGTCAACTCGTGCTACCGTAAATAACAGTCAGAAAAAATGTTTTTATTAGTTTAAATGGCTTTAATGGCACGAATTTACACTAAATATTGAGCATTCAATTTTTAAAAAATGATTAATAACATAATTTTGAGCATTCATTAAATCGTATACAATGTATCCTTCCTTCTTATCTCTCTTCATTTAATTAGTGAGAAAGAGACAATTATATTTGCATGTTTGTTGTTCTTTTCACTGCGAAAATAGTGTGTGATCTCTGTCTTTCATATCACAAATTGTATTTTTATTACAACGGATTGAATGGAAAAAATAATTAAATATATTAATTAGAAAGATATACATATAAAATCAATTTTATCGAAAAATATTGTTGTTGCGCCACCGGGATTCGAACCTGGATCTCTTTTCTAACCCTTCGAATTCAAGTGGCGCAACAACAATATTTTTCGATAAAATTGATTTTATATGTATATCTTTCTAATTAATATATTTAATGCATATTTAAAATATCACAGAGCTGTGTTCTGAATAATTACAACTTTACATTAAGAATGTGTCCTCCTAAACAATATTATTTTGTGTTTTGTTTATTTACTGTATTTTGTGCCGATGTAAAATGCATAAAAATGACAAGCCAACACAAAAATCACCTGGATAAATTTTATCAAAGTTAATTCAGCCGTCAGTACATATTTAAATGCTCTGCTTTGTTTATCAAGACAGTAACGGAGATTTTTGCAAAAGGTCAGTCTTTCGGCATAGTCGTGTGCCCTGATATCAAAAAGGAAAAAAAGGTCAGCTCTCAAATAATTTTAAAAGGTTATTATACTGGAAATATCAGCCCCGAGTCGTACTACACGATGACAAGTGAAGTAACTTCTAACTCACTTGTTCGAAATAAGTATTGCGAATTTGTTTCTACCGGAAAACATGTTTTTTTGTAAAAATCCGAAAAACTTACATAGAGATATCAATCTTGACATTTTTTCAAAATATTTAAAATGATTCCCGGGAAAATGAAATTCCTGACACATCTTCCAATTGCCGATGATTTCAGTTGCCACCGCGATTCCTGAACCATCATCTTCGAGATGATCTGGTGGGGTTGGATGCTGTGGACTCTGCTGGGGCTGCTGTCGGCCTACGTCATCAGGCAGCTGCTGTCCAGAGAGGGCAATCATGTGAAGTTGTATTGGAAGATCTACATGTTCTACACTCTGATGTCAATTATTATGGGCCTGTGCATACCGCTGTACTTATTCAGGCCGAGGCACCCTATTAACACACTGTGAGTAAAAGTATTTTAACAAGGGGCTCGCTTAATCTCAGTAAAATAATTCATATCAAATACTATTCTTTTTGCTCCAATTCCATGTTTTAAAACACAATAGTTGATTGTTCTGCTTAGTAAATGATGGTACATATTAGGAACTGTCCTCAAAACTGTGCGCAATTACGGTAGATGGAAAAAAATGTGCACATGCGAAGTATGAAGGATAATCGTTCACAAAAAATTTGCGTTGAACATCTAAGAACATCTGGAAGCAATGTATTACATCAAACAACGGGGTTTTTAAGCATTGTTAGACTGCAGACATAAAAATGGCTAGGTACCCAAAATAAGTTAATTTTACGATAAATTTAATAAGGCAACAAAATAATATATTTAAACCATCCACATAAATTGCAGTAAGGTACTTGTTTGATCTGAGAATATTGTCTTTTTCTTAATTTAACAAGGAGCTCGCCGGCCGGAGTCAAATTTAACAAGGGGCTGTAGGCATAAATGTGTGTTTGTACGGTAGGCGGTTGTGGATCGTGCTAATGCGTCACAACAAACATCCCAAATGGTTTGATGATGATGTTGAAGTTTTATTTAGGTGAGAATTCCAAGATGCATACACCCAGTTAAAGAAAGCTATGGAAAGACAGTGAGAAAAACCTGGACAGACAAATTAGACATCTTCGAAATGTATTACTGAAAAAGGATGTTACATATCCCATGGAAAGCGTAATACTCAATCTTACAAGCAAGCCTACAATAATGAACAAATATTCTACCTGTTCTACGCTCGAAAGGGTGGAAAAAAAATATCGAGAAAAAATAATTTTACATTTTACTCTTTTTATTAATATAATTGTTACACAGAGAACTACTTAACAAAAAATAAATGAGTCAATAACAATTAGTGCAGAAAATATACACTAAACGTATATAATTTTATACATATTTATATTGTATCGTGTTTTATTGCGAGAGTAACTCGGATGGAGAGACTGATGTTTAAGGTGAGAATCAGAGCCCTAGACCTCCTCGGATTCTCACGCATGTTTAATGCATGTCGCAGTGTATATCAATGTTGCGGAGCGTGCGCTTGAGTACAGGTGTTGGTGTTGCGGCTAGAACAGGTTTATCAAATGAAACAGGACTTACAATAGAGTGAGTTTATATTTGAATGATACACAGGTAAATTTTCACTGTTTAAATGTTAAATTGTAAGTTAACCGGTGCCGAGAGATACGTCCGAGAAGATTGCCAGGGGAAAAGTGATCGCTTCAACTGTCTCTCGGACCGGTAAAATGTTAGTTTTCTCGGCTAGGTCTGTGAGGGCCTCCACAAATACACACTTCAAGTTATGTACGGTTAAAATTCATTAACAAGGCAAACATAGGAAGACAATACGGAAAGGTTTAAATCAGATTACATGAAAAAAAATGTTACAGAGTAACAGAGGAAAGGAGAGAGATTAACTCTCGTCATCAGTCGGTCTTCCCAATATCCTCCAGTGGGAAACCCATACCTTAATAAATCCTAAAAAAAGATTCAAGTTCCATTCATTACGCATTAAATCATCGTTCCTTAATATCAGCCAGGTCATTAACCATTTTTTCACGATATTCATATGCTTCGACCACGTCCTGGAAGAGAGCCACAACGGTGTATGGATGCATCACATCTGGCTGGAGAGACCCTGAGGTCGATCATATGAACTGTCGAGAAGTGTGAACGGCTATTGTGTATCACAGTGCTTCGTGCTAATCATCGAAGAAGTATCCTAAAGTTCGAGAGAGTTGTGAATGTATAAAAGAAATTACAGGTAAGTCGTGTTCTTCTTGGTTGGCCCTTGAGCCTTTATTATTCTGTTATTGTTCGTGGTTTTTTTGGATTATTTTAGTATTTAAAAAATTTCATATTTTATCGTTTACCTGATCGCAGTACATGATGGCAGAGATTTTTTTATGGTCTTCTTTCTTTATGGCTGTACAAAATGCTGCACGTACTTTTATTTGGATGTGCCACTGGTAGTGTTACAACACTTGGATCACTTATCCGATATCGAACTGTTACACCCGAGATTGTAACAATTTGTTTTAAAAACAGCCGGGGGTCAGTTGCAGGATAGTTTTATATTCTCTTCAATAACTAACTAAAATGCAGAAAAATTTAGTCGATACTAATTCAGTGAGTAAACTGAGAATGTTGAAACACGCATTAGATTAAATTGAGACGAACTGTATGGCTTAAATAAACTAAAATAACTTTGAACCTTGGTTTTGGATGCCACTGAATGCTGTGATGTCTCACCCTTGCGATAAGAAACTTAATTCTAACGTAAAGAGCCGTGGTATGCATGCGGTAGGCTGAGACAAACGCCGCAACACTTTCTATGGTTGTGTCCGATCATATCTGACGGTCTAATCGTCCTCCCAATAACGACAACCTGTTGCGTAGTGCACGACATCTCTGAGTTTTCAGGAACTTTTTAAGGGCGTGGACATTCCATTGGGGGATGCTAAGAAGATAAACTGGAAGAGGGAGAGCATTATTGCCGATATGCAGCTGGACTATAGACAAATTGGACTTCCAGATTGCGCTTTATTCGAGTCAGCCGCGGCGTCTATATACGGAAATTCGTTTTTAAACACTAATGATATAAAATTATCTTTCCACTATCTGCACAATACAATATGTTACGTATGCCGTGGATAGCACGATTCGCAAATACCTCAATCCGGCAACTAAGCCCTACAACAGTGACCAAAAGGTTATTTCAATTCTTAGGCCACATTGTGGGCTAGAAGAGAAATTACCCTAGACAAAGCTTTAGGGAAGAGCGACCCGGGTCTCTGATTGAGGCAACTAAATGTCGATACCGACACAAAGTGGGAAAGAAAAAGACTTGTGGGTAAGAAGACGAGGTATCAAGGCGAACCGCGTGTCAAGTGAATTAAGCAAGTAGAATCATAAAACAAGTGTTTTATTTTCTCATATGTAATGCGTATGTATTTTAAAGAACGTGCATTGTTATTCTCTCATAATAGGTTTTACGCCAAGAACTAATTCTAATTTTAATGAAAACAAATAAACAAAGAAACAAAAATTCTTCTTGATTCTAGATACACGGCGTACATTTTGAGATACATAACCTGCCTGATAGGAGTGACGTGGGAACTGAGGGAGGCACACATTCTGTCTGAAGACAGGGGATTCGTTATCGTGGCCAATCATCAATTTTCCCTCGATCCCCTTGGTAAGCCATCACACCCTCTCTGGACACTACCCGTCTCTTAACATCCTCTGTAACACTGTATGAGCTATCACGCATATCCTCTGTGACACTATCCATCGCGGTTCGACGATGACCACGGCCATGTTACTGATGGCATCACCGCATTCTCAAGCCAATCATGTGAAGTGGGCAATCTAAGCAGGGCATGGACAACACAAAATCAAATCTGTACAAGTAAAGGACACATTCAATACAACACTGGATTGAATAAGGCACTTCACGACGTACGATATGGCGTCTGAAGTCTGTCTGAAGACAGCCGGTGGTCGAGAATGGCGGAGCGACAAGGGATTGGGTAATCATGGTATCGACAGCTGCGCGCTGGTCCATCGCAGCGATCACCCATTTCCTGGCGTGGGGCATATTTTTTATTAGATAATATAACAACTGTTCAAGGGTTTTCTCTAATTCTTCTTCCGCTCTGTTCAATATAAAATACATCACAATCCTTGCAACTCAACTTGTAGACTCCGCTTTTTTCTTCTTGGGGTATTTTTGATATATTATTCAAGACATATTTTTTAATATTGTTTTTTATATAGATGAGACATTTTAGAAATATTTAATAATAAAAATAACAATAAAAACATAATAAATATTCAAATAACGCCCATTACATCCCCTCTCTTTTTAACTCCACCCCCACCATATATGACTGTCTGAAAGTATTTTTAAGTTTAGTTGAATTATATTATTGATAATATGGTATAAACTCAGGCATGTGTACCCGAGGAGCGCGGCGGCGAGAATGAACTTCTAGTTTTATTTTTTTCCTTTTTTCTACGATACTCTGAGTACTCTACATGCGGCTAGACCGCCAAATCTACTACTACAAGTGCATCAGCGCTAGTCGCTTTGACACTTTTACTAACTACCTTATTGTGATAAACGTCATAAGTGTTTTATACAAGTGTGTTGTAGAATAGGAAGGGTAAAAAATTCTGATAAAAAACCCTATGAACTTCTACAGCCACCGGCGCATTATTTATTTGGTACGAGACGGGCCGTGTGAGGCCCCCCGTCTCGCGCCGGACCAATGGAAGCGGGCTCACAAGCCTCGCCCCGCCTCCATACGACCCGGCACCCTCACCACCTGGCGGCGAGAGACGACAACTACCGGCCATTTCGGCGGTGCAGCGCTCGGGCCGGCAGATTTCAATTTACGCTGCATTAAATGCATTTTAATACATAAATGTTATAGTTAGAGACAAGACGAGCGTTTTATTATTTTATTACTGTATTTACCAGCGATGTCTCGTACATTTCTAGTTCGGAAGATGGCCCGGGAATTATTTATTTTACGTGCCTGCAGTGGCGTCGTATGGGATTACGGCTCACGAAAGATCATAAACTCTAAAAGTTCATTTTCAGGGCCGCGGTACTCTATGGCCCCGCGGGGCGTGATCCTGTGCGGAACAGTAAACATTTTACTTTTTTATCTTCTATATGAGAGACAGAGACTCCTGTATAGAGAAGAAGAAAATGTAGATGGAAATTTGTATGTGTCTGCTAAACTGTACACATATTTTTTGGTTTCAGACAAAAAAATGTATTAATCTGATATTTTTCTGATTAAAAGGGAAGATTATTAAAAAATTAAATGCCTAGATAAATAAAGTGGTTTTGGATTGCAGAATATTTAAGTTTTGGAATACTAATTTTATCTCTAAATCTTGTAGATCGGAAATCGCTTCTAATATTTAATTTATTTTTCATTTTTTATATTTGGATTAATGATTTTTTTGTACATGTCTATTATTTTTGGTACTTTGAGTTAATCTTTTGTGTAATTTCTAATTGTGATATTAAAGATATCCTCACTTTCTGCCAAAAATCAAAGTTGACATTTTGATCTCTGCAATTGCAGGTCTCTTCCACATCTGGTATGCGATAAGAAATGGTTGCATTATTGTGAAGAAAGAATTGTTCTACATGTGGCCGTTCGGGCTCGCCCTGTATCTGAGCGGTACGATATTCATCGACCGCACCAACCCCAAGAAAGTCTACAATCAGCTGAAGGTTACCACCGACCTCATGGTTAAGAAAAAAGTGAGTTCTTCCTCGCTCCCCTAACACCAACAATACGCCCTGAACAATATATTTATTAAGCAATAATTACATGTATGAATTAGAAAGATATACATATAAAATCAATTTATCGAAAAAATATTGTTCGTATCCGTTCATATCTCTTCGTATCCGGGGAAATGCATTAACCGATTATACTACACCAACACAGTACGTTGACGACAAATTTTCAAACTTATATGTTGCACTTTCAAATTGTTACATCTGTCGTACCATTATTTGAAAATCATATTCTTTTATACAATATATTTTCGATAAATTGATTTTATACATACGTCTTTCCATTTGATACATTTAATTAGTATTTAAAATATCACAGACCTAGTTTTGAATAATTACAATTTCACAATAAGAATGTGTTCTCCTTAATAATATATTTTATTAATTAATCTACCATTTTGGTCATACTTAATACAGTTTATAAAAATCGTGAATCATTTATTAAAATAGTTGAATTTGTCGACTATTGGTACGAACCGAGTCCTATAGTGCAAAGGGATGTTATTTACCGTCACCAAACAGTTGGCAAGGGTCTTCAATATATTATATATACTTGATTCTTTCAAAACGCACGTGACTTATATCATGTTATAAAGCTGTATATTTATTGTACAATATCGACTACAATATTGTACAATACCGACAACAATATTATACAATATTGACTACAATACTGTAAAATATGGACTGCAATACTTTACAATACGAACTACAGTACTATACAATGTCGACTACAATATTGTACAATACCGACTATAATATTATTAAATATCGACTACAATATTGCACAATACCGACTATAATATTATATAATATCGACTGCAATACTGTAAAATATGGACTACAATACTGTACAATACGAACTACAGTACTATACAATGTCGACTACAATATTGTACTACATCGACTAACGTATTGTCTAGCGTGGACGTAGCGCCCCCTGTTGTTCATTATTTAAAAACAGGTTTTTAAATATATAACATATCTTATTGAGTATTTGGTGTGTTAACTGGTTATATGAACGCACCCACGCAAAGACTTCACAGGCTTGGGAATGATTTTGGTCTTGTAGATATATTTTGACGTTCAATCTCTAAATACAAGATGTGATGTTTTCGATGCTCTTTTGAGTCAAAGGTGTCGTTGATTTTGGTACTCGGCCATTTTGTGTTAACCCTAAATGTTAATTGTTTTTTTTTGCTTAACTTTTCTTTTCTTTTTCTTTTAAATCAATTTATCAAATTCTGTTATATATATTCCATGCTGCTTGTGTAGCTGCATGTCTTTTGTTAAATTATTATATTTGTAAAAGCCCATAAGAGGTTGAATTCAATATACATTAATATGACCCTGAAGCGCCGACTGCAGCCGCAAAGAAACCACTACCACTGCTTTCTCCTTGTTATTAGCTAATAATATTGTAGCTGATAACTAAAACTAGAAATATGTTGTTCCCAATTCACTTGCAGACCAAGATAATGGTGTTCCCCGAGGGCACCCGTAACCTGGCCAGCAAAGGGCTGTTGCCGTTCCGGCGCGGCGCCTTCAAGATTGCCGTGGACGCGCAGGTGCCCATCGTCCCCGTGGTGTTTTCTCCCTACTACTTCGTCAACATGAAGAACGAGACCTTCGGCTCAGGTAGGCGGTGTCCTTGCTAGACCATTCCATTCGTTAACAGTGAGGGGTTAATCTTATCAGAGGTATGCATCTGATAGGTATGCTGCACGTTCTGTGTTCAAAATCGTTTTTGTAAAAATCAATTCAGCATTCATGAAAATCAAACGGTGACAATATAACAATCAAAACTAGCTATTAATATCCGAAAAGTGCCCAGGAACAAACAATATAACAAACATAACCAGCTATTAATATCCGAAAAGTGCCCCGGAACAAACAATATAACAAACATAACCAGCTATTAATATCCGAAAAGTGCCCAGGAACAAACAATATAACAAACATAACCAGCTATTAATATCCGAAAAGTGCCCCGGAACAAACAATATAACAAACATAACCAGCTATTAATATCCGAAAAGTGCCCAGGAACAAACAATATAACAATCATAACTAGCTATCAATATCCGAAAAGTGCCCCGAACAAACAATATAACAATCATAACTAGCTATTAATATACTTTTAAAATCAGCAATGTTATCTTTGTGGTTAAGATTCATATTTTTATTTATTAACCACTAAAATGAGTTTAAATACATCTACCGGTTTCGAAAAATACCATTTTCTTCTTCAGGATGTCATAACTAACTAAAACATATATTGTTTCTTTGACGGAATCTATTTTTAAAAAATCTATTTATCTTTAGTACCTAACTCAAATCATTACTTAATACAAATTTACTCGAATAATTTTTAGGAAAAATTTTTAGAATGGGACGCGTAGTTAAATTTAGTTGGTTGTTTATAATTTTTTGATTAGTTTTACACGCTTTATTTATCTCCAACGATTCCAAATTATTTAATTTGTGACCAACACCGTTTATATGCAAAATTGACAATCCCAATTTTTTATCAAAATCATGACCATTTTCTATCAAATGATTAGAAAATTCTGAAAACCCACTATTGTTCAAACATCTCAAATGCTCCCTTATTCTTATATTAAAATTTCTACCCGTTTTACCAATATAAAATGCAGCACAATCCTTGCAACTAAGTTTATAGACACCAGAATTGTTAAATTTATCATCTTTGTCTTTAGAATTTATGAGTAAATTTCCTATACTATTATTTGTATAAAATACCGGTCTAATGTTTCGTGGTAGGTGTTTAGATATTTGATTAGAAAAGTTATTTATGTATAAAATCCTACGCCAATAATCATTATTATCATTATGTTTTATCTGTGATTTATATAAAAATTGATTATTATATTCTTTTAATTTATTTTTTAAAATAGTGTCTATCAAACCTGTATTATACCCGTTATTAACTGCTATTTTTTTAATTGTATTCAATTCAATATTGAAATTGGATGTTGACATAGGAATATTGACTAAACGATGTATCATGGAGTGGAACCCTGAATGTTTGTGTGATAATGGATGATTAGATTCATTGTGTATGATAGTATCTGTAAAAGTTGGTTTTCTAAAAATTTTGAATTCAATTTTATTATTATTTTTAATCAATGTTAGGTCCAAAAAACAATATATGTTTTATTTAGTTATGACATCCTGAAGAAGAAAATGGTATTTTTCGAAACCGGTAGATGTATTTAAACTCATTTTAGTGGTTAATAAAACAAAGATAATAAATAAAAATATAGCTATTAATATCCGAAAAGTGCCCAGGAACAAACAATATAACAATCATAACTAGCTACTAATATCCGAAAAGTTCCCGATACACTTGTTTGGATCCCCATACCTCTCTCTCTCTCTCTCTCTCTCTCTCTTACATATAGTGATAGTAATTAAAGGACCAGATCATCAAAATATTTCAAAAGTGGAAAAAATAGATGCAACAACGAGATGTTGTCACTCAAATGCACATAATATACTGTTAAGAATTTCTTCCCACAAACCTGCAAGGTGCCCATTTAGTGTACAGATACCAAGCCAAACCGATCGTCTGCCCAGAATACCCTAACGCGATTTCCAGACCTCGATAAAATAAAAAATTATAAACTTGATAGAAAAATAACGGGTCCACACGTAGCATCCGCCGTTCCCACTCCTGGTGTGATGCGAGATCCGCCGTGTCATCCGCTCTGTGTCCGTGCACGCTTGTGCAGTCTCTTATTTAAGATGTTATCCCAAATGTTCAATGTGTATGAAGTATACTTTATTACGGAGCGTGCTAAACCATTTGTAATCTATTGTAAGTGATTTATATACGATGTGAATTAACTGATTCACATCGACCTTTATAGTCCAATCTCCATGGCTGGCAGACACTCAGGCCTATTCTCAAAATTGCAATATTGAAATGAAGGTGATTGTTACACCGACCCTCAAAAATAGTGTTATATTTGAATGAGAGAGAGTGAGGGAGATAAACGTACCATAATCTGTCAAAACATAAAAATGGCAACAGGATTGGCCGTGATTCTTCACTACGACGCTGCGGATGAGGAAATCAATAGATAATTTATGAACAAACCTTTTTCTGTGAACTTTGAATACTGTATTAATACTTATTTGAACCAAAAACTTATATTTTTAGTCGAAACTCGAGAATGGAAAGACGTCGTTTGCGTGATTTGTGCGGTATAGTTGTACCTTATCAAGGCGGTATAGTTGTAAAAATTGCCCATTTGGAATTTCCATCGGGTTGCATTTTTATGTTTTGACAGATTATGGTACGTTTATCTCCCTCACTCCCTCACTCTCTCTCCCTCTCTCTCATTCAAATATAACACGGACGTTAATTTACATACTGTCTATTTTTGAGGGTTGGTGTAACAATCACCTTCATTTCAATATTGCAATTTTGAGAATAGGCCTGAACGTTTGGCTTTTGTAAATTTATGATTATTCCATTGTTTTTTTTTTTCAGGCCGTGTTATTGTAACACCTCTCGACCCCATTGAAACCAAAGGTCTGACGGACGACGATATCCCAGACCTCATTAAGAGGACCCGGGCGGTTATGCTGAAGAAGTTCAACGAGGTCAGCGAGGAGGTTCTGTCTGCTCTGCCGCCGGACTATCCCCTGTCCGAACATTATAAAATATAACAGTGTATCAGACTTATCCTGTTGCAGCATACGAGTCATGAAATAATATAGAACCTGCGTTATAATTGCGACATACGTTTATAAATTAGAGAAACATTTTTATTAGTGACGTGCAGTGTATACAAGCAAAAAAGCTGTGCATTACTAAAAATTCTGGGAAACAAATATAAATTGGATTAACATAATCGAAAACATTATTTTACAATTAGCGCCATCTGTGTACCAGTAGAGACTTCTAAAAACTACCGCGACAATTCATCGCTGTACCGCGCGCATTTTGCAATTTGCCGCATCGGGCTATTCATATTACTCTGTTCTGTCTTTTAGCTAGTGAATTATTCAAGTCATATAAATGGCTATTTACTGAATTGAAAACTCCTTTCGTTTGATCCGTTTTGTATGGAGTCGTTACCTAAGCTGTTTTTTTAACAGAATAGCATTAGAAAGGCAGGCAGGTAGGTAGGCAGGAGATAATGAAGAAGATAAAAGCCTGTTTAACCATTAACTGAGATCAAGTACACGGTGCACGACGTACACCCGAGTTCTCACGATGAAAGAACACCTGCTCTTATGTACCGGTCTAACGTTTAGTTTACACCGAGTCCACTTGCGTAGCGGCCCGAGCGACCAAATCTGAATCTTCTGATAAATAAAATTTACTGAGTTTATTACCAGTCAAGTCTGCAAAATTATATGAAGATTGACAAAAACTAGTATCTAAAAAAATTACAACACAGAAATACAACCTTTGTTCTGTACCTAGCCGTATAAAAAATGTAAATTGAACATTTATTTTTTGTTATTGTTCATTAATCGTCTCTCAGACTCTCGTGTCAGAGATCTGTGAATTAAGGTCAAGGTTCAGGGGATGAACCTGAGCAAAACTAAACGTCGCTCCGGTTTGAGAGATTCTCGCAAATATAGCTCCAGCTCATAATATCATTTCAATTTCAATTTTAATGAAAATGCTTTTTTGTCGTGAAATTGCAATTTCAGAACGTAGTTCTGTGATACAGGGTGAATATTATGTTCCAGGGTGATGTTTTTGAATAAATGCAACACAATTAAACAATTTTTTTTTTATTTATCGATTATTTGGTTTATTACAATTATGTGCGGCATATGACATCGGCCAAGTGGCCGCCTCTGGCAGCGACAGAAATGCGTTATCTTTTAACTATATATTTCATTACATTCATTCATGGTTGTCCCTGCTGAATTTTGTAACAAGCCACTTATAATGAGCTGAATATTTTCTCTCATCTCGCTTGATTCATCAGCAGTGTGATTGTAAGTATCCCCGTGTGTCACGCTGTCACCGGTGTTTTTTTTTTTTTAATTTTATTTATATAACCAAATTTATGATAATTGTTTTTCAACCAAAGTTAAACGTTATTTCCAAAAGTGGTTCGATACTTGTATCTAAGATGTGTAATGTGGTTTTTTAGTTGTATTTTAGCTGACTAAAGGTTCACCTGGCTCTACTATTCGAGATATTATGTACAACCGAACATGACTTACCTTATATTAATTCTTATGCACAAAAACTATATAAAATGAGAACATTTTGCAAAATTTAGTTTAACTATATAAACAATAGCTTAAATAGTTTACTAATTTACTTACTTACCTATTTACCTATATTACGTTTTATTTCGACAATTTTCGGTCGCCATCTTCGATTATTAATTTTCCCATTGTTCATATCTGTTTTTTTTTCAAATTGTTGTCCAGAGTGATAAAAATCACTGCAGAAGACCGTATTCTGATAAAAAATTTGCGAATTGAAAAACATCGGGGCGCTAGGAAAATGATCAAAGAGTTTCAAAACAAATCTTGGAGCATAGCTATACATTACAGCGTGACGGAGCTCCATCTCACACAGCCAGAAATACAACCAACTTTCTTCGTCGTGAGAATGTAAATTTCATCGAGTCAGGCGTGTGGCCACCGAACAGCTCTGATTTAAACCCACCAGATGATGCAATATGGGGGGTGTTTTGATGATTTCTGATTAGCTAAATATTGTGCAAAAAAAAATTAAGAATTATAATTAATAACTAATTTCTTACGCGAGATGTTCTCACTTTTTTGGGCCATCCTGTATCATATATTGAATACACAATATTTAAGTAAGCGACGTTTACAAAAGGCGCTCGGTCGTGGCTCTTTAGGGTGTTAACTATACTAATTATTCTGTAAAACATTTCACAAAGTCTGCTGTTTATATTTATTAGTTTCAATTTTAACTATTCTTAGTGTTAGAAACTCTTATGTGACAATTGTAATCTTTATTACACGAATAATGCAGTTACATTACAAATTAGGGTCACGTTCGAAATTACCCCCTAATCGCAAATAATTGCCGTTACGTTGGTATCGCAATCGGTTTTGAATCTTTATTAAAACGGTCATCGTCTATGGTTCTTTTCAAATAATCGAGCAGAGCTGTCAGATTCGCGCGGTTCAATAGCCGCGACCAGCGTTTGTAATATGCAACTGTGGACGATCCAGCCTAACCAGAGAGTAAATATGTTTATGTTATTCAATGACTAGTGCATAATTTACTATAATTTGTTAATCTAATCGCATGGCGAATAATCTTTACAAGAAACGAGATGTTTTATGTTTATGTGATTTTCTAAAATTCCGCATACGAATCAAATTGCGTCGGCCTGGATGCTGAGGATCATCTACGATGACAGGCCGAGGGGATGGGTCGCTCGGACGGGCACGGACCGGAGTGATGCCATCTAGCGGAACACTTTGTTGTCACCTGCCTGCATCGCAGGACGTCGAACTCGCGCCAAACCCGACGATTTTTGTTTTATGATATTTAATGTTATTTGCGTGCATCTGTTACTGCAATAAATAAAGACACCACTTAAAGGGCACCGAAAAATCAGATTAATTTTGCTCGTAACTGCGTTAATTCGTGACTTAAGTACTAATACTTAGTCTCGGTTTTGCTCTTATACTTTCAGGCGTTAGGACGGTGGTTAAATGAAATAAATGAGATTGATGTGTGTTGAGGTTTATTGTGACAATGACAATGAAAACAGATAGAATTAAAGAATGAATGTAGAAGGTGCATGTGTGCGTGAAATGAAATGAATTGGCGGTCTTGCTCGGCGAGCGCGAGCCGGCAAGACCGCCGTTGTGAAACGCTGATACTGGAGAGACTCGCTGGCGGTGAATTGAGCCAGACTTGTGGCAGCAGCCGGCAGCGCTGTCGCCAGCGTCGATGCCGACTGAGATGGCGGTAGATTTGAATTATGATCGCTACAAATATAATAAAAATAGCTTCGTCTCTATGAGATATCTGATGTTTATTTAATAACCGTGCCTTTGTAGGTAAAAATCCAGTAATTGTGTGCTTTTGGACATATTCTAATATTGCTTTTACAGAAATTTGAATTTGAAATTTAAAAAACTTGGTCGTTTATAATTTTAGTATTATTAAATTATTCGGTACAGTACTCATTTAAAAAAAAACATATTTCACTTCAAATACATATATCGGTCCCTCATAACTGAGAATCGTGATCTTCATGAACTCCACCTTCTGGACTATGCTCCTCCACTTTTCTCGGCATTCTGCAGATCTTAGGACCAAACCAAAGGACTCGCATCCAAATTACATCTGTTGCGTAATGGCATAGATGCCGGAAGAAACAGGATTCGGAAGGAAGTTCCACTCGCCACAATCCGTTCTCCTGGCACCTCCAATGTGGACTGTAATTTAGGGTTTTGATACTATCTCCGTTCAGGATCTTGAATGATTCAGACTGCAATAGATAGTCACGTAGACACACTTCTCATATGTAACCGTACCGGTTCAGGGTCGCCGATCGACTGGGTCGGTGTAAGGTGAGGAAGGGGGGGGGGGAGGTGGGAGGCACAGTACATCATCCTCGCTCAAGCACAAATATGTCCCAAACAACATCATTGCACAAGATACGTCATCGTATAACAATCTCCATAATAAAATAACCTCCATCGGTGTAAAGCTGCCATCTTAACAAAGCTCTATTGTCAAAAAATAAAAGGAAAACAGCTCATTTCCTAGAACAAAGATTTGCACAATGCAAATTAGGCACGATTATTTCCCTCATAGATGTACTCGTTTTTATATTTTAGTTATTTACCCTTTTTACAAAGCCGGATGATCCAGGATTTATCTATCACAGTACAGCTTGCACGACCCTCGCCTCGTCAAATTTACCATTTTACAACACGCTGCGCTACCATTGGACAATGCGTAATATGTGTTACCGTGATGCAGAAAAAATGTGCCATACATTCAAAGTAAACTCTTGGCCCTACTTTCGTTACGTCGCAGTGTGTTTAAATGATAGAAATTATGGCGGATAGACAACATCATCTTTGGACCGCGCGGCGAACTTGCTTTAGTCGCGACGCTGATGACGGCAGCAGCATGCGGCGAGCGACTAAGAGAGGTCGCACACTCGCGGCAACCTGGACCGAACCTGATGAAAGGGGAAGAGAGGGATATCAAATTGGTATTCACCCCACTCACCCAGCTAAATACATTGGCTACCCAGACATTGGGAATGAAGTTGTTCATTTTTCTGTTTGAGAAATATACCTTCAGAACAAAATGTCCACTAATTCACTTCTTCTTCATACGCCCTCTTGCATTCGGAAGATTTGCAACCAAGTTGTGGTAGGCTGTGATGTCTCCTGTGCAAGACTTACAAGATCTCAAACATATTGAATTTTTATATCTTTTCCTGCATAATGTATTGTAAACGATCGTATTTCTCATTGCAGGGAATATGTCCAAAGTATGCAGCTTTTCTTTTTTTTGATAGTTGTTATTGGTTATCTTGACTTGTTCATGCGTCTTAGTACCTCTTTATTGGTAATTTCATTGAATTCATCATTTCACACTTTACTCAAAAAACGAACAAATTACATTACATTAGATGATTATATTATTAATATTATATATGATGCTAAATTTGGGAAATTCCTTATATAAGTGTACTTCATCTGTACTACCATATACTACTACAACATACAATACTTTCATGTCTGACGATGTGTGTATACGGATGAGATTCGTCTCAGAGACGCGTCTCGAGAGCGTGTAAAGGACATCAAAGTCTCATCCATGTATTATACGAACATAGTAACCAGACGTTACTCGCAGGCAGTTTCTGACGTTCCTTGGAGTTAACGCGAATAATGGTATGAACACTGTCGCGCAGCAGGTCGTCAGGAAGTAGAACATGAAGTACCTCCAGCAGAACTTGACCGAATTGCCCTCCTCGGCCAGCAGCTGC
>CM062865.1:1360624-1394137 GCA_031772225.1 Eubasilissa splendida | reverse complement strand
CCGGCAAGACCGCCGTTGTGAAACGATGAAACTGGAGAGCCTGCTTGGCGATGAATGATTGGACCGGACTTGTGGCAGCAGCCGGCAGCGCTGTCGCTATACAAAGCGACAGCTGTCGATATACAAAGAATTTTTTTTTTTAAATTTTAGGCTGTCATCCCTAATTAATGTTTAGTCCGGTGTTATGTCGCACGTGCCTGCATAGCATAGCCTCATTAAATATCATTCCGTGTATTTATTTCAATGTCCTATAATAATTTATGATAATGATTGTCGTGGATGAAACAATAATGATTCTACAGGGTGAACACAATTTTTTAAATACAAATTAAATGTATTAATTAGAAAGATACACATATAAAATCAATTTTATCGAAAAATATTGATTCGAACCTGGTGCATTATCCAACTATGCTACAGCGACAGTACTTTTGACGACAAATTTTCGAACCTATATGTATTAATAATAATATTAATAATTCTTATTGTGAAGTTGTAATTATTCAGAACAGACGGTCTGTGATACGTATTCTGCTTAATAATATATAAGTTGTATCAATATGTCCAAAATTGAATATAAATGAATAATATAAGGTATTTGAGATTTAGTAAAAATAAACTAGATGGCTTTCAAATAATGCAACGATAGATGTATTAATTTGAAAAGTGTAACATATAGGTTAGAAAATTTGTCGTCAAGGTACTGAGCGCTGTAGCATAGTTGGTTAATGCACCTTCCCCGGATAGGAAAGAGTTCCAGTCGCAACACTAATATTTTTCGATAAAATTGATTTTATATGTATATCTTTCTAATTAATACATTTAATTCGTATTTAAAATATCACAGAGCTATGCTCTGAATAATTACAACTTCACAATAAGAATGTGTTCTCCTTAATAACAATTTTTTAATTTGTTTTTTTTTATATATAATTTTATTTGGTTTATCACAATTATGTATGAATATAGTCTTGTAGCATCGGAATTGTCGTTGGATTATCGGCGTAGATCTTTCCTCTCATGTACCCCCACAGAAAATATATGCGGCCAGGAAAAATAGCTCGGGCTGCATGTGAGGTGGCACTGTCCCGTTGTAACCACACGCGTTGCAGGCCCAATCGACCCAATTCGGCCACCGAGAAGTTTACCAACATGTGGCGACGGCGACCATTGGTGGTCACAGCATTGCCATTATTATTTAGATACAGTGTTTTAATGTTTTCAACACGTTATAGACGCTGCATAATAAAATATAATCTTTAGGAGACCACATTCTTATTGTGAAGTTGTATTTATTCAGAACAGACGCTCTGTGATATTTTAAATATTAATTAAATATATTAATTGAAGGTGCTTTATCCAATAATGTCGCTGTAGCATAGTTGGATAAAGCACTTTCCCCGGTTAGGAAAGAGATCCAGGTTCGAATCCCGGTGGCGCGACAACAATATTTTTCGATAAAATTGAGTTCATATGTATATCGTTATAATTAATATAACCGACCGCCAAATGCGAACTGATAAATGTCCGGCAAACAAAATCGGCCTTGAACATAATATTCACCCTGTATCATCATCTGTACTTTGGAAATGCACGTTGTAAGGTAATGAATGTCACCGATTCAGTCACTAATTAATGCATTATACATTCGTACGTATAATACGACGCCTTAGTTTTTGTCGTAGTCGACGATTTGACCTGTAAAAAGTATGCAAATCGCGGTCGCGGCCGCTGTTGTGCTTTAAGTTTTTTTGATGAGTTTTTTAAACTCTTTCTTTACACAATTTTAATATAAGTCTTGTAAGTCGCGAGTAATACTCGTAGTATGTGCAGTGAGTCTGTGAAGTCAAACAGTGAGTGACACTAATGTTCTCTTGCAGTGAGCCTGTAAAATTAAATAGCGAGTGACACTAACGTTCTCTTGCAGTGAGCCTGTAAAATTAAATAGCGAGTGACACTAACGTTCTCTTGCAGTGAGCCTGTAAAATTTAATAGCGAGTGACACTAACGTTCTCTTGCAGTGAGCCTGTAAAATTTAATAGCGAGTGACACTAACGTTCTCTTGCAGTGAGCCTGTAAAATTTAATAGCGAGTGACACTAACGTTCTCTTGCAGTGAGCCTGTAAAATTTAATAGCGAGTGACACTAACGTTCTCTTGCAGTGAGCCTGTAAAATTTAATAGCGAGTGACACTAACGTTCTCTTGCAGTGAGCCTGTAAAATTTAATAGCGAGTGACACTAACGTTCTCTTGCAGTGAGCCTGTAAAATTTAATAGCGAGTGACACTAACGTTCTCTTGCAGTGAGCCTGTAAAATTTAATAGTTAGTGATACTATCGTTCATCCGCAGAAATAGAAACACCACCATCGTTAATTTTTACAGAATTTTATGCTAATTAGATTTTGTTGTTGTTCTCGCATAGAAAAGTAATACGAACGAATTAGATTCGTGTAATGTATAACCCCCAACTTTCTGATTGCGTAATTTGAATGCGCGCATATTTTACAAGTTCGAGGCTTTATATCAAATATTTTGAGTTGTGGTTTATAGATTTTGTTCAAATAAAAACTGTAATTTTTAATAATATTATGTATACTCGTATATTTGTAATTTTGTTATTATATATCAGACAAAATTGAATGATAGCTCATTTCCAACGTTGAAATTAGCAGTTTAGCACAGAACAACTAAAAGCGACACACGTGTGTTGCGTGTATATGGCCTTGAGATATATTTTAACTTAATCTCTGAGAATATCTCATCGTATCTTCTTCTGTGGACATGGGCCTTTACACTAAATAATGTGCCTATAAAGATAATAGGATTTATATATTTATTTTTTAGGATAAACATAATATTACAATTGCGGGTATCTAGCACAGTTCTGACTCTTGTCCTGCGATGATCTCGTGGGGCCTGGCGCTGTGGTCCGTGCCGGTGCTGCTGCTGGTCTACATCGCCAGGCAGCTGCTGGCCGAGGAGGGCAATTCGGTCAAGTTCTGCTGGAGGTACTTCATGTTCTACTTCCTGACGACCTGCTGCGCGACAGTGTTCATACCATTATTCGCGTTAACTCCAAGGAACGTCAGAAACTGCCTGCGAGTAACGTCTGGTTACTATGTTCGTATAATACATGGATGAGACTTTGATGTCCTTTACACGCTCTCGAGACGCGTCTCTGAGACGAATCTCATCCGTATACACACATCGTCAGACATGAAAGTATTGTATGTTGTAGTAGTATTTGGTAGTACAGATAAAGTACACTTATATAAGGAATTTCCCAAATTTAGCATCATATATAATATTAATAATATAATCATCTAATGTAATGTACTTTGTTCGTTATAAAGAGGTACTAAGACGCATGTACAAGTCAAGATAACCAATAACAAATATCAAAAAAAAGAAAAGCTGCATACTTCGGACATATTCTCTGCAATGAGAAATACGATCGTTTACAATACATTATGCAGGAAAAGATATAAAAATTCAATATGTTGGAGATCTTGTAAGTCTTGCACAGGAGACATCACAGCCTACCACAACTTGGTTGCAAATCTTCCGAATGGAAGAGGGCGTATGAAGAAGAAGTGAATTAGGTGGACATATGTCATTTTGTTCTGAAGGTATATTTCTCAAACAGAAAAATGAACAACTTCATTCCCAATGTCTGGGTAGCCAATGTATTTAGCTGGGTGAGTGGGGTGAATACCAATTTGATGTCCCTCTCTTCCCCCTTCATCAGGTTCGGTCCAGGTTGCCGCGAGTGTGCGAGTGTCGCGACTAAAGCAAGTTCGCCGCGCGGTCCAAAGATGATGTTGTCTATCCGCCATAATTTCTATCATTTAAACACACTGCGACGTAACGAAAGTAGGGCCAAGAGTTTACTTTGAATGTATGGCACATTTTTTCTGCATCACGGTAACACATATTACGCATTGTCCAATGGTAGCGCAGCGTGTTGTAAAATGGTAAATTTGACGAGGCGAGGGTCGTGCAAGCTGTACTGTGATAGATAAATCCTGGATCATCCGGCTTTGTAAAAAGGGTAAATAACTAAAATATAAAAACGAGTACATCTATGAGGGAAATAATCGTGCCTAATTTGCATTGTGCAAATCTTTGTTCTAGGAAATGACCTGTTTTCCTTTTATTTTTTGACAATAGAGCTTTGTTAAGATGGCAGCTTTACACCGATGGCGTTTGTTATGATGGAGGTTATTTTATTATGGAGATTGTTTTACGATGACGTATCTTGTGCAATGATGTTGTTTGGGACATATTTGTGCTTGAGCGAGGATGATGTACTGTGCCTTCCACCTCCCCCCCCCCCCTTCCTCACCTTACACCGAGTCAGTCGATCGGCGACCCTGAACCGGTACGGTTACAAAAGATTTCGCAGTGTAAAATAGAGTGAGAAGTGTGTCTACGTGACCATCTATTGCAGCCTGAATCATTCAAGATCCTGAACGGAAATAGTGTCAAAACCCTAAGTTACAGTCCACATTGGAGGTGCCAGGAGAACGGGATTGTGGTGAGTGGAACTTCCTTCCGAATCCTGTTTCTTCCGGCATCTATGCCATTACGCAACAGATGTAATTTGGATGCGAGTCCTTTGGTTTGGTCCTAAGGTCTGCAGATGGGCGAGAAAAGTGGATGAGCATAGTCAAGAAGGTGGAGTTCATGAAGATTACTATTCTCAGCTATGAGGGACCGCTATATGTATTTGAAGTGAAATATGTTTTTTTTTTAAATGAGTACTGTACCGAATAATTTAATAATACTAAAATTATAAACGACCAAGTTTTTGTGAGTCCGAGAATGTATGATTTGACTGATTATTTACTTCCAATTGACTCCAGCAGCTTGGCTGATGCATTGCTTTAAAGTATTGTCTCCTCAATTCAGGTATGTGACGCCTTTCATGAAGCTCGTCAGCCGCCTGCTGGGGATAGTCTGGGAGCTGCGGGGGGGCCACATCCTGGCCGAGGACAAGGGATTCGTCATCGTGGCCAACCATCAGACCTCGCTCGATATCTTAGGTGAGCCATCATTTCATTGCTGTAGTTCTATAAAATTCTACAATATATCGAGTCAAGTCTTGTCGTTTGAAATTATTATGGAGTGTGACAATCAAACATCTAGACTGTAATTTATTTCTCTTATCTCTTAATTAATATTGTTAACGTTGTGACTTCAGGCATGTTCAACATCTGGGACGTGATAAACAAGTGTACCACTACCGCCAGGAAGGGAATCTTCTACCTGTGGCCCTTCGGCATTGCCTGCTACTTGGCCGGCATGGTTTTCTTCGACCGTAAAAATCCCAAGGAGTCCTACCGCAAGCTGGAGGTCACATCCAACCTGATGATCAAGGAAAAGGTGACAATTTTCATCTTTTCTGACAGCTCTGTTTGATTTCTCGCGCAAATGTCTCCATTCTGCAGAGCTGAATGGAACACCCATAACAATGGATGATTATCAGATATTAAATGTAATGATATATCCGTAATATATATATATTGATGAATTTTTGGCTTAGTTCGTTATTAGTTCAATAATCATTTGTGTAAACATAATCTCAGTGTTTTCATAAATGTCTTTGAGTAGATATACACACATCAAAGTTAATACGTAAGAACACCGTTTGTACAATTCTAGGGAGGGCAATGCATAATGCACTAGCAGAAAAGCATTCGGCGACAGAATCGTGCCGGAATCGGATGAACGATTTTCTCAGCAGATTTTGACAAAAATTAGATAGCAAACATAACATACTGTTAGCTGTCAAAACGGACAAAAATGACATCTAGATGATGATATAAGAATCGTAGTGCATTTCAGTAAAAACGGATCAAATGAATGGTTTTCTCAGCAGATTTTGACAAAAATTAGATAGTAAACATAACATACTGTTAGCTGTCAAAACGGACAAAAATGACATCTAGATGATGATATAAGAATCGTAGTGCATTTCAGTAAAAACGGATCAAATGAATGGTTTTCTCAGCAGATTTTGACAAAAATTAGATAGCAAACATAACATACTGTTAGCTGTCAAAACGGACAAAAATGACATCTAGATGATGATATAAGAATCGTAGTGCATTTCAGTAAAAACGGATCAAATGAATGGTTTTCTCAGCAGATTTTGACAAAAATTAGATAGCAAACATAACATACTGTTAGCTGTCAAAACGGACAAAAATGACATCTAGATGATGATATAAGAATCGTAGTGCATTTCAGTAAAAACGGATCAAATGAATGGTTTTCTCAGCAGATTTTGACAAAAATTAGATAGCAAACATAACATACTGTTAGCTGTCAAAACGGACAAAAATGACATCTAGATGATGATATAAGAATCGTAGTGCATTTCAGTAAAAACGGATCAAATGAATGGTTTTCTCAGCAGATTTTGACAAAAATTAGATAGCAAACATAACATACTGTTAGCTGTCAAAACGGACAAAAATGACATCTAGATGATGATATAAGAATCGTAGTGCATTTCAGTAAAAACGGATCAAATGAATGGTTTTCTCAGCAGATTTTGACAAAAATTAGATAGCAAACATAACATACTGTTAGCTGTCAAAACGGACAAAAATGACATCTAGATGATGATATAAGAATCGTAGTGCATTTCAGTAAAAACGGATCAAATGAATGGTTTTCTCAGCAGATTTTGACAAAAATTAGATAGCAAACATAACATACTGTTAGCTGTCAAAACGGACAAAAATGACATCTAGATGATGATATAAGAATCGTAGTGCATTTCAGTAAAAACGGATCAAATGAATGGTTTTCTCAGCAGATTTTGACAAAAATTAGATAGCAAACATAACATACTGTTAGCTGTCAAAACGGACAAAAATAACATCTAGATGATGATATAAGAATCGTAGTGCATTTCAGTAAAAACGGATCAAATGAATGGTTTTCTCAGCAGATTTTGACAAATCATAATTAGGCAAACATAACCAAAAACCGTCGCTTTGACATTGCGACTAAAAAAGTGCTGTATTCAATGGTAAGAGATCCATAGACAGCATATATAAGAAAATATGATATATATATCAGTCTACACTTCATTTCAAATTGAATATATATTTGCGTACTGTTGTTGAGTATATAAAAGAGAAAACATTGAAGTAATCTTAACCTAGAGAAATTAAAAACACGTTCGTTTTTTCGCCCTGCTCGCGTTGCCCAGACCTGGCCGTTTAACTAAGCACTTTTCAGCCACAAATGACGTGCGGAAACACGCTCAGACTTTGACTTGAATAGACTTTGGTAAATTAACACGCGAACTATGAATTATTTATTATGTCAAATAAATATGTTATCATTACAAAATAAGATCTTATCGGTTATCCAGACCAAGGTGTGGATGTTCGCCGAGGGTACGCGCAACAAGCGGGGCGGACTGCTGCCCTTCCGGCGCGGAGCCTTCAAGATGGCCGTGGCCGCGCAGGTGCCCATCGTGCCCCTGGTGTTCTCCCCGTACTACTTCATCAACCAGGAGAAGCGGTTCTTCGGACCAGGTGAGCGATGCCCGCGAGGATAGCACGCTGCTGGGACTTGTGTATTGCATTTTGTTTGCAGATAATATTGACATACTGATGCGTTTTACATTTGGTGCTAGGTTTTAAAACAATATTTTAAATATGAATTAAATATATTAATTATAAAGATATACATATAAAATCAATTTCATCGAAAAATAAAAACATTGTTGTAAATAATGAATTAATAATTCTAGCTTCTACTATCAGATTCACTCAAAGGTATTTGAGATTCTGTAAAAATAAGGTAGATGGCTCTGTCAAACGATGGAAAGATTAAATGTATTGATATCAAAAAGGTAACATATAAGGTCGAAAAATTGTCGATAAAAATAGTGCCGCTGTAGCTTAGTTGGATAAAGCACCTCCCCCGGTTAGGGAAGAGATCCAGGTTCGAATCCCGGTAGCGCGACAACAATGTTTTTATTTTTCGATGAAATTGATTTTATATGTATATCTTTATAATTAATATATTTAATTCATATTTAAAATATCACAGAACTATGTTCTGAATAATTACAACTTCACAATAAGAATGTGTTCTCCTAAAAAATAAAAAAAATAAAACAATATTGTTAATCTTCATAAATCATCTCGTAGATTTTACTTCAAGGAAGGTGATAGAATCTATTCAGGCAACTGGATTGGGAGGAGAAAAGCATATGCATAAATAGCGAGTATTTTAGTCATCTACGTCTACGATGGTGTAGTGGTACTTGAAGTGAGTCTACGTACTAACATATACACAACTTTCAAAAATTTGATAATGTGGAAATTAAGGGGTGAGAATTGGTGAACGTTACAGCTGAAGACAGGTCGTAAGCCCTGTAATTACCGCATATTTCTATATATTTTTCATTAAATATTTGGGGGTTAGGACAGTGGTTAAGTGAAATAAATGTGATTGGTGTGTGTTGAGGTTTATTGTGACAATGGAAACAGATAGAATGAATACAGAGAATGAAGAATGTGAAGAAGGTGCATGTGCACGTGAAATGAAATGAATTGGCGGTCTCGCTCGGCGAGCGCGAGCCGGCAAGACCGCCGTTGCGAAACGCTGATACTGGAGAGACTGCCTGGCGGTGTGAATTGAGCCAGACTTGTGGCAGCGGCCGGCAGCGCTGTCGCTAGCGTCGGTGCCGACTGAGATGGCGGTAGATTCGAATTATGGTCGCTACTTATATAATAAAAATAGCTTCGTCTCTAGTAGAGATCTGATATTTATTTAATAACCGTGCCTTTGTAGGTAAAACTTCAGTAATTGTGTGCTCTTGGACATATTCTAATATTGCTTTTACAGAAATTTTCGTTTAATTTCTGGTTCGTTACTACCGCCTTCAGTAATTATGGAGCCGAGATAAGTAAAACCCTTGACAATTGCAAGGTCCGGAAGGGCATCATTAGATTTATTGTAACTTGTATATCCTTTACCATACCATGATATAAAATACCCGAACGCAGCCATGCTGTTAACTCGTATTACCGTAAATAACAGTTAGAAAAAATGATTTTATTAGGTTAAATGGCTTTAATGGCACAAGTTTACTCTAAGTATTAACCATTCAATTTTGAAAAAAAATTTAATAACATAATTTTAATCATTCTTTAAGTCGTATACAATGTGGCCTTCCTTCTTACCTCTCTTCATTTAATTAGTGAGAAAGAGACAATCGTACTTGTATGTTTGTTGTTCTTTTCACTGTGAAAATAGTGTGTGATCTCTGTCTTTCACATCACAAATGGTATTTTTACCAATGTATTAATTTTACAACGGATTGAATGGAAAAAATAATTGGTTTTTCCCTAATCATTCCTAAGCGCTAATATTTTCTTTAGAATTATCAATAATATGAATTTTATGTTGCATGTATTTACCAAAATATTAGCGGTTTAATATGATGGTAGACCTGTGTCACTGCACGGTTTGGGAAGGGATATACAAAAATGTTAACGGTACAAACTAAAAACCCTTTTTTAATTTCCAGGGCGCGTTATAATAACTGTCCTCGACCCCATCGACACCGAGGGTCTGACGGAAGACGACATCCCAGACCTCACAGAGAGAACGCGAGCGGCCATGCTGAAGACGTACCGAGAGGTTAGCGAGGAGGTCTATCCTCTAGTGCACAGATCATCTTAAATATTCTCTTCCGAGCGACTTTGAGAATTCTGTACAAGGGTTGATTGAAACAATACAGAGGGAAGGAATCTTTAGATCTCTATTTATGCGTCTAGGTCGTGGTATCTGGAACACTGTTCTCTCACGATTTTTCACCTTATGCAATTGTAAAATAAATACTTTCAGTAGTAGTGTTATTTTATATTAATTATTATTTTTACATGTTACAGTGAATATGTATTATCGGTGAGGTTACATTTTATTTTGACCCACCTTATCCGGGAATCATTGTAGGAGTTTGAAACTCCCTTTATCGGTTCTACGGTACAATGCTATACTAACGCGATTTTAAACTATTTAAATATGTGGCGATCATAATTCAAATCTACCGCTAGCGACAGCGCTGCCGGCTGCTGCCACAAGTCTGGCTCAATTCACCGCCAGGCAGTCTCTCCAGTATCAGCGTTTCACAACGGCGGTCTTGCCGGCTCGCGCTCGCCGAGCAAGACCGCCAATTCATTTCATTTCACGCACACATTCACCTTCTACATTCATTCTTTAATTCTATCTGTTTTCCTTGTCATTGTCATAATAAACCTCAACACACATCAATCTCATTTATTTCATTTAACCACCGTCCTAACGCCCGAAAATATAAGAGCAAAACCGAGACTGAGTATTAGTCCTTAAGTCACGAATTAAAGCAGTTACGAGCAAAATTAATCTGATTTTTCGGTGCCCTTTAAGTGGTGTCTTTATTTATTGTAGTAACAGATGCACGCAAATAACATTAAATATCATAAAACAAAAATAGTCAGGTTTGGTACGAGTTCGATGTTCTGCGATGTTCCGCTAGATGGCATCACTCCGGTCCGTGCCTGTCCGAGCGACCCATCTCCTCGGCCTATCATCGTAGATGATCCTCAGCATCCAGGCCGACGCAATTTGATTCGTATGCGGAATTTTAGAAAATCACATAACGCCACCGAGGCGAAATAACCAAGGGAACATCTCATTTCCTGTAAACATTATTCGCCACGCTATTAGATTAACAAATTATAGTAAATTATGCACTAGTCATTGAATAACATAAACATATTTACCCTCTGGCTATGCTGGATCATTCACAGTTGCATATTTGAACCGCGCGAATCTGACAGCTCTGCTCGATTATTTGAAAAGAACCATAGAAGGCGACCGTTTTAATAAAGATTCAAAACCGATTGCGATACCAACGTAACGGCAATTATTTGCGATTTCGAGGTGCTTGGCATTAAAACAAGTGACGGGGTAATTTCGAACGTGACCCTAATTTGTAATGTAACCTTGTACTTTAACTGCATTATTCGTGTAATAAAGATTACAATTGTCACATAAGAGTTTCTAACACTAAGAATAGTTAAAATTGAAAGTTTAAAATAATAAAACTATTAAATATAAACAGCAGACTTTGTGAAATGTTTTACATAATAATTAGTATAGTTAACACCCCCAAAGAGCCACAACCATGCGCCTCTTGTAAACGTCGCTTACTTAAATATTGTGTATTCAATATATGATACAGGATGGCCCAAAAAAGTGAGAACACTCGCGTAACAAATTAGTTATTAATTATAATTCTTAATTTTTTTTTGCACAATATTTAGCTAATCAGAAATTATCAAAACACCTCATGTTGCATAATCTAGTGGGTTTAAATCAGAGCTGTTCGGTGGCCACACGCCTGACTCGATGAAATTTACATTCTCACGACGAAGAAAGTTGGTTGTATTTCTGGCTGTGTGAGATGGAGCTCCGTCCTGCTGTAATGTCCAGTTATGCTGTAATGTCTAGCTATACTCCAAGATTTGTTTTGAAACTCTTTGATCATTTTCCTAGCGCCCCGATGTTTTTCAATTCGCAAATTTTTTATCAGAATACGGTCTTCTGCAGTGATTTTTGTCACTCTGGACAACAATTTGAAAAAAAAAAACAGATATGAACAATGGGAAAATTAATAATCGAAGATGGCGATCGAAAATTGTCGAAATAAAACGTAATATAGGTAAGTAAGTAAATTAGTAAACTATTTAAGCTATTGTTTATATTGTTAAACTAAATTTTACATAATGTTCTCACTTTATATAGTTTTTGTGCATAAGAATTAATATAAGGTAAGTCATGTTCGGTTGTGCATAATATCTCAAATAGTGGAGCCAGGTGAACCTTTAGTCAGCTAAAACACAACTAAAATACCACATTACATATCTTAGATACAAGTATCGTACCACTTTTGGAAATAACGTTTAACTTTGGTTGAAAAACAATTATCATAAATTTCGTTATATAAAAAAAATTAAAAAAAAAAAAAAACACTGCAGAGAACCGAACCCCGGTGACGGCGTGACACACGGGGATACTTACAATCACACTGCTGATGAATCAAGCGAGATGAGAGAAAATATTCAGCTCATTATAAGTGGCTTGTTACAAAATTCAGCAGGGACAACCATGAATGAATGTAATGAAATATATAGTTAAAAGATAACGCATTTCTGTCGCTGCCAGAGGCGGCCACTTGGCCGATGTCATATGCCGCACATAATTGTAATAAACCAAATAATCGATAAATAAAAAACAAATTGTTTAATTGTGTTGCATTTATTCAAAAACATCACCCTGGAACATAATATTCACCCTGTATCACAGAACTACGTTCTGAAATTGCAATTTCACGACAAAACAGCATTTTCATTAACATTGAAATTGAAAGGATATTATGAGCTGGAGCTATATTTGCGAGAATCTCTCAAACCGGAGCGACGTTTAGTTTTGCTCAGGTTCATCCCCTGAACCTTGACCTTAATTCACAGATCTCTGACACGAGAGTCTGAGAGACGATTAATGAACAATAACAAAAAATAAATGTTTGTTTTTATATAATTAAATCGTAAATATTCAATTTACATTTTTTACAAGGCTAAAGTACAGAACAAAGGTTGTATTTCTGTGTTGTCGTAATTTTTTTAGATACTAGTTTTTGTCAATCTTCATATAATTTTGCAGACTTGACTGGTAATAAACTCAGTAAATTTTATTTATCAGAAGATTCAGAATTGGTCGCTCCGGCCGCTACGCAAGTGGACTCGGTGTAAACTAAACGTTAGACCGGTACATAAGAGCAGGTGTTCTTTCATCGTGAGAACTCGGGTGTACGTCGTGCACCGTGTACTTGATCTCAGTTAATGGTTAAACAGGCTTTTATCTTCTTCATTATCTCCTGCCTACCTACCTGCCTGCCTTTCTAATGCTATTCTGTTAAAAAAACAGCTTAGGTAACGACTCCATACAAAACGGATCAAACGAAAGGAGTTTTCAATTCAGTAAATAGCCATTTATATGACTTGAATAATTCACTAGCTAAAAGACAGAACAGAGTAATATGAATAGCCCGATGCGGCAAATTCCAAAGAGCGACATGGGTACAGCGATGAATTGTCGCGGTAGTTTTTAGAAGTCTCTACTGGTACACAGATGGCGCTAATTGTAAAATAATGTTTTCGATTATGTTAATCCAATTTATATTTGTTTCCCAGAATTTTTAGTAATGCACAGCTTTTTTGCTTGTATACACTGCACGCCACTAATAAAAATGTTTCTCTAATTTATAAACGTATGTCGCAATTATAACGCAGGTTCTATATTATTTCATGACTCGTATGCTGCAACAGGATAAGTCTGATACACTGTTATATTTTATAATGTTCGGACAGGGGATAGTCCGGCGGCAGAGCAGACAGAACCTCCTCGCTGACCTCGTTGAACTTCTTCAGCATAACCGCCCGGGTCCTCTTAATGAGGTCTGGGATATCGTCGTCCGTCAGACCTTTGGTTTCAATGGGGTCGAGAGGTGTTACAATAACACGGCCTGAAAAAAAAAAAACAATGGAATAATCATAAATTTACAAAAGCCAAACATTCAGGCCTATTCTTAAAATTGCAATATTGAAATGAAGGTGATTGTTACACCAACCCTCAAAAATAGACAGTATGTAAATTAACGTCCTTGTTATATTTGAATGAGAGAGAGGGAGAGAGAGTGAGGGAGTGAGGGAGATAAACGTACCATAATCTGTCAAAACATAAAAATGCAACCCGATGGAAATTCCAAATGGGCAATTTTTACAACTATACCGCCTTGATAAGGTACAACTATACCGCACAAATCACGCAAACGACGTCTTTCCATTCTCGAGTTTCGACTAAAAATATAAGTTTTTGGTTAAAATAAGTACTAATACAGTATTCAAAGTTCACAGAAAAAGGTTTGTTCATAAATTACCTGTTGATTTCCTCATCCGCAGCGTCGTAGTGAAGAATCACGGCCAATCCTGTTGCCATTTTTATGTTTTGACAGATTATGGTACGTTTATCTCCCTCACTCTCTCTCATTCAAATATAACGCGGACGTTAATTTACATACTGTCTATTTTTGAGGGTCGGTGTAACAATCACCTTCATTTCAATATTGCAATTTTGAGAATAGGCCTGAGTGTCTGCCAGCCATGGAGATTGGACTATAAAGGTCGATGTGAATCAGTTAATTCACATCGTATATAAATCACTTACAATAGATTACAAATGGTTTAGCACGCTCCGTAATAAAGTATACTTCATACACATTGAACATTTGGGATAACATCTTAAATAAGAGACTGCACAAGCGTGCACGGACACAGAGCGGATGACACGGCGGATCTCGCATCACACCAGGAGTGGGAACGGCGGATGCTACGTGTGGACCCGTTATTTTTCAATCAAGTTTATAATTTTTTATTTTATCGAGGTCTGGAAATCGCGTTGGGGTATTCTGGGCAGACGATCGGTTTGGCTTGGTATCTGTACACTAAATGGGCACCTTGCAGGTTTGTGGGAAGAAATTCTTAACAGTATATTATGTGCATTTGAGTGACAACATCTCGTTGTTGCATCTATTTTTTCCACTTTTGAAATATTTTGATGATCTGGTCCTTTAATTACTATCACTATATGTAAGAGAGAGAGAGAGAGAGAGAGAGGTATGGGGATCCAAACAAGTGTATCGGGAACTTTTCGGATATTAGTAGCTAGTTATGATTGTTATATTGTTTGTTCCTGGGCACTTTTCGGATATTAATAGCTATATTTTTATTTATTATCTTTGTTTTATTAACCACTAAAATGAGTTTAAATACATCTACCGGTTTCGAAAAATACCATTTTATTCTTCAGGTTGGTGCGGTCGATGAATATCGTACCGCTCAGATACAGGGCGAGCCCGAACGGCCACATGTAGAACAATTCTTTCTTCACAATATTGCAACCATTTCTTATCGCATACCAGATGTGGAAGAGACCTGCAATTGCAGAGATCAAAATGTCAACTTTGATTTATAGCAGAAAGTGAGGGCGTCTCGGGATGACCAACGCACACAAGCGAGGATATCTTTAAAGATATAAAGATATATATAGATATTAATATCACAATTAGAAATTACACAAAAGATTAACTCAAAGTACCAAAAATAATAGACATGTACAAAAAAATCATTAATCCAAATATAAAAAATGAAAAATAAATAAAATATTAGAAATGATTTCCGATCTACAAGATTTAGAGATAAAATTGATATTCCAAAATATAAATATACAGCAACTCAAAAACCACTTTATTTATCTAGGCATTTAATTTTTCAATCAGAAAAATATCAGATTATTACATTTTTTTGTCTGAAACCAAAAAATATGTGTACAGTTTAGCAGACACATACAAATTTCCATCTACATTTTCTTCTTCTCTATACAGGAGTCTCCATCTCTCATATAGAAGATAAAAAAGTAAAATGTTTACTGTTCCGCACAGGATCACGCCCCGCGGGGCCATAGAGTACCGCGGCCCTGAAAATGAACTTTTAGAGCTTATGATCTTTCGTGAGCTGTAATTCCATACCACGCCACTGCAGCGTCAGCGGCTAGAGAGGGCCCCGCCCTCTAGAACTGCTGCCGGCGCGTAAAATAAATAATTCCCGGGCCATCTTCCGAACTAGAAATGTATGAGACATCGCGGGTAAACATGGTAATAAAATAATAAAATGCTCGTCTTGTTTCTAACTATAACATTTATGTATTAAAATGCATTTAATGCAGCGTAAATTGAAATCTGCCGGCCCGAGCGCTGCACCGCCGAAATGGCCGGTAGTTGTCGTCTCTCGCCGCCAGGTGGTGAGGGTGCCGGGTCGTATGGAGGCGGGGCGAGGCTTGTAAGCCCGCTTCCATTGGTCCGGCGTGAGACAGGGGGCCTCACACGGCCCGTCTCGTACCAAATAAATAATGCGCCGGTGGCTGTAGAAGTTCATAGGGTTTTTTATCAGAATTTTTTACCCTTACAATTCATGTATTAATATAAAACACTTATGACGTTTATTACAATAAGGTAGTTAGTAAAAGTGTCAACGCGACTAGCGCTGATGCACTTGTAGTAGTAGATTTGGCGGTCTAGCCGCATGTAGAGTACTCAGAGTATCGTAGAAAAAAGGAAAAAAAAAAAAAGTAGAAGTTCATTCTCGCCGCCGCGCTCCTCGGGTACACATGCCTGAGCTTATATTTCGTCACCTTGACCCTGCTTTTACTCTGGACCTTCTGGGATTCGACTACTGGCTGCTACACTATTATACCATATTATCAATAATATAATTCAACTAAAATTAAAAATACTTTCAGACAGTCATATATGGTGGGGGTGGAGTTAAAAAGAGAGGGGATGTAATGGGCGTTATTTGAATATTTATTATGTTTTTATTGTTATTTTTATTATTAAATATTTCTAAAATGTCTCATCTATATAAAAAAACAATATTAAAATATATATCTTGAATATCAAAAATACCCCAAGAAGAAAAAAGCGGAGTCTACAAGTTGAGTTGCAAGGATTGTGATGTATTTTATATTGAACATAGCGGAAGAAGAATTAGAGAAAACCTTTGAACAGTTATCTAATAAAAAATATGCCCCACGCCAGGAAATGGGTGATCGCTGCGATGGACCAGCGCGCAGCTGTCGATGCCATGATTACCCAACCCCCTGTCGCTCCACCATTCTCGACTTCAGACTTCAGACGCCATATCGAAGTATCTTATTCATTACAGATTTGATTTTGTGTTGTCCATGCCCTGCTTAGATTGCCAACTTCACACGATTGGCATGAGAATGCGGTGATGCCATCAGTAACATGGGCCTGCTCATCGTCGAACCGCGATGGATAGTGTCACAGAGGATATGCGCGATAGCTCGTGCAGTGTCACAGAGGATATTAAGAGACGGGTAGTGTCCAGAGAGGATGTGATGGCTTACCCAGGGGATCGAGGAGAAATTGATGATTGGCCACGATAACGAATCCTCTGTCTTCAGACAGAATGTATGCCTCCCTCAGTTCCCACGTCACTCCCATCAGGTAGGTTATGTATCTCAAAATGTACGTCGTGTATCTAGAATCAAGAAGAATTTTTGTTTCTGTGTTTGTATGTTTTCATTAAAATTAGAATTAGTTCTTGGCAATTCACGTTCTTCAAAATACATACGCATTACATATGAGAAAATAAAACACTTGTTTTATGATTCTACTTGCTTAATTCACTTGAGACGCGGTTCGCCTTGATATCTTATTACCCACAAGTCTTTTCTCACATTTTTCAGCTTTATTGTACTCATTGTTTAAAGTATTTTGTATCTTCAGAGAAAACATGTAATTGGTTTTATTATTATTTATCTTTCATTGGGATTTCAGTATTTACTAATTAACTGTATGTTTTCTGTATAAAATAAAAAAATCAATTGTCATTTCAACCGATGTTATAATCCAGGAAACGGGCAGAAACTGGTGGTGTCGGGCAGTGTCCCAAGAAAGCGAGCGACGTGATGATGAATGCACGGGGGATAGTCTACGTTCAGCCCTGCGAGGAGTGAAGGGAGCATGGCTATATCGGGCTCTCGACGAGATCCGGGTCTGCATATATAAAAAAATTAATGTGGTGTACGTAATACGTGGTCTTTTTCACTGTTCATGGTTCAGCCAGTCGGAGCAATGCCTGACAATGTGTTTACCAAAACGTGCATTATGGATAAAGTCCATTTTTAAAATTTAAATCGTGTAATCTTGTATGCTAAAATATGTTAATTTATTTATATACTAAAGTGCCAAACTCTTATTATCTCACACACAACTCTCGCCACATCTTCGATACATGCTCATCGATGATTTAAGCCTCCGACTGGACCATTTTTTACAAGTCTTTTAGGGGACGTCGACAAGAGTTTCAGATATCGGTTTATCCTAGCCCCGAACCTGGTCCATGTTGATCGCTGCGCTGCCATCTCCTCTAGTTAGTTTTATCCTCGTGATGGACAACCACCTTACGGATTTCAACAGGTATCTTATAGTGGTGAGAAAAAATGCTACTCTCGACTCACTGGTGTGATTGTGATTGGTATTCGATAATAGCAGTGATTGAAAACTGTGACTGTGATCACAGTTTCATTACTAATGCGCGTGCGCCGCGCGATACCACAATACACGAAATAAATAAATAAATAAAAATACATAATTTTGAGCGTATTTACTAATATTATTCAAACTTCATTTGCGTAAAAAATATATTCTAACATATATATCTAATTTAATATTATCAAAAATGGAAACCTTTAAAAAAAAGTAAGTTTATTTTTAGCGTTTACACAGAATCTACTAGACGGCGCTTATTACAATTTATAATAATACTTCGTAAATGTTTTAATTTCATATAATTCACATGTGCATGTGGCATACGCGCCGAATCAAGGTTCGCAACCAAATATAATTACAATTAAAAAATCAATCACGAATCACGATATTTCCAAATATTCAATCACTGATGGTGAGTGTGACTCAAAGATATTAGTGATTGACTCACAGTTAGTGATTTTGAGTTCATCACTAGTATCTTATCAACCTTACTACCCACAAGTATTTTTCGTTCCTACTTCGTGTCAGTACCGACATATAGTGGCCTCAATCACATGAAACTTGGCTCGTAATTCCGATCGCAGGTCGACCTCAGGGTCTCTTCAATCAGATGTGATGCGTCCATACACCGTTGTGGCTCTCTTCCAGGACGTGGTCGAAGCATATGAATATCGTGAATAAATGGTTGATGACCTGGCTGATATTGAGGAACGATGATTTAATGCGTAATGAATGGAACTTGAATCTTTTTTTAGGATTTAATTAAGTGTGGGTTTCCCACTGGAGGATATTGGGAAGACCGACTGATGACGAGAGCTAATCTCTCTCCTTTCCTCTGTTACTCTGTGACATTATTTTTCATGTAATCTGATTTAAATCTATCCGTATTGTCCTTTTCTCCTGCTGAGGAACTGTACGTGGTAACTGTCTTCGTATGTTTATCTTGTTAATGAATTTTAACCGTACATAACTTGAAGCGCGTATTTGTGGAGGCCCTGCTCGCCCTTCACAGACCTAGTCAAGTAAAAAAACGTTTTACCGGCCCGATAAACAGTTGAAGCGATCACTTTTCCTCTGGCAATCTTCTCGGACACATCTCCCGGCGCCGCCTCCAGTGAGCTTCGCTAGTCACTAACTTTAACTTACAATTTAACATTCAAGTCGTGCAAATTTACCTGTGTATCATTCATTCGATTGTAAGTACGGTTTCATTTGATAAACCTGTTCTAGCCGCAACACCAACACCTGTACTCACGCGCATGCTCCGTAACATTGATATACACTGCGACATGCATTTACATGCGTGAGAATCCGAGGAGGACTGGGGCTCTGATTCTCACCTCAAACACACTCTCGCAATAAAACGCGATACAATATAAATACGTATAAAAGTATATACGTTTAGTGTATATTTTCTGCACTAATTGTTATTGACTCATTTATTTTTTGGTAAGTAGTTCTCTGTGTAACAATTATATTAATAAAGAGAGTAAAATGTAAAATTATTTTTTCTCGATATTTTTTTTCCACCCTTTCGAGCGTAGAACAGGTAGAATATTTGTTCATTGTTGTAGGCTTGCTTGTAAGATTGAGTATTACGCTTTCCATGGGATATGTAACATCCTTTTTCAGTAATACATTTCGAAGATGTCTAATTTGTCTGTCCAGGTTTTTCTCACTGTCTTTCCATAGCTTTCTTTAACTGGGAGTATGCATCTTGGAATTCTCACCTAAATAAAACTTCAACATCATCATCAAACCATTTGCGATGTTTGTTGTGACACATTAGCACGATCCACAACCGCCTACCGTACAAACACACATTTATATCTACAGCCCCTTGTTGAATTTTGAACACGTTAAATTAAGAAAAAAAATATATTCTCAGATCAAACAAGTACCTTACTGTAATTTATGTATATGTAAATATATTATTTTGTTGCCTTTTTAAATTTATCTTAAAATTTATTTATTTTGGGTACCTATCCATTTTTATGTCTGCAGTCTAACAATGCTTAAAAACCCCGATGTTTGATATAATACATTGCTTCCAGGTGTTCTTAGATGTTCAACGCAAAATATTTGTGAACGATTATCCTTCACACTTCGCATGTGCACATTTTGATATTAATTATTTTACTGAGATTAAGCGAGCCCCTTGTTAAAATGCTTTTACTCACAGTGTGTTAATAGGGTGCCTCGGCCTGAGTAAGTACAGCGGTATGCACAGGCCCATAGTAATTGACATCAGAGTGTAGAACGTGTAGATCTTCCAATACAACTTTACATGATTGCCCTCTCTGGACAGCAGCTGCCTGATGAGGTAGGCCGACAGCAGCCCCAGCAGAGTCCACAGCATCCAACCCCACCAGATCATCTCGAAGATGATGGTTCAGGAATCGCGGTGGCAACTGAAATCATCGGCAATTGGAAGATGTGTCAGGAATTTCATTTTCCCGGGAATCATTTTAAATATTTTGAAAAAATGTCAAGATTGATATCTCTATGTAAGTTTTTCGGATTTTTACAAAAAAACATGTTTTCCGGTAGAAACAAATTCGCAATACTTATTTCGAACAAGTGAGTTAGAAGTTACTTCACTTGTCATCGTGTAGTACGACTCGGGGCTGATATTTCCAGTATAATAACCTTTTAAAATTATTTGAGAGCTGACCTTTTTTTCCTTTTTGATATCAGGGCACACGACTATGCCGAAAGACTGACCTTTTGCAAAAATCTCCGTTACTGTCTTGATAAACAAAGCAGAGCATTTAAATATGTACTGACGGCTGAATTAACTTTGATAAAATTTATCCAGGTGATTTTTGTGTTGGCTTGTCATTTTTATGCATTTTACATCGGCACAAAATACAGTAAATAAACAAAACACAAAATAATATTGTTTAGGAGGACACATTCTTATTGTAAAGTTGTAATTATTCAGAACACAGCTCGGTGATATTTTAAATATGCATTAAATATATTAATTAGAAAGATATACATATAAAATCAATTATATAGAAAAATATTTTTTTTGCGCCACTTGAATTCGAAGGGTTAGAAAAGAGATCCAGGTTCGAATCCCGGTGGCGCAACAACAATATTTTTCGATAAAATTGATTTTATATGTATATCTTTCTAATTAATATATTTAATTATTTTTTCCATTCAATCCGTTGTAATAAAAATACAATTTGTGATATGAAAGACAGGGATCACACACTATTTTCACAGTGAAAAGAACAACAAACATACAAATATAATTGTCTCTTTCTCACTAATTAAATGAAGAGAGATAAGAAGGAAGGACACATTGTATACGACTTAATAAATGCTCAAAATTATGTTATTAATCATTTTTTAAAAATTGAATGCTCAATATTTAGAGTAAATTCGTGCCATTAAAGCCATTTAAGCTAATAAAAACATTTTTTCTAACTGTTATTCACGGTAACACGAGTTGACAGCATGGCTCCGTTCGGTTATTTAATGTCATGGTATGGTAAAGGTTAAGAGGGTTTTACTGTAGTCTATTGCGAAAGCTGCAATGGTTTATACATTGTGGATATTCATTTGTTAATTGTACACATTATTACTATTTACAGGATTAAAATAACGCACCAAAGTGGATCTATCTTTATCACTCACTAGCACACATTAAATAATGAAAAATAACAAGACAGTGCCTCTCACCGACTGTGTGTAACTAAATATTAATTTCTATTGACTGTATTTGAGGGAAGAAGTCCGTGAATACAGCTCTTAAAGGCAATGACAGGAATGTTGACAGTACGTAATGGTATGAAAAACGGAATATTAGAATTTTAATCCATTCGGCTCGGTTCACGACCAGTGCCGGGGAAACGTTATATCATTATTATTATTTTATATTAATTATCTTTTAGAAATATTGATAAAAAAATAAATAATAATGTGTTTATTCCAGTTTGATCGGATTATTTATGCAGTACCCGATTAGCCATATAAATAATACATAGTACATTCAAGTAAAAAAATAATACTGACGTTATAAAAAGTGTGGTAATCTTTGGTTTTCTATCTTCAGGTTGTGTATACTGTATCTTGGTAGGTATTATTGAAGAATAAACTCTGCCTTTGTTACAAAAATTATAGTTTATTACATCACTTAAAAGTGCATTGATTAATATGAGACTTACACAAGAATAAGTATTTCTAATTGGATGAGAGAGCGCTTCCCATGGGCGCGGCGCCTTATACACCGCACTCATTGCGGACACACACATATATATACAACTAATGACGAATCTCACAAAAAGAAAAGCAAAAAAAAGACGTAGTTCACACATACACACTCATAAACAAAATATAAATTATTAAGGGAACACACTCTTATTGTGAAGTTGTAATTATTCAGAACATAGGTTTGTGATGTTTTTTTAAAATACTAATTAAATGTATTAATTATAAAAATTATACACATATACATATAAAATCTATTCAATTAAAAATATTGTTGTTGCGCTACCGGGATTCGAACCTGGATCTCTTTTTATTTTGGGAAATAGGTTACATTATGAAATCTCAAATTCATCTGAGTAAACTAATAGCAGACACCAGAATTCATAATTAATTTTGATTAAATTTTGGACACAACTTATATATTATTAAGGAGAACACATTCTTATTGTGAAGTTGGAATTATTCAGAACATAGGTCTGTAGTGTTTTAAATACTAATTAAATGTATTAATTAGAAAGGTATATATATAAAATCAATTTTATCGTCAGATATATGTATGCGTTTGTTTAGTTAATTTGACATTCTGAAGAAGAAAATTGTATTTTCAGAAACCGGTTGATGTTTAAATATTACTTATTAAGTGGTTATTATAAACAAAGTTAAATAATGTATAAAAAAATACATAAAACACTAAACTATTTTTCATATATCTATTGTCATATATACTTGTTCTTGTGTAATTTGCAAGTATCTCAATTGATATAATTGAACAATTATTACTATGTAAAATGATTTTAACAGTTTATTTAGATTTATCAAATTATTTTGTAAAAAAATAAAAAACAGCTATGTTTTTCTTGTATAACCAAAATATAGTTGTCACGCGCCGCCCGGGCGCCTTGCCGCTTTGAATTCTGAACATCATTTAGTTGTTTGCACTTTAGACAGTTAATGAGGCACCCTAGCTTGAGATAATATTTTCTGAGAGACGTCATAAATCATTAGATACAAAATATCGCAATTTACTGTACCAAAAATGAAAACTAAATTTGATCAATGACATGCCACCTTCCTTGTGCCCTTTTCGAGCAATAACTTAGAGAAAGAAGTAATGAAATTAATACGAAGTTCATAACAACATCACTAAATATTTGAACACGATAACAAATTATAATGCTTGTACAAGATGTCCCAAAAGTCTTTTTCATAATACAAATTTTGTGATAAAATAATAGATGGATTTAATAAGGTCCCTGTTATTTGTTTCTTAAAAATTATGATTTGATATGTGATCCGTTATTTTGCCGGCACTCTTCTAAACGGGAGGCTACATTTCTGAGAACTGCTCGGCACGTATTCCACGTGATGGCTGCCATTCCTTTTCGGATAATTTCGTTTAATTGATTCAGAGAGGGAGGATTGTCGCTGTATACCTTTGATTTAAGGTAGCTCCGTATGATAGTCGAGTCGGGGCTAGTTTATGTCACCTCGTCGGGATATCAATTTTCCAGGGAAACGCTTCATAGCGACTAAATTCCCAAGGATGCGGCTAACGATCGGCATATACCTCTCCCGCTCATTGCGTTGGCGCGGCGAATGATCCAATTAAGAGAAAAAAACTTCATCGGTTGTTGCATCTTCCATGGTGACTAAAATGGGTATTAATTTAATTCAATCTACAAACAATACATTCACGAATGCTGGTGTAATAAAAAAATAAATATAATATTTTATTTTTATTAAATATGACATCAATAACTAGTGTCTAAGCGTTAACACTTATTATTAACGGTCGTAATGTGAGGTTTCTGATGTGTAATTAGATAATAGCTTGTTAAAAAAATGATAGACCGAGAGACTTAAAATATAAATCTCTACAGAAAATATATATAGAAAGCTTAGTATTTTAAGAAGTTTTGTGCACTATATTTTTTTAATTTTTATATTTTTATTAATATTAAAAATATAATACAATTTCAATAATCAGTGGATATATATATATTAACATTTGTTTCTTCTCTATGAGAGTAAGACTCGTGTATAGAGAAGGAGTATATTCGAGTTAATTTATGTTTCAGTTACCGTAATTTTTCTAATTGTGATGGGGAGATTGTTAAAAAATTTGATACCTTGATAAATATATTGATTTTGAGTTGCGGTATATTTCAGTTTTGGGATATCAATTTGATCTCTATATCTTGTAGATCGGAACTCGCTTCTAAAATTTAATTGATTTTTAATTTTGAATTTTTTTTGTATATTTTTACTATTTTTGGTACTTTAAAATCTGTGAAAACTTTGATAGTCTTGGATAGTCTTTTTTTCTTTTTTAGAATAATTTTTATTATCATTTTTTTGAGTGATTTCTAATTGTGATATTGAAGTTTTATATGCACCTCCCCATCCAATAATACCGTATTGCAAATGTGACAGTACAAACGCGTAATATATTATTTTCAGATTTGTAGGTGATAAGATGTTTCCGAGTCTAAAAAATATGTAGGCAGTTTTCCTTATCTTGTTTGCGAGATTAGTAATATGTTCTTTCCATTTGAGATTGTTATCTATTATGATTCCAAGGTACTTGATACAGTCTTTTTCTTCAATTGATGAACATTGGTCACAGGTGTTTTTCAGGTGTGAATTTTAATATGAATTTCGGTGTTTTGTTTCTGTTGAATAGCAAATCGTGGAAAGTATGTTTTATCAGTATTAATTGATAGTAAGTTATCATCCGTCCAAAACTGAGCCTGACCAGCGAGCAGAAATGGAAACGTGTCGAATGCAAGTCTTCCCATAAAACAGGTGTGCTCACATCTACGTTCCAAGGAGTGGATAAATTAAAAAATGAATTAATAACCGCAATGAAAAATGCTTTCGAAAATATGCTGACGGCTTTTAAAAACGAGATGTGTCAACAAATTGAAACGGCAGCCACAAACATTACCAAGCAAAATCGAGTAGTCAAAGAAAGAGCAGACGATGACTGAGCTCATTAAGTCGGCGGAATTCCTATCAAATAGGTAAGATACATTAAACAATGAGGTAATAGTGAACATTAACGCTAACTTATTATGGTAAAACGGGTAGAAATTTTAATATAAGAGTAAGGGAGCATTTGAGATGTTTGAACAATAGTGGGTTTTCAGAATTTGCTAATCATTTGATAGAAAATGGTCATGATTTTGATAAAAAATTGGGATTGTCAATTTTGCATATAAACGGTGTTGGTCACAAATTAAATAATTTGGAATCGTTGGAGATAAATAAAGCGTGTAAAACTAATCAAAAAATTATAAACAACCAACTAAATTTAACTACGCGTCCCATTCTAAAATTTTTTCCTAAAAATTATTCGAGTAAATTTGTATTAAGTAATGATTTGAGTTAGGTACTAAAGCTAAATAGATTTTTTAAAAATAGATTCTGTCAATGAAACGATATATGTTTTATTTAGTTATGACATCCTGAAGAAGAAAATGGTATTTTTCGAAACCTGTAGATGTATTTAAACTCATTTTAGTGGTTAATAAAACAAAGATAATAAATAAAAATATGAATCTTAACCACAAAGATAACATTGCTGATTTTAAAAGTAAAATAAATACCCTCAACATTGGAAATAGGTATCGAAGACTCCCAGCAAATTAATAAAAAAGATAATATCTCAATTTTGGGAATACCAGAAACAATAAATGAGATAATAAATAGAGTTGCGTCATCTATTAGATTACAGCTACAGTGTGTCCCACAGACTCCGCAACAAAAACGAAGTAGCTAAAAATTCCCCTAGTCCAATTCTGATCAAGTTTGTACAAAGACAAACTAAGGACGAATGGATGGAAAACATTAAAAAATTCTAAATATGAATTAAATATATTAATTGGAAAGATATAAAATCAATTTTATCGAAAAATATTGTTGTTGCGCACCCGGGATTCGAACCTGGATCTCTTTCCTAAACGGGGAAGCTGCATTATCCAACTATGATACAGCGACAATATTTTTAGCGACAATTTTCGAACCTATATGTTACCTTTTTGATATTAATACATTTAATCGTTCCATTATATATAAATATCACAGACCTATGTTCTGAATAATTACAACTTCACAATAAGAATGTGTTCTCCTAATAATAAAATTGTATCAATGTGTCCAAAATTTAATAAAAATGAATTGATAATTCTGGCGTCTGCTATCAGTTTACTCAAAGGTATTTGAGATTCTGTAAAAATAAGGTAGGTGGCTCTGTCAAATGATGGAACGATTAAATGTATTAATATCAAAAAGGTAACATATAGGTTCGAAAATTGTCGCTAAAAATATTGTCGCTGTAGCTTAGTTGGATAAAGCACCTTCCCCGGTTAGGAAAGAGATCCAGGTTCGAATCCCGGTGGCGCAACAATAATATTTTTCAATTAAATTGATTTTATATGTATATCTTTCTAATTAATATATTTAATTCATATTTAAAATATCACAGACCATCTGTTCTGAATAATTACAACTTCACAATAAGAATGTGTTCTCCTAAAAAAATTAAGAAATTCGCCCGAGATGATAAGACCGGACGTGGAATGTGCCTGGAGAAGATTTCACCCCGCCTTGGAGAGGGTAGGTAGAGAAGACCTTACCAACAACAAGATACTCGAAAAGTAGTTTAAGAAAATGACTATAAGTATAAAATGTCTCACAGAGACGAAGCTATTATTTTTATATGAGAAGTATGGAAGTCTTGGGCATTACAGGGCTTACGACCTGTCATCGGCTGGCTTAAGTGATCACTTTACACAATGTAACGTTTGCCTATTTACCCACGCTACCACATCTAGCAAATTTTGTAAGTTGTATATATTAAATCAAGATGGAACATTTCACTTATTTATTATCATTTATGCTGTCGCCATCTATTGACATTTTTGGTAAATTTGATATTCTTTTCTCATGTAATAGTATAGATTATTAACATGCACTAGAATACGTCTGAAAATGCAGTATTTTTCAATTTTTTAACTTCATTTTTTAGACCAGTATATTTTTTACAATATTTTTGAGTATGCCCTACAAAGATTTGGACACACTCAAAACTATAAGTTTGTTTGGTTTCGAAATGGCACAAGATCCATATTAGAAAATTTGAAGAATCACAACCCTTAGTTATTAGATCACGACAGAATCTTGAGAATATCAAACTTATCTAGAATTCAAGCAATTTAAATATATTCATATATTGAGAGCCTTCAATTTGCTATGGCTGATTTAATAAATAATGATAATATCTCAACTGAAGTAGAAACAATTATCATAGTAACAATTTTTACCAATTAATTAACAAAATTTTGATTAGTTAGTAGCTTTAATACAGATTTAGATATATTAGTATTATACTAACCGAAACTTGGCCCAGTAATTATAACATTAACATTTTTGACATTTCTGACTACACCGCTTGTCCGGCAAATGTAATAATATATACATAAAAGATAAAATTATTATTGTGAAGTTGCAGTTTTACAGAACACACACAGTTGGGTGATATTTTATTACAAATTAAATATATCAATAAGAAAGATTTATATATTTAATATTTTTATATTTTAATCAATATTATCATCTCATATTAATTTCTATAATACATTATAAATGAGATCACTATGTTAGATGTTTGCTTTGCATTTTATGCTTTTGCTTATTAGCAAACATTATTCAAAAAAAAAAATTCTACTCGTGCTGAGAAGAAAGGGTTGAAAAGGGCTGGGCATTGAGAGACAATCAATTATTCTTGAAGTACACGAGAGCTGCAGTATTGCATCTAAGGGTTTGACTTATTAAATATTGAATGAAGTCTCCAACACTGTATATATTCCGCATTACTTACTTTAGAATTTTAAAATATGTGTGCCAATATTCCGTTCTGTTCTGAGCTACGTTGTACATTTTTAAATTTTCACAGAAATATCTTTAAAGTCACGAAAATATCTTGTTTTTTTCTTTCTAATTTTGTTACTTTTATTACTGTGTATGTTTTTTTTGCAGGGTCCTAAAGAGTAATAATGCCGAAGTTGATTTAGATCGGTCAAAAAATTTAGAAGCGTACATAGTTTAGCCGACCAACCGTAAAACAAAATCCCAATCAAAAATAATTATTCTATATACATATAATACGATTTCAGACTGCATTAGTATTACAGTTACATTTCAATACAATGGCTCACCTTTTTCTATAGCTGCGGTATACAGGTCAAGGGACCTTAAAATAGGCGCATTTAATTGAGCTCTAGATCTAATCAAATTATTTTAGGTGACATTAATATTAATGTGGCCGAAGATGGTCATGGAACTTGAGTACAAGAATTTGAAACGAACGTAGCTATGCACCGTTTATTGTCACGCATTAATCGTTTACAGGAATCGAAAAATGGATTGTTGACAACAGAATTGCGGCTTTATTCTTCTTCGGTACGTATTTAAGTAAGAGTACATCACGAGAACAATTTATCCGTGAATAACACACTAATTTATTGTAAAATAAGATTTAAGAAGTAAATTTTTAAATAAATATATATTACTTCATAAAAAATAGTTTATTAATGAAGATGACGCAGTGAGCGTCAAAAACGTTAATATTTTTTAATCAAAGCGCAGTGTGAAGTGAACAACGTTGTGTTTTATTTTAATAATGAATTAATGTGATGTCCTTGAGATTGTACAGTTGTGTGTGTGTGTGAGAGTGTCGCACCGCCGGCGCGCGTATGTGAGGCTACAAAGACGGCGCGCTGCAGTGCGCGGCTCTCTTTTCTCTGCGGTTCGTGATAAAATAATAATTGTTACAAAGTCTATTTCTTGGACCTTTACATAACGAGGTGTGCACTAAAGATACGTGTAACGTACGTATTGTTAAAATTTAATTAAGATAAAATAAAATTGTAAAAATAATAGAAACATGATATCTTTACATTGTTTGTATAGATTTGGGGAAGATTCAACTAAAACACAATCACTCTTTTATAAAACTGCTGCCATATTGAATATAGTGCTTGGACTATGTTAATGCAGGGGGTAGTCCGGTGGCAGGGCAGACAGAACCTCCTCGCTGACCTCGCTGAACTTCTTCGGCATAACCGCTCGCGTCCTCTCGATGAGGTCTGGGATATCGTCGTTCGTCAGACCTTTGGTTTCAATGCGGTCGAGCGGCGCTACAATAACGTTAAGAAGCGATAACAAATAATTGTTTGGATGGTCATATAAGAAGTTATAAAACCTATTTGGTAAAAAATGATTAACATTTTCAGTCAATCCCGCCTAATAAAGAGTGTGGCAAAGCGAATAATCATAAAATATCTGAGAATATGGTCAAATTTGATTTATTTGAAATATTCACCACTGGCAATACACACAATGTTATATCTGTGGCTTTATGCATGCGAAATCTGTCACTTTGCTGGCAAAAATCTTCGGTCCACGTGCTAATATAAATTCAAACAGCGAGATCGCCATCGGACGAGCTCTCATTGCAACGTTAAATGTGACAGATGACTTTTGAGTCGGCCAATTTACGGTTTTTACCATTCGATATTGGATATTTTCACCAACAATCAAACGACCTGTTTTCGCATTTTTTTTTTAAATATACTAAAAATTGACCACTGTTCAAACGACCGCCCCTAAGATATGATTGTGCCCATACTGTTCGCTTTATGGCAACCGTGTTGCATGGGTGACAGGGTGGCGATACACCCCTCACCGATACACCCCTCACTGTCCCCCGGCGAGATACTTCTTAATTATTATGTACCTGAATCGAAGGTCTTCTTCTTCACGTTGACGAAGTAGTAGGGGGGAGAACGCCACGGGGGCGATGGGCACCGGCGCCCCCGCGGCCATCTTGAAGGCGCCGCGCCGGAACGGCAGCATCCCGTTGGCGTTCAGATTGCGTGCGCCCTCGGGGAACATCTTGGTCTAAGTGTATTTCAAGGAATATTGAATACTTACATTGGATTTATTTTAATTTTTAACTATACTCTAATACAGTATTGTTAATCGAGGATGCGAGATTTCCGATGGTGAACTGTCTGGTGACACTGCTAATTGGATTCTAGACTTGGTTTAGCGATCATGGAAATCACGATTGACTTTCTTCCCAAATTGTTGTCGTCGCTGAAGGATATCCAAAACGATTACATTCTTTTTACTTCTGGGAACAATTTTATAACATCTACCTGACACAATGCTTTCCATTCAGATGTCGATCACCGACATCGAGATTACATACGGTACTAACGATTCTTCTGGACCTGTAGAAGCAGTCACAAGTCAGTCAAAGATTTTCGGCATGGAGCTTCTACTTCTAAATATACAAAGTTTCAATTAAGATGGCTTGGACACTTGCGAATGCCACATGTACGACTACCACCGTATGAGACATATATTTATTTGGTGTATAAATATATTAATTACTTAAATAATGCATTCATTTCCTTCCCCACCCGGCAACGTCAAGCAGTCAATCGGAAAACTCAAACCAGTACGTTTACAACGTGTATGAAAGAGTTAACACCGTTATACGAATTTCGAGACTTCACGTCTATAGTTTGTATCGGAACCGTGAAAATAAACAGTATACAGTCCACATTTTTGGAGGTGCCAGCAGACTCAAAGCCAAAAGCGCCAAAATTCCTTCCTGTCCTGAGATTCTTCCGGCATCTATGCTTGTACGCAACAACCACGATGTATCTTCTCGGCAGCTTCAGCTGGCCCCTACTGTGAAAAACAGGCACAAAAACTGTATATGAAGACAGATCGGGTCTTGATTAGTGGTCGAAGGGTTTGAGTAAATATTTACTTCTTCGATTGATCAAGACAAGTCTTTTTATGTCAAAAATAATGTTTAGCTCCAATTTATACTATTCCCTGATAGTTGAAATAATTGACATCAATATTTCAGCCTCCGCACAAGTGACCAATCTTGGATTCATCGCATCAAACGCTCGATTTTTGGATTCTACTCGTTTAATTTACTTGATACGCGTGTCGCCTTGCAAGGGCATTATCAATCTAATAAATTTTTTTTATAATTAGATATGAGCACACGGCATACTTGTCACATCAATATTCTTACTGTTTAGACTGTGAAAATACGACTAACTTGCCGGTCTCCTGGAACGAGGGGCGAAGATCATTTGGCCGGCATCGTGACCCCTAGATCGGCAAGCCGCTGATTGGATTCCGTGTCATAAAATATGTTTTGATTGATTTCAATATTTATTTATTTATATATTGGTCTATAGTGTTTGTAAAACTTTATTTGTATTTAATCAGTAGGTGGAATTATACTTACGCACTGAAATAATGGGGAAGAATGAAAGAAAGCGCAACTCTGTCAGTTTGTGACAACAGATTAACTACGCTCTATCTAGAGATCTGACCGAAAACTTGTCCAGTGGACAGTTGTCTCGACAGTGGGTCTTGGATTATTCTTAAGATTACAATATACATGTAATTCTATTCGTTCGGCACGGTTCGCGATCAGAGCCCAGAGGTGGTACGTTAGTTTTAATACGCGTTAAAAATTTGAAATATATCTAGTAGGATAGATGAAAATTTTCCGTAACTTTGATGTATTATAGTTATATTGGCAACGTTTTGATGTGCATTCAAATCAATTCATATGGTAAAAAAAACGTACGAATTCTATCCGGTCTGCACAATGGATGGATCCAAACAATCACAAGGGTAGTCGGCTTAAAATAATCCAAAGATCTATTCCCCGCACCCCTCGGTTCTCCAACAGGAAAGTCTCTAAAAGAACAGTAGCAAATATCTATAGAACAAGAATTGGGCATTGCCAGGTGGCCTCACATTTGTTCAGATTAACATAATAGACTCCCCAGTGTGTGAGTGTGGCGCCGAGGAGGAAACCCTTGACCAACTCTTTTTTGCCGGTCCATTGCGGATCACAGGTTTTTTTTACAATAATCTTGGTCAATTATGATTTTCAACTATTTCTTCTATCCCTCAACTCGCCACATTTAATCTATATATAATAGCAAATTTCTTGAACGTCAACGGTATAAACTTGTAACGCAATATTCCCTATTCTATAATATTGTTGTACTGCTTTCTATGAAATAATGTTTTAACTTGTTCAATGGCACAAGTCACTCTTGAAGGGTGGATTGCCTGTTTAAAAGTAGAAGAAAGTCAATTCATCAATCGAATTTGGGTTTCGAAATTCAAACGTAATTATGGATCCATGACGTGGTTTTGATTGGTCGCCGAATAAATGTGCGTGAACTTGAGGCATCCACAAGCATCTCTTATTGGTTAAATTTATTTTAAGCAAAATGATCTCCAAGCTCATACAATTGTTTGAATTGGAAACCGAAGAGTTTTAAGACATGATTTGTGACCGCGAATGAGAGCTGGATTCACAGATTATTACAGAAGCAAAGTGCAATCAACAGCGATACGGTGGATGGATCCTGAAGAAGACAAAGATCATGGAAAGCTGGCGGTATATATTTTGTTGGAAGCCAATTATTTTGTTTTTGCTGATAATCCTGAAAAAATATTATTAGGAGAACACATTCTTATTGTGAAGTTGTAATTATTCAGAACAGACGCTCTGTCATATTTTAAATATGAATTAAATATATTAATTATAAAGATATACATATAAAATCAATTTATCGAAAAATATTGTTGTTGCGCCGCCGGGATTCGAACCTGGATCTCTTTCCTAACCGGGAAAGATTGAATAATTACAACTTCACAATAAGAATGTGTTCTCCTAAAAATAATAAAGTTGTATCAATGTGTCCAAAATTTAATAAAAATGAATTGATAATTCTGGCGTCTGCTATCAGTTTACTCAAAGGTATTTGAGATTCTGTAAAGATAAGGTAGATGGCTCTTTGGAATGGAACGATTAATGTATTAATATCAAAAGGGTAACATATAGGTTCGAAAATGGTCGAAAATAATTTTTGAATTAATATAAATATATTTTATATTTAATAAAATGAATAAATAATTCTGGCGTCTGCTATCAGTTTACTCAAAGTTTACTCAAAATTTG
>CM062865.1:1245410-1360524 GCA_031772225.1 Eubasilissa splendida | reverse complement strand
GAGATTCTGTAAAAATCAGGTAGATGGCTCTTTCAAATAATGGAACGATTAAATGTATTAATGTCAGAAAGGTAACATGTAGGTTCCAAAATTGTCGCTGTTGCATAGTTGGATAATGCACCTTCCCCGGTTAGGAAATAGATCCAGGTTCGAATCCCGGTGGCGCATTTTATATGTGTATCTTTCTAATTAATATATTTAATTCACATTTAAAAATATATTTCTGGCCAATACTGGACAACACTCTTAGACTAGTTGACAGCAGAGATGAAGGAAAACGTCTAGAAAGAGATGTCGTTTCCCCACGATAATGTACCAACTCATTCAAGTGCAATCGTTCAGCAAAGATGGACAGATTTGAAGTTCAAAATGCTTTTGCATCCAACAAATCCTGGCCGTTGGCAACACAGACCACGCGGGGAAAGAATTCCGAGCGACGGTCTTTTCGGACGACAGCTAGCATTGTAAACGGACGGCCAAATCCGATCCATAAATCGCACAAAATGTGACTTCATTTAAGTGAGGAAGGGTGAAAACAATTGAATATTTTAACATCTGTGTTAATCTGCATCATATTTGAACTGATCTGTTGACTAATTATATGTGAAGTTTCAGGATGGATGCATCCCTTCTTTATTTCTTCACTTCCTTACTAAATTCTTTCTTCAGTAAATTCATTCCTCAGTCACTTTCTCATCTCGTTTCTAGTTATTTTCACTTTTAAATTAAGTGAAAGTGAATTTATTGTTACCTTTTGTTACAACTCATTGGAGTGGAGTGGAGTCATGCCACAACACACTGAATGCCACGGGAAGGATGATGGATGAGAGGTGCGAGTTGATCTGGCTTCAAGCTATCCATGAAGAACCAAATGCCGATAGATAATCCAGCCTTCCTGACGTTCGGTAAGTAAAAGTGACAAGTTTTAACGGGACTGGCCAAATTAAAATGAAGACTGTGAATCTCTGCAGAAATGGATAATTACAACGCGAAAATTGGTTGTAAAAATGCATTTTTTCTATTGTAGCATATTTGTTTCTTTACTTTATTTAAAAATAACGGTTTTCCGGCTCGTGTTCACCAATCTATTTGTCAAGTTAATTCGGTCAAACAAATTCTGGCAAAATTGCCAAAATCATCTCTTTCATCACATCACATTTGGCGATGGAACGGTTAATGATTTCTATTTTAATATTCTATTTTCTTGTTTCTTTTTTTGTTTTAAAATTTGCAATAATATTTTTATTTTTTTCCCTGAGAATGCTGGGTAAAGTGAAAGGTGGGAGATTATGTTGAATTCTGTGACCCAGACCCACGCACAGCATGCAATCCTCTGAGCAAGCCGGTGGATGTGCAAACATGCCGTCCTATCCTGACGATTACGCGTCACATTTAGGCGTAGACGTCACAATATATATATATATATAAATCACTATTATCATTTATTTTCTCAAACTACTCCAATGCCAGTTTACCACACGATGGAGGCAGGGATTAACTGATCCGATACTCCGAAACCCCTGACATCAAAGTCAAACTTTTACTCGCCTTCCTTCAGAGCCTCGCCGTCCAGCCGTCCTAAAGCCTGCACTCTCGACCCACGAGAAAGCAAACTAGGATCTGCGACCACCGGCGATTTGCTGGTGCCCTTTTCAAGGTGCGATTGGCGAGACCTACTCGCTCCCTTAGCGGAAGCATTTGAGGCGACCACTTTTTGTTCGGTTGGAAATATTATATATGATTGTATAATATTATCGGTAACAGCATAACCTAAATCTATACCCACTGCAGGTATACGTGATGATGAAGAACGGTTTAAACAGCATCCTCTTAAACCTCCTTTACTGCATCGGTAGAAACGCTGTGATAGCATGTTCGCACGAACGCTGACCTGTCTCTGGCGTCTGATATCGAGTAGGTATTTGACCTTTTTTATGAGGTTTATGCGTGGTAAGTCGAATGAAAATATTTATCTAATTAAATCTATCCCATATTTATTAATATTACATGATTAATTATGTTTCCGTCTACCTGAACTATAGCACAAACCACAAAGTATAATAATAGCGCATACCATAACAGATATATCATAATAAATTAGATAAGCTGACACATTTGAATTTATTTCACATAATGTTCAGCCAGGGGATAATCCGGCGGCAGATCAGATAGAACTTCCTCGCTGACCTCGTAGAACTTCTTCAGCATGACCGCCTGCGTCCTCTCTATGAGATCTGGGATATCGTCGTCTGTCAGTCCTTTGGTTTCAATGGGGTCGAGAGGCGTTACAATAACGCGGCCTGGAAGCCGCAAAAAATATTTTTTAAACGTTGACGCAGGAGTCCACCAAGGTTCTGCTCTAAGCCCATTACTTTTTAATCTAACTATAGACAACCTGACCAAATATATTCATATGCTGGTGTTCCATGGAATATTCTATAGCCTGACGATGTAGTTTTGATTGGAGAAAATACTTTGGAAGAATGGAAACTTGGGAATTGCAATATTAGCAATAAATAAGAAAAGAGGAATTCGATCACTGACCTGAACCGAAGAGCTTCTTCTTTACGTTGACAAAATAGTACGGGGAGAATACCACGGGGACGATGGGCACCTGGGCAGCCACCGCTATCTTGAAGGCGCCGCGCCGGAACGGCAGTAGCCCTTTGGTACCCGTGTTGCGCGTGCCCTCGGGGAACATGATGATCTTGATCTAGAAGCATATTTCACTCAAGGAATATTTAATATTTAAATTGGTTTAAACATTTTTGCTACGTGCAGTGTTTGGGACATATATTTATGCTTGAACGAAGATAATGTACTGCGAATTTCACCTCCCCCCCTCCCCCTTCTTCACCTGCCGCCGTGTCAGTCGATCGGCGACCCTGAACCGGCGCGGTAACAAGTAAATTTCGCAGTATAACAAACGAGTGAGACGTGTGTCTAAGTGTCTGTCCTGTGCAATCTGAAGGACTCGAGACCCTGAACGGAGATAGTGTTACAAAACCTAAAGTTACAGTCCACCTTGGAGGTGCCAGAAGAGCGGGACTGCGGTGAGTGGAACTTAATTTGGTACTTAATTTGACGTATTCAATATGATATTTGTATAGAATTAAAGATGATTCAGAATGTACGCAGTCAATAAATAAAAACGGGTAGACAATTTATTCATTGAACTTGTATTATATACTCAGCTCTTGTTGTACCGAACAGACGTGGTAAAAATAGAATTCTTATATACAAAATAAATTTAATTAACTGGTCCACGTTGATTGCGTACGAAACCTGCGCGATATAGCATGCAGGTAGTAAATACTACTAAGTGCATAGTAAAGATCTATTTAATTCGTCCACGTGTTTCTCATTTAGTAGTTGGCGGGGTAAGTATATAATATTTGTATAAAGTACTTCGGTTTTAGGTATGAAATATTAAAATATTTTATGACACTGGTAAATGAATGCTTTGGAGTCTGGGACTCGGTTCAGAGATCAAGATCTACTTATCTCATCAATGATTTACTTTATAAGAAATTGATTACAAAAAAAACTATAGATTACCTATGTTTTTCTGTCTCGAAAAAATCTTAATAAATCCAATTCAATAAACAAAATAAAGATAATAATCTCCCCATCGGAGAATCGAATATCGGTCTCTTGCGTTACAGGCTGAATACTTACCGCCGAACTGCAGAATGAGTAAAAGCTTATTACAAAACTCATCATGTGTAATAATTTTTAAAATAAAATATTTGTCATTTAAAAAATATATAAATGTAAAATTCTGCAGGTCCCAAAGGCTGCGATGGGCTGGCCATATTGACAGAATATCAAATGATAGGACATTCAAGATCATAAAAGAGTGGATACCCCAGTAGAAGCGATTAAGAGGCAGGTCAAGCAAGAGGTGAGCTGACTGTGTGGTAGAATGGGAGGGTGGAAGGGTTCGGAAACTGGAAAAGTCGGAGAAGAAGACTTGTAGAGGAGGCGAAATACCATCCTCGGATGTAGTGCCGTGGAAGAAGAAGAATTAGTGTTACGAACGTGAATAACAAATATCAGAGAATTCATATACAGGGTAGGTTGGTAGAGCTTTTGCTTGGCATGTGAGTGGTAGTGGGATTATAACCTGCATCACATAAGTTGGAAAACATTAAAACTATCTTCACGATATACTGTTGGATGGAAACCGGAAATCGAGCAGGGAAAGAACTCACCCTTTCCTTGACCATGCGATCAGTGATGAACATCAGCTGGCTGTAGGCTTTCTTGGGGTTGTTGCGGTTGACGAAGGTCGCGCCGGCCAGATAGGCGGCGAGCCCGAACGGCCACACGTAGAAGACTTCATTCCTGGTAGTGGCGCTGGCCTTCCGTAGCGCGTACCAAATGTTGAAAACACCTGAAGCAAATATATATGTTTAAATATGAAACGTAGTGTAGTGTATTAGGTTTTATAATTGAAAGTTGGTTATTTAAAAAGACTTGAAAAAAAAACTGAGTTTAGTAGTAGTAAACTGAGTAAAGTAAGTATGATGACTGCAGTAATATACCACCAAGGGTAGTGCCACAGCACAGAGAGGGTGGGTGGCTTACCTAGGGGATCGATGGAGAATTGATGATTGACCGCAATAACGAATCCCTTGTCTTCAGATAGGATGTGTTCATTCCTCACCTCCCATGTCACTCCAATCAGGCAGGTTATGTATCTCAGGACAGATGTCGTGTATCTAGAATCAAGCAGATTATTCTATAATTTTTCTATAAATTACATACACTGGAATGTGATGTATTTATATCATTACTAAGAGATATATCATAAAATCAGTATGTATAAATATATAACTTTTGATGTAGCGATTGTATGACGCGCGCAAGTTGGCAAGAACGGCAGCGTGGAAGGGATAAAAGAGCTTCGCGCATGGGCGCGCGCTCTCTATCTCTGGAATCGTTGATCAGAACACATCTTCATTATTGTATTAATACCTATGAGATCTGTAATAAAGTGTATAATTGTACATGACGTTGTTAACTACCCTGAATTTTGTAGCCGTAATACGAGGGTTTAGGATATAACATTCAATACTATTTTTTGAATGCTTAGGTATATGTATGACACGGTTGAGATTAAGTACACATAGCTTGAACATTATCGACGCGTATTTTTATTACGTATCTACATCTAAGACATTATACAATAGGTGTGTTCACCCAGTGTATGGGTATGTACAAATATACGGGGTGAATATTATGTTCTAAGTCGATTTTAGTTTGGCGGACATTTGTCAGTTCCCATTTGGATAATGTCTCAACAACGTGTTAAAGTCATAAAAAATTGATAGATATGGAGGTTGTTTAGGTGGAATGGTGAACGTTACGTTGTGTAAAGTGATCACTTGAGCCAGCCGAAGGCAAGTCGTGAGCTCTGTAATTACCCATAATTCCATATTTTTCCATTGATAAAATATTGCTTTGTTTCTATGAGATATCTATTATTTGTTCAATATTTCCTCCGCCTCTGATATAAAGCATTGTCCAGGCTACATTGCTAGACTACCGCCTGTGTTAAAGTACACAGTTTTTTCCGTGTTGTTAGATTGAAAGTAAGATTCGATAGAGATATACAGTGTTTGTGCGCTTTTATACTTCGATAGGTATTCTTTTTGTGTGGATTTAAAACAGAAAACAAAAGCGAAGCTGTTAGTTGAAAGAGATAGTTTTTCGGTTCGGACGGACTTATTTACGGCGGCGATATAAAAACGTTTCGTATTGTATATTTTCGGATTATCGGTTGTGAGAAAGTGTTCGGTGGCTAGTCAGCAGAGTTAAGGTCCACCAGACTACAAGGAGAGCGACATCGGCGTCTACCAGCCCAGGTTCACAAATCACTGTATTCAACATTACCTATAGAAAGCCCAAAAAAGTGAGAACATGTGATATAATTACATGAAAATTAGTTTAACTCTGTATCGACAATAGCTTAAATAGTTTACTAATTTACTTACTTACCTCTTTACCTATATTACGTTTTATTTCGACAATTTCCGGTCCCCATCTTTGATTATTAATTTTCCCATTGTTTATATTTGGTTTTTTCAAAAAATTGACAAAAATTAAAGCAGAAGACCATATTCTAATAAAATTCTATATAAAATTTGCGAATTGAAAAACATCGGGGCGCTAGAAAAATGATCAAAGAGTTTCAAAACAAAGCTTGGAGAATAGCTCGACATTACAGCATAACAGGACATTACAGCAGAACGGAGCTCCATCTCACACAGCCAGAAATACAATCAACTTTCTTCGTCGTGAGAATGTTAATTTCATCTCACCAGGCATGTGGCCACCGAACAGTCCAGATTTAAACCCAGTAGATGATGCAATATGGGGGGTGTTTTGATGATTTCTGATTAGCTAAATATTGTGGAAAAAAAATTAGATTAAGAATTATAATTAATGATGTTTTTAAATAATTCATGAGTTGTTTTCACTTTTTTCAGGACACCTGTATATCGCTGTACCTCTTCTAAAAACAGACCAGCTGTTGTCCTTGGAGAGGGAGATAGTTCCATGATTTATTTATGTGGAGGTCTATCGCCTCACCGATCACCACCGCCGCTGACGACCCTTGCAGATACAAGGTTGTAAAACAGGGCTCCCACAAACAAATAAAAGTGTACATTTAAGAGAGAGGTTTAGAACATCAGTTGTGCGATGAGAGGCATTCCACACACATTCTTTTACATGTATGCATATTATATTGTCAGCTTTTCAATTCTCGTTCGAATCAAGTCATATTTAAAAAAAAAGTTGCGGAGCAATTTGATTGCGTAAGTGGTACCAAAGTAATCACGTGGGTGACACCAAAATTAAAATATTGGGACAAGAAATTTGCGTTAGTTCATGTCTATATATTTGGTGGTCTGTGAGAGCTCTTAACAGCTGCAAAAACACTCCCGGTACTGACACCATAATAGCCGAAGTCGGTTGCCAATATGGCATGCACCTGCAGTCGTCCGGGAGGCCGGCTCCTTAGCGCCACTCCCCTCGCTGCTGCCTTCCCGTTAAGATCTCCAGCAAGCGCTCCTCTGCTTAGAGTTTTCAATGTATATTTCTAAACTGTAACTGTGCTCAATCAACAATAAACTCTCCGCGATCGTTATCAAACGAACACGTGAACGCTGGGTGAAATATATGGGATATCCAGCTCTCACACACATAACCTACATATATTCATACAACATATGTATTCATCAACAAAGTATCAAACTCATCCAACTGCTGACCGCAATTCTTATCCTACATAACTCTTTTATCATCTATTCATCTCGAAGTAGACTGTCCTCTCGCTAGCTTGGATCCAACTAGAGATTCTGCGTCGATACATCCCGGGACTTTTTTCCCGGGAATTCCCGGCTTTTCTGCCGTCTCGAGTCCCGGGAGTTTTTTGTTAAAATTACCAGGACTCGTGACATTCTGATTTAAAAGGTACTAATACATTTTTCACTTTATGTTACAAATTCATATGGTTGAGAGCTTCTGAAACGACCAATTGGTATTCTTTGAAATATTTTTTGCATTGGATTTCCAGACAGAATTAAAATTTAACAAAAAAAATCTGTTATTGTTTATAATAATTAATTTTTCAATATCAATTAATTTAATCGAAAAATAGTTTAAATAAAAACCCCGAGATTTCAGAATCCCTAGACCCGACTCAGGGATACTCTGGAGGGGGCTCGGAGGCGCTCGCGCGAGCCCCTTGTAAAATTAAGTCAAAACGATATTCTCAGATCAAATCAGTATCAGTTTAAATGTGTATTATGAAACATAAGACAAGACAGCCGTTTGAAATTTCTCATAAAATACATTTATTTCGGGTGCACGATAAAAGAGACCTAGTCTTTTTTTTTACAGTCTAACAATGCTTAAAAACGCAACACGTTTGACATGCATTGATTTCTGACGTTCTTAACCCGTTCACCGCGAGTGACTCGTATGTGAGTCGCGCCCTACATGCCCACAGCGCGCGTGACTCACATACGAGTCGCCGTGTTTCGCCCGCCGCTAATACATACATGAAAATCGTACCACAATTATTTGGAATCTTTATCCTACTGACATCTGTCGATATTTGTCAAGGATTATTAGCCATCTTATAAACATACACGATATAATAAAAGTCCTCGTAACATCCAGTATCGCTCAACTCTGTATATGCGTGTAGAATGTAATGCGTTTCAAACTGTAGAGTTCAATTTAACGTCAGTACTTAAAAACTTGTAAATAGTGTGCCCTAGTTTCAGAAATCAGCGCCCGCGCAGATCACTACTTGACTCTAGTACGTATGAACATCATCACAAATGGCGCTGGTGATGGTGCAGGCCACTGCTGTGTTCTCTCACGGATAATCTTGTTCACGTTCAGATCTCTGTATTTGTTTATATTCGCGAGGATACTTGAGAATCATTGCTATCGATTTCTTAAAAAAACAAATCAAAAATTTGTTGCATTATCGTAGTGCAAAGTCGTAAATTATAATTCAGCCAAAGAGTGCCGCGTATGAAAGATGTCGTACGTATTTATGAACGCGATCAACGGGTTAAATGTTCAACACGACATTTTTGTGAACCATGCTTTGAACGGTTATCCTTCATACTTCACACGTGCACATTTCCCCCTCTTTACCGTTATTGTGCAGTTTTGAGGAGGACAGTTCTTAATGTTTATTATCTTGTTATTTGTACCATATTTTACGAAGGGGAACATCAGTTTCAATTCACTGCTTTGATTGCTTTAATAGTTACTGTGTGCCATCCCTGTGATTACGAGTTTGGACATGTGGGTAGTTAGAAAGAGAGTTAAAACGATGTTACTCACAGTGCGTTCATGACGTTTCTCGGCCTGATTAAGTACAAAGGTATGCACAGGGCCATGAAAAACGACGTCAGAAAGTACAACGTGAAAACCTTCCACTGCAACTTCACATAGTTCCCCTCTTTGGACAGCAGCTGGCTGATGATGTAGGCCGACAGCAGCGCCGGCACGGCCCACAGGATCCAGGCCCACCAGATCATCTCCGAGACGATGATTCGGGAACTGGACAACATTTATTATTGTGTAATACGAGTGACAAACGTTAAATGTCATTTTTCAGAGAAAACTAGTGATAAATATTTTGCATTTATTACATTTAAGGAGGGAATTTCTATAGAAACTACATCCAAGTGGCCCTAAGTAAAATATTTTACCTATAAAATTAGCTCAAGAAAACAATAACATAATAATAAGTGGACTTAATAATTATTTCATTAAACACCAAAATTCATTAAGCCAATAACAACCCTCCGTATCGGAGATTTCATCGATCAACGTGTCAGCATCTCCAATCGTGTTAAATAATTCACACAATTATATTATTAATAGAATTACTCTACTCAAATACTTGAGTAACTCGAGTGGTGCTAATAAATTCAAGTAGAGTAATAACACTGTTTCATTTATATCCATCCACGATTCATACAATGATTTGATGAAACAACGCGAATGGCATTGTTAAAAATTTAAAAACGTACTTACGGGTTACGGTTAAATGAAAATAAAATAATTTTTCTAACACATTGATATGAACGCAACGTTGTGGTTGTTGCGCAGTCAACATTTGTAGTGGTCACAAGAATATGGCGGGAGGGTAAATTAAATTAACACGAGTTTCTATATACAAATTCACACATTTATTTACAACACTAGGAAATATGAAAAAAAAGGTAAATTCTTATTGCTACTTATATCTAACCTTAATTAAACGCGGGTGCACTAATTGTTCAATTGTTTTTCTCACTCACTTTTATCTGTGGCCGATTGCATGGCCACGTGGAATGGAAAGCGGCATTTGGAGCCCGCTTCTGGTCCAGTTCATGGACGCGGGCTTTGCAGCTTCGCTCGCCATGTGGTCTCCATGGCCGCGTTCGGTTGTCTCGTAGTGGGTGGCCTCCGGTCCTCCGTTGCGAGCGGCGGGAATATCCGCCGCTTGTCTCGTGTATAGGCGGGGTCCTCGGGTGCCTTCCAGGAGGCACATCGCAGCTTCCTGGCGACTTCGTCTCGAGGCAAAATGGCGGTCAGTATGGAGCTATCTGGCAGCCGGGCGCAAGGCCGGCGGCACCCCGGAGCAGGTCCAGTGCGTTCGACAGGCGTGGAGCGAGAGTCCACCCGACAACGCGTGGGGGAGGTGGTAGTGACCCTTTGTTCACTGTGATTACATGTTAGGAGCGGGGTGAAGATGGGCTTGCATTGCCCGGCGCCCGGCCCGCACAGCAATATTTAAATAAAGTTAAATAATAATTTATAATTCGTGCTGAAAATACACGTGAGACGCGACCGTAACAACATGAACGCACGCTGAAAAATGAACTTGGCTGTTGGCTGCGATTCTGTTTACAATAATTCTGCATAATGTTTGTGTCGCACAGAATGACACGCCATAATAATTGATACGATAAGATACGTGTTGATAATTTAAAGGTGTAATCATCGGCGTGGCGCCAAAAAACCCGTGGGATAGATTTAAGAAAATAAATCCGTTTTAGAAAAACGTCTCAAGCGGCGGGCTATCGCCGTTTTAGGTACTTGCGAAATTACTGTATGTATTGTTATTAGTTTGAATAAAAACAAATATTCTGCTGCGGTAGGCTTTCACTACACGGGGTTTTACCACATTCAAAACGGGTTGTTCAATCGCTGGCAAAAAATATTTACTTTACGAGATTACATCGGTTGTAAACTAATTTTACTCTCCGATATCCGATGGTAAAATCTTCAATCGTTGGTTAAAAATGGCGGTTTCAAAAATCATTTGTCACATTGATACTTTTAAAAATATTTTTTATATTAATATTAAAAATATAATACTATTTCAATAATCAGTGGATATATATATTATAATTAATGTTTCAGTCAGTCTGTGTACATATTTTTTTAACTTCAGTTACAAATTTACGATAGTCCGTAATTTTCTAATTGTGATGGGGAGATTGTTAAAAAAATTGATACCTTGATAAATATATTGATTTTGAGTTGCGGTATATTTTAGTTTTGGGATATCAATTTGATCTCTATATCTTGTAGATCGGAATTCGCTTCTAAAATTTAATTGATTTTTAATTTTTAATTTTTTTTGTATATGTTTACTATTTTTGATACTTTAAAATCTGTGAAAAGTTGTATACTTGGATAGTCTTTTTTTTTTTTTAGAATAATTTTTATTATCATTTTTTGAGTGATTTCTAATTGTGACATTGAAGTTTTATATGCACCTCCCCATCCAATAATACCGTATTGCAAATGTGACTGTACAAACGCGTAATATATTATTTTCAGATTTGTAGGTGATAAGATGTTTCCGAGTCTAAAAAATATGTAGGCAGTTTTCCTTATCTTGTTTGCGAGATTAGTAATATGTTCTTTCCATTTGAGATTGTTATCTATTATGATTCCAAGGTACTTGATACAGTCTTTTTCTTCAATTGATGAACATTGGTCACAGGTGTTTTTTCAGGTGTGAATTTTAATATGAATTTCGGTGTTTTGTTTCTGTTGAATAGCAAATCGTGGAAAGTATGTTTAATCAGCTGGTTTTATTTAGAGCTGGCAGAAGAGGAACGAAAGTACACTGAATGTAGTGGAATCGATCAAGAAGTACTGAAGTAAAGTAAAGAAATGTAAAGCGAGTAAGATTAAAAAAGGATTATTAATTTTTGGTCATATTGAACGGATGAATGAGGAGAGAATAGTAAGAAAGATATATGACGCAATGTCGATGGTACCAGAAATAGAGAAAGAGTTGGCACGACAAGGTAAACCAGACGGTCCTGTTAGAAGCCTCAATAACTGACGAGCTTGCACGAATGTGGAAACGGCGCGAAGCTAAGTAAGTCGGCCATTAGATCTCGGCTGGTTGGGCATATCGCTAATTAATTGTTGTACATGCGGTGCATACATTTACTAAAAGTGAAAACTCGGGTACTTAATCGATCGTCGCGTTTGTGCTTCAACCCGCAACAGATATAATTACAGCGAGCCCTATCTACAGCAGTGGACATAAGATTCTTCTAATTCTTCGGCTACATTATGCGTCAATGTGACAGCTTGGAAAAGGAGATTATCCTGGACACAACTTTGGGCCGAAGGAGACCTGGAAGAGTACCATAGCGGTGAATAGATGTGTTGTGGAGACTCTGGAGTCAGCTGTGAGGGCGACCCGGGATCGGGACTCATGGAGGTGCATCACGAGCCTAGTCTCATCTGATTGAGATCACTAATAATACAAGGTAGGTGTTGGGATAAGATCCCGTGGACTGTATCGATTACAATAATGATTAGTTGATGCAATCCGAATTGGATTTAAGAGAGGAATCTGGCCTACCTTGATCTCGATCCTGGATTGGACGTCAAGTTTTCACCTCCAGTTGACTCGCACGTTTTTAATGAAGAACCGAGATATCACTGCACTTCCAGAGCTGTTTAGAACACCGCCTCTCTGTGGTCCTAGCGTTACGCACGGCGCTACTTTAGGACGTTAAAACCACACAGATCTTGACAGTTGCGAAATCCCTAAGTCATTAATTGACCAGAACGGGACAGGTAAATAGTAAACCTTAAGGTTTGCATTGGAAGGACAAAACGCACAGGGAGTAGCCCATGGAAGGCCTATTTTTTCTTATCATCAAACAAATAATTGTGTCAAATTGCAAAGTGAGTTAGGTATCAGCACGTACTAGGATACCAGGTAAAGTGTACGTGTTGATCAGAGACCGTCGTGACAAAAACACATTATTTTCTGTCGAATATAAGAATATTAAAGACCTTTGGGATATACTTTGTCGGTAATCTTTGATATAATTTACATAAACACAGAACATTAAATATAATTTATTCGACCATTTAAAATGCAAAGCTATATGTCTAGTATTGTTCAGTATTACACTATCTTTGTATTGAGTTTTGTTTTTTATATTTGTACATATGGATATTTTTTCTCCGCTGACTAACGTTCTGGCCGGCATCATTTTTAAAGAAACAACAGCTTCTTCGGTGCTCTCTGCGGATGCGTATTATCAATGAGAGTACGCGTGGTGCGAAAACGATGCATGGTTATTTGAATTACTTCCTCGGATGGGCGATTATGTCGACCGTAAAATGCACGGTAAGTATCGCGAACTGAACACGACTTATTCGGGTTCTCCTCAATACTACGCTCCACTGCAGCGACAGCTTCTTCGGTGCGCACTGTACGACGTCTCTGCGAATACGTATGATCAATTAGAGAATGCGTGATGTGAAAACGGTCCATGGTTATTCGAATTACTCGCTATTATGTCGACCGAATTACTCGCCATCATGTCGACCGAATTACTGCTAAAATGGACGTGGCGCACGGTAAGTTTCGCGAACTGAACTTGCACAATTTGCATGGTGATATGGTTAACCAAACTGAGCACAAATCAGCTGTCGCCGATTCGAAAAAAACACTATTTATGTGATGATGGGTTATCGTGTAAGTACATGGCGTTATTAAAGTATGCATGACCAAAAATGTCGTCATTAAAATTGTACAAGTTTTTTTTTTTTTTTTAGAACACATTCTTATTGTGAAATTGTAATTATTCAGAACATAGCTCTGTGATATTTTAAATATGAATTAAATAAATTCATTAGAAAGATATACATATAGAATCAATTTTATCGAAAAATATTGTTGTTGCGCCACCGGGATTCGAATCTGGATCTCTTTCCTAACCGGGGAAGGTGCATTATCCAACTATACTACAGCGACAATATTTTAAGCGTCAATTTTCAAACCTATATGTTACCTTTTTGATATTAATACATTTAATCGTTCCATTATTTGACAGAGCCATCTACCTTATTTTTACAGAATCTTAAATACCTTTGAGTAAACTGATAGCAGACGCCAGAATTATCAATTCATTTTTATTAAATTTTGGACACATTGATACAACTTTATTATTAGGAGAACACATTCTTATTGTGAAGTTGTAATTATTCAGAACATGGCTTTGTGATATTTTAAATATGAATTAGAAAGATATACATATAAAATCAATTTTATCGAAAAATATTGTAAATTTAAAATATAAAATATCACAGAGCGTCTGTTCTGAATAATTACAACTTCACAATAAGAATGTGTTCTCCTAAAAACATCATACACTAAGTACTTAGTAACACCATTTCGACTATCTAGTCTAGTATCTAACAATTCTAATATTTCCGATTTCGATTGGATATCACATCGTTAGCGTCTGCTATCAGTTTACTCAAAGGTATTTGAGATGGAACGATTAAAAATGTATTAATATCAAAAAGGTAACATATAGGTTCGAAAATTGACGCTTAAAATATTGTCGCCGTAGCATAGTCGGATAATGCACCTTCCCCGGTTAGGAAAGAGATCCAGGTTCGAATCCCGGCGGCGCAACAACAATATTTTTCGATAAAATTGATTTTATATGTATATCTTTCTAATTAATATATTTAATTCATATTTATTTTATTGTATAAGTCATTGAGTCAAATAAAATTACGATTAAATGTATTAATATCAAAAAGGTAACATATAGGTTCGAAAATTGACGCTTAAAATATTGTCGCCGTAGCATAGTCGGATAATGCACCTTCCCCGGTTAGGAAAGAGATGCAGTTTCGAATCCCGGCGGCGCAACAATAATATTTTTCGATAAAATTGATTTTACATGTATATCTTTCTAATTAATATATTTATTTTATTGTATAAGTTATTGAGTCAAATAGAATATGGGATTGTACTTACGCACTCGACTGCGTTTATCACGCGACAATAAAATGCACCTGCAACAACATTACGCTGCACACTGATAATCTCAACTCACTTGTGAGAGTACAGTGTGCAAGACGGGTGCCTTCATAGCAGATTGTAATCTGAAGATTGTAATAGACCTCTACCCAACTGCAACATCAAGACATCTGTCAAGTCTTGCTACCAGTGCCGGGGAGACTTTTTTTTATACTAATTTAATATATTAATTATAAATATACATATTTATTATCTTTGTTTTATTAACCACTAAAATGAATTTAAATACATCTACCGGTTTCGAAAAATACCATTTTCTTCTTCAGGATGTCATAACTAACTAAAACATACGAGGGCCAAGTAAAAAATAAGGTTCCTTACGCTGTACACTCGCCACGCGAGATGCTAGGCGAAATCCGGCAACACCGCCTTGATTGTTGGTCCCTTAACTACATCCCCACTACCGGGAGCAAACGCTGCGACGCTCAGTAAAGGCCTGACAGCCATCCGCTATGGAACCCGCCATCGCCGTTACCGCCAGGTGTGAAATCCGTTCGGTGATTCGATTTTTAAACGCGAAGAAGCTTAAACCTGTTGAAATTCATCGACAGTTGGAAGAAGTTTATGGCACAGCTTGCATCAGCGTCCAACACGTCCGCAAATGGTGCAGGGAGTTCTCCGAAGGACGCACAGACGTCCACGACGAGCAAAGGAGTGGGAGGCCATCGGTGTCGGACGAAGTCGTGGCGAAGATTGAGCGCATTCTCCTCGAAGATCGGAGAGTAACGCTTCGGGAGCTTGCTGTCCAGGTTCCTGGGTTTGTGAAAAAACCATCGACAACATTTTGACCGATTATACTGACCAAGGGCGTTAGGCTGCACCACGACAACGCTCGCCCGCATGTCTCTCGACAGACCACCGCCCTACTGGACAAATTCGGCTGGAAATTGCTTGACCATGCCCCCTACAGCCCTGATCTTGCTCCCAGCGACTTCCACTTGTTTCCGAAATTGAAGCAACACTTGGGTGGACAACGCTTCAATACAGATGAAGAGGTGAAAGAAGCGGTCACCAAGTTCATCGGCGGCCTAGCGGCGGAATTCTTCGAAGCGGGTTTTCAGAAGTGGATAACTCGTCAGGAAAAATGCATAGAAAAATCAGGAGACTATGTAGAAAAATAGAATAAAGTACAAGCTTTCAGATGGTTTACTTATTTATTGCAATAAAAAATACCTTATACCTGAAAAAAATGTAGGAACCTTATTTTTTACTTGCCCCTCGTATATTGTTTCTTTGACAGAATCTATTTTTAAAAAATAAATTTTTTTTTTTTTTTTTTAGTACCTAACTCAAATTGGTACTTAATACAAATTTACTCGAATAATTTTTAGGAAAAATTTTTAGAATGGGACTCGTAGTTAAATTTAGTTGGTTGTTTATAATTTTTTGATTAGTTTTACACGCTTTATTTTATTTTAATTTAGTGGTTAATAAAACAAAGATAATAAATAAAAATATGAATATTAACCACAAAAATAATATTGCTAATTTTATAAGTATATAAATATATACATATAAAATCAATTTTATCGAAAAATATTGTTTTTGCGCTACCGGGATTCGAACCTGGTCTATTCGCCAGAAGTGGAGGACGTATCTGGAGTATTTTGGCGTTCGTTTGGGAGACCAGGATAAATCTTGGGCTTATTTCGTATGCAAAGCATGCATTGAACATTTGCTACAGTGGACAATTTAGAAGCGGAAGTGCCTAATGTTTGAAGTACCAATGGAACCGAGAAACCAAATGTGAGCCACATCAGTGGGTGATTTGTGTCGATCCAAAAATGGTAAACTTCCTCATTGGATATACAAAATATCCTTGTTTTTCATGTCTTCGGGACAGAAAAGCCGAGTATCAGCAATGGATTGACAGAAATTGACCGTTAAGAAATGTCACAATTCAAGGAAAACAAAACGTAATCAACGAACCTCATTTCCGCCCTTGCATATCAAGTTGGGGCTCATGAAGCAATCTGTGAAGGCTTTAAATCGAGATGGACTTCGTTTTGGCTACTTGACACAACATGGCTGAAAACCTGAAAGCCGGAATATCTGAACGAAATTGAATCTCGAACCCTTGGTCAAAAATGTTCGCGCTTCTCTACTTTCGGTGTCGTTTCTTTTTCACATCTTCCGATGCAGATGCCTCGTCTCTCGCTCGAACGTCCAGCTGCCAGTTGTCTTTCTTTTTCAAATAGAATAGAATAGAATAGAATAGAATAGAATAGAATAGAAGAAAATCAAATAAATACACGATGTGGGTTTTGCGAAATTTTAAAAAATTCAACCATCTCACGCCACTCTACTCCAATGCCTTTGCGTATCGAGTATCGAATAACAAGTTTTTTTTCGAATTTTTGTACGGATTATTTTTTAAATTACAGAGATTTTGGGCTGAAGTTCATTTTGTATGTTTAATATGTTAATTTAAAATATATATATATTTTTACGTTGCAATGCAAATCCCACACACACTTTTTTGAATTGAATCACGACTGGTTTCGGAAAGAGCATTCTTTCCCATCAACAGTTGTAAATTGAACTAAAATTAAATGACGATGGGGCATGCAGTGGCTGATCTTTTACAAACTAGTGATACAACTCAAAAATATTGTGTGTGTGTGTGTGTGTGTGTAGTAATAGTAGTATAGTACAAAGTGAGAATAAAAATTACATGTTTTTAAATTTTTTTATTTGTTGTTCAGATGTTATTAAGCGAAAATAAAACCGGTATACAGTGTGACACACCGATTGCACAATGCGTATAGAAAATGTTCAAGCTGTACAGCATTGGCGTGTAAACGCGCGCCTTAATAATAAAATACGTGGTTGTGCGATTATTTCGTTAAGTTAAGTAAAAAGAGTTATTGATGCGATCTCATGCAATAATACGTTCATACGCACTAGTGATGAGAACTCACTGCTGTGATTGTGATAATATCAGTGATTGGAAACTGTGACTGTGATCACAGTTTCATTACTAATACGCATGCGCCGCACGATATCGCAATACCACAAAGACAGTGTAAACTCTATTTAAAAATGTGAGTTTATTTTTCGGGTCAAATTCTCAGCATTTCGGGTCGAATGCGTAAAAAGTTTTGGCAGAAAATACTAGATGGCGCTTAGCACGAATTGTAACGTCATTTCTTCACGAATATTTTCGTTTCGTGCGTGACCAAATCGTAATCACGAATCACGACATTCCCAGATATTCAATCACTGATAGTGAGTGTGACTCGAATAGATCAGTGATTGACTCGCGGTTCGTGATTTTGAACACATCACTAATACGTATACTCAACTCGTATTTTAGTCAGGTCTACACTCTGACTTTATATATTTATTTTATGATGTAAATTACGGAAAAAATCTAAAAAAAAATGTACATTAAAATTCACTAAACATGATAATTTTAATTTTCTCAACTAAACTTTGTACTACACACACATCGTGCTGTTGTCACTACCGGTTTCGAGTGGTGCAGTTCCTCTCATCATCATAAAACAAATATGGGTCAAACAGCGAGAAATTTAAATGCGAGAATAAAATAACATAGCCGCTGCTTAAAAATAACAACATCTCGGAATTTTCGAACCACATAATTGAAATAAACCACTCTTTCAATAGTCATAGATTAAAACTTCTTCAGTCGGAAGCTCATGAAGGATTGATAATGAACAATTTAGAAACTGTTTAAATATGAAAGAATTTAAATTAGGAGAAAACATTAAAAAACAACCTAACACTTCGCCTTTACTGTCCATGTCCTCGTTAACGACCGAAACCTCCGCCGTCTTCTCAAGCCCCGCGCTGTTGCCCGAATAAACTACAAAATACTAACGAGAGGGACTGCACCTCTCGAAACTAGTAGTGATAAATACATTCATCCAACTAACACACCTTTCATTTGACAAACACACAACGCATTAAGAAATCTTTGGCGATACCTTGACTCAAATAGACTACACTCTTGAACTTTTCTCAACATCCTACATGTCTTCTTCATCTCGTGCCCTATCTGTTGGCTATCATCTACAGCTCTACAGTAGACTGGATAGACGATTGTCTCACGTTCTTCAGCTATGGTGTTCTCTTTCTTACAGCAATCATTATGATCTGCATTATCTGCAGATCTCACACTTATCTGGATGTGTCAACACATGTCCAAGATATTGAAGTTTTATGATTTTTATTTGTGACTATCCAACCTGCTTATTTTGTAAATATACAACTCAAATACAAATATCCTCGCAGAACATGCGGATAAAGGTTGCACGAGTTTGCTCAATGTGGCTTCTGATTTCAATAGAATGAACCCATCTGTCTGAACAGGGGGATAGGGAAAATACCAAATGTAGGAAGTAGAGGGACACCTGATCACCCAGAACCAGAAAACACGACCCACCTGTGAAATGCTCCTTTAGGTATCTGGATCCACAGATCATCTGGCTCCAGGACACGTACATCGTTGTTCCGCACGGAGTACTCTTGTTCATATACTTCGGCGATGGCGCAAGACATCCGAACACACACAGCACACTCTCCGTCAATTTATCATTCCTACACAGCAGGACGATAATTCACGATTTCACAGCCTATCGTAAACGATAACACTCAGATCAAAGTTTCAACTCCAATTGATCTTACAGTAACACGAGTTGACAGCATGACCGCGTACGAATATTTTGTATCGCGGTATGGTAAAGGTAAAGTTTGGTCTCTCGCTCGCTGACAAAGCAGATTCTTCAGAAATAATTTACGGCCAGAACGTGATAACCCAACCGGAGAATGGAGGATGTTAAAGAACTTGACAGTTTGAATGTATTTGGTATAATGCTCCATGTATCCTGAGGGAAGGAATGAGGAAACAGTGGTAGATGAGTCCTATAAACCTGACCGAGGAGAAGATCAAGAGACGCAGATGGGCGAATGATGTCATGATTAATCTACAAGAAGGGATGGATAGCGCTCTGTAGTGACCGGGAATAGGCCGCGGTTCCATTCGGAATCTGGATGTGTTCCGGGATTTCTTCAGGGTGTGGGTGTCCAGGTGGGGAATTCTGAAGAGACCAGCTGCAGCGGTGGTCTGATTGGTTCCCCCTATGTGTGATATCTGCCGGCAATTGTTAAATCACACGACCATAGAGGCCATTACGCAAAATTAACTGCTCATCGAACGTTTCGTTTTGTTGAAAGTGGTAGCTCTTCCACATTAATGTCATTTAATTGGAGAACGAAAAAGTGAATAATCATGGATCTATAGCGCTCTCCACCGACTGTAACGTTCTGGGCGGCATCATTTTTGAAGAAATGTGGACCAATAGTGGTTTATGGATTCCAAATGTGGCAATTTTGCTTGTTGACGTGGCTATTCAACCAAAAATGAGTCTCATCGCTGAACAAAATTTTGTATTGAAAATGAGAATCAAGAGCACGATGTTGAAGCGTGTTTCTGGTACAAGTCTATTCACGGTGAAATGGCAAACCAAACTGAGCACAAATCAGCTGTCAGCTGTCAAATTGGCCGTCGTTGGAAAAGGTATTGCCAGTTCGAAAAACAAATAACCTTTATAATAATGATGGACGTGCACCTGCTACTTTCTTATTTTGTATTTCGCCCCTGTTACATGTTGTAATAATTTATTGTATTATATGAATAATAAAAAAGTTTCCAGTCATGCGTCGCCGCCCTGTTACCTATGCAGCACGGCGGCATATGAGTAGGACCGATATGGGAGCATTCGCTCATAGAACGATCCCGGGTCACCTCTTACTGTGGTCACTGACGGTCATTTGCGGTAATTTTGCCATTTTTTTTAATAGCATCATTTTGAGGGTTTATATCCCTGCAGCCATCCTCTGCTCGAAGATAGTGAGAAAGGTAATGGTGGTGATGGCGAAGGTATGACTTTGTCGAATAAGTAAAAGTGTAGATGATGATGATGATGTTGAACTTTTTTACAACCACCACCAGCTCAACTGGCCACAGCAACCAGGTAAGAACACATGCGATTGACCTAATACTTGCTGGGACAGGTGTTAAATCAATAGAGAAATAGAAGCGGTACACGTTTTAGACAAATGTATTATTTTAGTTATTTATACAAATGTAAAAATGTGGCTGGACTGTGCCCCTCTCACTAGAGAGATTATGTGTCGAGACGGGCATAGTTTACAAAGCAATTGTACTAATACATTTGTATTACAAGTAGCAGGCCGAAATAATATTTATTAATTAATTAAATCAATTGTGCATAAATCTTATATATATTTGGGGGTTAGGATAGTGGTTAAATGAAATACATGTGATTGGCGCGTGTTGAGGTTTATTGTGACAAATGATAAACAATGAAGACAGATAGAAATGAATACCGCAAATGAAGATGTAAGAAATTATGAAATGAAATGAATTGGTGGTCTTGCTCGGCTAGGGCGAGCCGGCAAGACCGCCATTGTGAAACGCTGATACTGGAGAGACTCCCTGGCGGTGAATTGGGCCAGACTTGTGGCAGCAGCATATATAAAACAATTTCAAAGTGGACTTATTATTTTGAAGAATTTTGTGACAACAATTATTAAACGTTTGAATTAATGTGTTTGGGTGAGTGTATCGGTGTTCTAGCTCTATCCGTATTACGAATCCAAGTTTTAATTTTAATTTTCACGATATTAGGACATTTAAATTACGTAGGTATGAGAATAACACACTCAATGGCAAATAGCGAACTGGCCGAACGAATTTCGATCAATTTCAGACGTTAATCGCGAGAAAAATATGATTTTTAATGTACTAAAATGACACGAGACTGCAGAAATAACACGCAAATGGAGGGAAAACGTAAAATCGGGGTTCCACTGTACTTACTTCAGTCTACCGCTGCTTCGCTGGGGAAATTTATAATGACAATATTAGGGGCTGCATTAAAATAAATATTTAGTTTATATAAGTCTAGCCTAATTTAATAAGTCCTACTTTCATAGCATAAGCGTTTAGCTTAGTTCGAAAATAGTATGAATATTGACGCGCATCTCCATTTTCATTTAAAAATAAATTTGAAGCGCAGCAAAGGGTACCTGCCTCTTATCTTATTTACCAATCTATACAGGTATACTATTCACTTTGTCAGTCTCATCAGTAAGGCAATATGCGCGTGGGGCGGTGCAGCTCTTGCTTTAATGGATTCTCTAATTAAGGCTCAGAAATGGGAAATTTGGATATAAGATAACTGTTTACCAGATCAATACTAAAACTAAATATGAATTAAATATATTAATTAGAAAGATATACATATAAAATCAATTTTATCGAAAAGCATTGTTGTTGCGTCACCGGGATTCGAACCTGGATCTCTTTTCTAACTGGGGAAGGTGCATTATTCAACTATGCTACAGCGACAATTGTCGAACCTATATGTTACCTTTTTGATATTAATACATTTAATCGTTCCATCGGTTAGGAAAGAGATCCAGGTTCGAATCTCGGTGGCGCAACAACAATATTTTCCGATAAAATTGATTTTATATGTATATCTTTCTAATTAATATATTTAATTCATATTTAAAATATCGCAACTTCACAATAAGAATGTGTTCTCCTAAATACAAGAATTGTGAATTACATGACCGTCTACGCAAAATGTCACCCAGTAAAGTTCCCGGACAAGCCATGATATAATCGACATGAATTCACTAAATTTCTACGTTAAATATATAACAAGATTGTTCTTTACCAAGATAGCTTCTACATAAATAACAGTCGGAACAATCTAATTTGTTAACAATAATCTTAATATTTAGGTGGGCTTCAATAACCACTAGATATGAAGCCGCAACCTTGTATACGGCTATATGATGAAGAAAAACCTCTCCATCATTTGTCGTCCAATGTGCCGTCGCAATGACACCTCCACGATCGCGAGTGCTATGCCGGGATGCGGCCCTGAAAAGAGTCCCTTTTTTGGGCCAGTTTAAAACTGAGAATCATTTTTAATTAGAGAAAGACAATAACAAGTACTGAATATAAGGAGCAATGCGGTTAATTGATTTAACCGTTTTAGTGCCATTGTTTTTTACTCATATATACTTAAAAATGCCAAAGAAATCTTTATTTTTTATGTCATTTACCCTTGTTTTGAAAAAAAACTGTATCTCTTCCAAAAATTGTCCAATTCGAATTCTGTTTTCGGTGTTTCCTTTATAAAAACTTGTACAAGGGAAATAAAATACAAATAAAATTATGGAAATATATATTGTGAAGAAAAATTACAACAAAAACTGTAATCTAAAAGTAAAAAAGTTAACATGTGTGCTTTCTCGCACAGACTCCATGAAGTCCCTTCTTACAGTGCGCACAAATCAAGTTGCTCCTCTTCACAGCGCTGTAATCCTTGCTGCTGCACACTACGCAGCGCCGTAAACTACGCCCAGGTAATTTTTCTAATCCAAAACTTCGAGGGGAAGATGTCGTCTGAGTAGCAGGTTCTGGTCTATTTTTGTTGAGCAACCATTTCTCTTCTAAATCATCAATTATACTCGATGTAAATTTCAATCTTGTCATTTTTTTTACGCTTTTCTCACTATACAATATATATGAATTCAACACCATCCTTCCAAATATATTGAATACAACCTTTTTCCAAAATTGGAGAGTTCTTCGTTCATCCAAATAGGAGTATAGCATTTTGTCGCTCTCGTCTACTCCGCCCATAAATTGATGATACGTGTGCACCATTGATGGTATATTTTTCATAGATTCGTAGTTTCCTCTCTTTTTTGTGACAGTTACATTTGTCATATCGCTGTGCGTAGAAATCAAAATAACCGGTCTTTTTTTTACTTTTTATCTCTAAAGGAACATATTAGCGCTGGATCGTTGGTAAAATACTTGGGCTCATTTACTGGTACCTTTGTGGCTTCTTTTGGAACAAGCTTCCTATTTCTACGTATGGTTCCTGTTATGTATGTGGCTCTTTGATAAACGGCACGGCTACGGCACGCCAAACGGCGACTGTTCTTGCGAGCGCGATAGCGCTCGTGGCAATTTTGAACATTACGCGCACGAGCGCGATCGCGCTCTTTGGCACTCTAACGGTTAATATGTATAAATATTTTATATTTTTAATTAAATAATATGTGGGGCATCGCGGACAAACGCGGTAATACAGAATAAAATGTTCGCGATGCCTCTAGCAATAAAACTGTATTTTTAAAATGAGATTATGTGGACTAAAAGTGGAATGTGCCGACTCAGGCGGTGCGACGCCCGAATGATCGATAGATTTCTCTTTTCACCACCAGGCGGCGGAAGGCACTGTCACCGCCGCGCGAGTAAACGAGTGTTTTATTTTTTCTACTTAGCCTTGATCCTGCTTTTACTCTGGACTTTTTGGAAACACTATTTTTGGCTGCTACACTGGACTACGATTCGGACCTGGCGCACTGCTGCACAAACAGCGTCAGGCCGAGCCACAGGAGTGAACCGATCTTCCCGTTCTCCGATCCAAGTATACATAGAAGGGAATCAAGAGGCTGATGGGCAGCCCTAAAGCCTATTGTTCTGATGACATCATAAAACTCTTTGGAAATACGTAGCAGCAAATAACAATGATGTGCTTGGTGGTGTAGTGGTTAAGACATTTATAATAATAATAGGTAACTTTTAACATGGATATCTCTTCAGTGAGGGCTGCCCAGTCTCTCGCTAAGCTGGAAATGTATCCTCGCCGTGTCTGTGTATGGTGACAGACGGTAATTTCTCTCGGTGAACGACACAAACGGTTAGACTGTTTGGGTTCGTCTTCTTCCTAGCTTTCATGATATCTTGAAGATCTTCGACTTCTTCCTCAGTGAATATTCTGTACTGCATAAAAAGTTCATTAATAATAACACAGCAAGTCGCACTTGACGTCCATTTTTGATCAATTGGTCTGGGTTCTAGCCTCACTTTAAGAGACCATTATATAAGTCCTACTTTCATAGCATAAGCGTTTAGCTTAGTTCGAAAATATTTGAAACGCAGAAAAGGGTACCTGCCTGCCTGGTACAAAGGATGTCTATTAGTGGTGATTAAATAGTTATTTAAAGTAAACCTCCAACAGTTAAATCTTATTTACCAATCTATACAGGTATACTATTCACATTGTCAGTCTCATCAGTTAGATAATATGTGCGTGGAGCGGTGCAGCTCTTGCTTTAATGGATTCTCTAATTAAGGCTCATAAATGGGAAATTTGGATATAAGACAACCGTTTACCAGATCAATACTAAAACTAAATATGAATTAAATATATTAATTAGAAAGATATACATATAAAATCAATTTTATCGAAAAATATTGTTGTTGCGCCGCCGGGATTCGAACCTGGATCTCTTTCCTAACCGGGGAAGGTGCATTATCCAACTATGCTACAGCGACAATATTTTTAGCGTCAATTTTCGAACCCATATGTTACCTTTTTGATATTAATACATTTAATCGTTCCATAATTTGAAAGAGCCATCTACCTTATTTTTACAGAATCTCAAATACCTTTGAGTAAACTGATAGCAGACGCCAGGTTCGAATCCCGGTGGCGCAACATATATGTGCATATATGTATATCTTTCTAATTAATATATTTAATTCATATTTCAAATATCACAGACCTATGTTCTGAATAATTATAACTTCACAATAAGAAAGGTGTTCTCCTAATAATACTAAAACTATTTTTAAAAATAAACTTAAATTCACACCCACGATCCAAATCAAAGGGTACTCTAGGAGAAAAACCTTTGGATACTTAGCACCGCGTATATTTAATAAATTGTCACTAGATCGTAAATGGTCTACGGTGATTGACGATTTTAAACCAAAAATAACAAAGTAGTCGCTTGAGGTGGGTAGAATACAAAATGAAACTAATTTGTGATTTGTATTAACCTACTATTTACACATTTTGTCTCCAACAATAGACAATTTACAGACAAAAATCTTTTTTATATCTTTTGATTGTGCCTTAACAATATACAACTTATAAAAACTGTACAGGTAATTGCTTTAGAACAGACCACGTCTAGTAAAGTAATTACCTTTATTTAAAAATGTATTTTTTTATGTTAATTTCATTTACCGATCATCGTCACAATCACAATTACATAACGGTTTAACACCATTAATATATTCAACCCAGAATGCAAATCGCAGTTGAAATCGATGTTGTTGTTCGTGATTTCGATCGACCGAAGTGCACACTGGTAGTTTATTTTTACCGATGTAATTGAATGACCCATGTCGGTTACCGTCTTCTTAGCTTTCCGAAAAAAGGGCGGCAATACTCACATACACACGTGTGCATTATTATAAACCAGGAAACCCGGTGGTGCCGATCGAAGTAACAAGGCGCGTTAACAATTATATTGTTATTGATGCAGTATACCTCTGATGTATATATTGTGACATTTCGAATAAATGCGCGAAGACACAGAGCGCCATCTACCGATCCCCGTAGGCGCGGCCGGTGGAGGAGTAGGTTCGAGGAGAAGGGGGGGTGAAAAGAAATCGAAAACATAATATTGTATGAGGCGTGGTGGATCCAAGGGAGTCGAAGCCTTGATCTACCCGCCCGTGAGAACAATCTCTCTACTGGCACTGGCGGAGAGACTGCCTGTAAGCGATGGCAGACGGATGGGCTCGACGGACTCCACAGTGACAAGATGGCATCGGGGCGACCTTCTGGAGGAAGAGATCACTTCTGGTACGGGGCGCGGCAATCTGGGCAGATGTCGAGATGTGCTGAATCGGTAACATTGTGTGTCCTCGCTAGTAGGAGAGTTTAACATGAAGAAAGAAGATGTCAAAGACAGTTATGTCGGGTTTTGCTTACACTATGTAATTAAATTTTTCATTTTTCAGCGCGCAACGTAACAATATATATATATATATATTATGACGTTATATTTGGTACCTACCGCGCACGAGATGTGCTGGGAGTTGCCATTTGCCAAATGGCAACACTCGGCAAAAATTCTCGGCAGCATTCTTTTCTTTTTAACAGTTTTGCGAGCACTGAAAAAGTTGTTCCGATGCTAAAAATCACGAAGATGTGATTTCGTATTGAATTAAGAAAGGGTGAGAATAATCAAATATATTGTTATCCTGCACCATATTGTGAGATTTGTTTGCTATTTTATTTGTATTCTTGCAGGATGTAAAACATCCCTTTCTTACATGACAGGATTTCTCATGAACAAAGCGGGACGCGGACACGATTGATCTCCGTTTCTTAATTTCACAACTGAGTTTGTTTCACAACAGAAGAGGACTCAAGGGATTCCGTGTGAGTTCAGATGGAAGAAGATGATCCAGCCTTCCTGACGTTTTGATAAGCAAGGAGCTACAATTATTTACGGGTGCCTCGGAACACCAACTCTGGATGAAGACTGTGGTTTGCGGCCGAATGAACGAAGAAACCTCGCGTTTAAAAGGTTGTAAAACAAATTTCGATGTAAATTGTTAATATTTTAGTCTTGATTCTCACCTTTTTAATTTCAATTAATAACTTGCTAATCTCGTTGATCACATTTATTTGATACGATTGTTTCGCTATATTTAAATTGTTGTAGTATAAATCCCTAGGTGAAGACGTTCATTTTCAATGAATCTAAGTGTTTTTATCTCGCTATTAGTTTTAAATAATAACATGTTGATTTAGATGTTCTCACGGTGGTAAGAATTCCATTATTAGGAGAACACATTCTTATTGTCATCTGTTCTGAATAATTACAACTTCACAATAAGAATGTGTTCTCCTAATAATAAAGTTGTATCAATGTGTCCAAAATTTAATAAAAATGAATTGATAATTCTGGCGTCTGCTATCAGTTTACTCAAAGCTATTTGAGATTCTGTAAAAATAAGGTAGATGGCTCTTTCAAATAATGAAACGATTAAATGTATTAATATCAAAAAGGTAACATGTGGGTTCGAAAATTGACGCTAAAAATATTGTCGCTGTAGTATAGTTGGATAATGCACCTTCCCCGGTTAGGAAAGAGATCCAGGTGGCGCAACAACAATGTTTTTCGATAAAATTGATTTTATATGTATATCTTTCTAATTAATATATTTAAGAATTCCACTATTTGGTCAAGGCAAGACTTGCCAATCCTTCTTTCTACGTAATCACACACAAGTGACAGGATTTTTACTACATTCTACCTTATAATTCATACGTTTCCGTATCTGATTACATCGTTAAATTTTGTTGTTATAAGAACCTCACGCTATACCCTGAGCGAGCTACTTTTCCAGACTGCTGTCTGTCTTAAAGTAGCAGGTTTTTTCGTGCGTTCTCCAGATGTGTTAGAACCAAAGCCTGGAATAGAACTGATGGTCAAAAATGACTGAATCAAATAAATTATATATTTTTATTGCATTCCTTTCCTATTCCATCTCTATCCCCTCTTCTTTAGGCAGTGTAAAAATATTATTTTTGTTTATTTTATTATTATGTCATAAATTATTATATGTTTGTACTGTTTGTTTCTCATAATTAAGTATCAAGTATTGCATATCTAAATTAGTGTATTGTTGAATGTTGGACAGCAATGCTTCTGACTAATCTCTGCCCAATTGGATCAAACATTGAGTCCATATTTGGTATTCATCAAACAATTAATTAGCTCGGTGTACAGGAGGTACCCAGCAAACAAATGAATCACGATAACGTGCCCCCCCTCGCTTCTGCCGCACGCATGCACCGCACACCACGGCCGGCATGGTAGGTATCGCGGCAATTTTTTCATTCAGCCTCGCGCTGCCGCCCGGCGACGCGCGAATTTTTTTCTAAGCTTGGATTTAAAATTAGAACGGATTTTCGTATTTTTAGTTGTCGGGAATTTATAAACTCGTGACGAATTTATAATCTTCTCTGATCGGTGTTTGATTCGCGGCTAAGTGTTCTCTTCTAATATCGCGCTGTGTAGTTTACAAGTTGCAACACCGAGGCGTGCTGACTGTTGTGATCGTTTACGTGTGGTATTAGTTTAAAAAAAAATACGTAAGTATGTATATATAGCATCGTTCTATGTAATATATTAACGTATTACATAAACACAGCGTGTGTTTACTCATCTGGCGTCGCGATAGTAGATTTTTGTTAAACGAAATTTGTGTTAAAAAATTCGCGTTAGAAAATTCCGTATCATCTATATCGCTATAATCAAAACGATTGAAAAAAATTTATGAAAATAAAAAAAAAAAACAAACCTTTCACATGCTGACCTGTCATCTTAGCTACTCCCCTTATAGACTGCGGTGCAATTGGCACTTGTATCATTTTTACAATACCTAATTTTACTTTCATCTTTATCACTTTTGTGAAATCAAATATATTTTTCTAGTGCTCTGCCACATTAGCCACTCCTATAGTGGTGTCAAATTATCATAATTTGGAAGCGACGTGTGTCCAAGTACTTTTCACACGCCGAGCGAATGCCCTAGTAGACTTTATACATCTGTAGATATATCATATAAAAATAGAATATTTTTATTATTTACTGCAAACAATTGTGGTCAGTCAAAAGAACAATTCATAATACAATAGTATGTATTTAACTACGCAAATTTTACATAAAAAACGACTGTAAAAAATCTTTTCCTAAAATTTTTTTTTTGAAACCTAAATTGTTGAATAATATAATTTTATTAAGCGATTTTTTATACATTTTTCCTTGTGTTTCTTTAAATTCTTTCTTTTGACGTCAGCCAATTTCGATGCCACTGTATCTTCGTCAATAATATTCTTGTATATAAGTATATAAACAGTATTCATGTTTGTTTTTCAGTCATGTATGATGAGTAGGATTTTGATGTGGCGATTTTCTTTCGTTAATACAAAAATATACATATTTTGATTTATTTTGTGTTAAGTGATAGGAGGTTCGTATCAAACCATCCTGACCTCTTCCCAAGACTTAACCCCTCCATTATTTAAAGACGCATTACGAAAGTCGTTAATATAACTAGAAATAATATAGGGCCTGAAATGCTTCCCTGTAGAACACCGTATGTTATCAACGATGGATTGCTGTATAGTATCGTAATATCGTCGCTGTAGCATAGTTGGATAATGCACCTTCCCCGGTTTGGAAAGAGATCCAGGTTCGAACTCCGGTGGCGCAACAACAATATTTTTCGATAAAATTGATTTTATACGTATGTATAATTTAATTTATATTTATTAAAATATTGTATTTATTCACGAAACTACAGTATTTGCTCGCAGATTAGTCAAAAATGTTTGTATCATATTTTAGTTATCGTAAGCCTATTAATTAATTAAAATAATAAAGATAATAGAGTTCTTGTTTATCTATATTTTGTTTATCTTTACTGAACAAATAATATTTTTTTTATATCTTTAAGTGATCAGCAAAGGTATATTTGATACGTCATTCTCTAATCTGCGAGCAAAACACACGGGGTGATGATTTATAGATGCCTTCGGAGCGAAAACGAATCTCCGAGATAAATCTAATCTGTGGATACGTGCCTTGAGCGATGTACACTCAATTTTTTCTTCGACCTATCACATTAAATCAAAACACTCACACAACAGTTGTAGACTTTAATCTTTCTAGTCCGTGTCTACAGAATAAGATTAATTTGAGATATATATCGGTACTATGAATAAACAGATATCCGCTAGAGATTGTTTTAAAGCGGTAAAAACTCAAGTCAGTGTGCAGGACGTTCGTTCTGACAGCGAGATTTGACACGTGCACACAGACGTCATCAAAACCACCGCAGATTCCTAAAATGTTAGACACGAGTACCGATAAGGGTTGTCTTATCGTTTCGTTTCAATTGTCGGACATTTTATGATGTAGATTTTACAAATTTGTTTCTTGGATGGTCTAAAATTGACGCAAGAAGCCATTAATGGGTTTAACACCATGGGTGCCGCGGTGGACGATATTTTGCGGCTGGAAGGAAATACTGGTCATGATGATAAAGAAAGTGATCAGTGGTGAAAGTGCTGATGAAGATGATGCTACCGGTGAAATATTCGACGATTAAAAAGGTTCACCATTGCGAATTTTTACACAGGTTCCATTATTTAATTAATAGTTTAAAAAATATATTATTAAAGAGAACACATTCTCATTGTGAAGTTGTACAAATAATAATACAAATTAAGAGTATTAATTAGAAAGATATACATAAAAAATCAATTTTATCGAAAAATATTGTTGTTGCGCTACCGGGATTTGAATCTGGATCTAATTTCCAATCCGGGGGAGGTGCATTACCAACTATGCTACAGCTACAGTATTTTTGAATAATACATCTATCGTTCCATTATGTGAAAGGCATCTACATTATTTTAACGGAATCTCAAATACCATTGAGTAAACCGATAATTAAAAATTATTTTTTTATACAACTTATATATTATTAAGGAGAACACATTCTTATTGTGAAAAAAGATCCAGGTTCGAATCCCGGTAGCGCAACAATAATAATTTTCGATAAAATTGATTTTATATATATTTCTTTCTAATTAATACATTTAATTAGTATTTAAAAAAATATATAGTTTATTTTTCGAGAAATTGCTTGTCGTTTTATATTCGGGCTAATATGGAAATTTAACATAACATTAATGTAAGGCGTTCAATTACACGCATTTATTCCATTTTAACTGCTAATGGTGAGTTTCAAAATCACTCATGTGACGCTCGACATTTGACGTACAACGGGTGTGACGAGAGACGCAAAATAAACGAATCTCTGAGACATGGTTTGTATACGAATTTTTTTTTCTTGAGTAATGAATCTAATGAGATATGGCGATATTTTGTCTTTATAGTATATTTTAAAATTCTGAATAAAACACCAATTAATTTATTAAATCGTTTATTATAACTCTCTCATAAATATATATATATGCTTTTAAATATGATATAACAGATGCGTCATTTAAAAAAAAACTACAAAAAATTGTCGAAAACATAATCAGTTGAAGTATCGAAAATAGGAAAAGATCCAGGTTGCAATCAAATACTTTTTCGAAAAATAGAAATTTTTTATGTTTGTATTAAAAATATTTTTTTAATAAATTTGTTATAATTTCGATTGCAGACAAAATTATTCATCGCACTCTATCAATCTTAAGTTGATAGAATCGAAAATGTCTTACAACATTGTATACAGGTATATTGCATTTAAAATGCGAAACAGATTATTGTTTTATCTCAATCTATTTATCTAATCAAATAAACAAACGATTTTAATCGATAATTTAATGATATCATTTCAATGAAGTGGTTTAATGTTCTTGTTGGTGTCATTTTAACCATCTTTGTAGTTTACAACATAGATTATTATGTTTACTTAATGGGTATTATTGTAAAATGTCTCAAAAAAATTACGTTTGAAAATTTCATACTTGTTTACCATCACGCCATTTCGCCGCTGGAGATATGAGAGTTTTTTTGAAATAAAAAAAATGTAATGCTGAGCGAGTACTCTGCCATCGTAGCTACTCCCCTAGTAGACTGCGGTGGAAAATTGTCACATAATGCTAAATTTGTTTATGCTCGAACTTAATTATGCACTTGATATATCTATATACATATAAAATCAATTTATCGAAAAAATATTATAACTTCAATTATTAAAGAATGTTCTCCTTAAAAATATGTATATGCCAATTTATTTATCTTTATCAACATACAATTGTGCTCTAAGTGGTCTAAGTCAAGAAATTGAAATAAAATTAGTTTCTCAATTATTTTGCGTCACATTGTTTTAAATGAATATAATATTTATTATTAATTTTTATTATTAACATTCAGCGTATTGTTACAACGTTCGTCGGTATTCTGCTAGTGTTAATTTTGATAATAGAACCTTAATTTTTTTTTAGTTCCATATAAGCTAAATCTAGTAAACTAAATAAATTTTGAAACATTTTATTGTGTAGTATAAAATTATTTTTGAATCAATTCAAACGCGAACCTTTCAATATCTCGAAATGGGAACAATCATAAAACATATTGAATTTTATTAAAAAAAATTGTAACCATTTATGAACTTTGTAACGAGCCAGTATTGATAAAGAGCTTTAGATATTTATAAAGTGCAGTTTTTACCTTTTGCTTGCTTGTGCGACTCGGCTGTGTAGTGGTAGGTATCCTCGCCTGTCATGCGGAAGATCGCACGTTCTTTTCCGCGACAGAGAGACATTATTTTTTCGAATGAGAAACATGTTCTTAGCAGGTGTAGTATGACACATGTGTCTGAGATCTTTATCTCTGATTATACATTTGATTTTCAAAGATAAGACGTGTCTAAGCCACCTTAATTGTAGACTTTCTATATACGACTCGTTTACTTGTACTTGAATGCAGTTTTACTAGGAAAAGATTGCACTCGCGATTGGTTCAAATACTGACCACACATGATCATTTAAGTAATAGAACAAACAAAAACAAGTTTAAGTTTCGTGTCAAAACTCTGTATAATTGAGTACTCAACTTCCAAACGGCTCAATAATGAATCTGACCACTGGCTTGTATCAAAGAAGAACAAATTACAACTCAAGTAGAAGAATATAAAACAAACTTAGCTGTACGCGGCTTCTTGTCGTGCATTAATACGTATATAAGAATCAAAAAAAAATTCTAAAACCATATATAGTATAACCAGACAATAATCTACATCTGAAACCATATTACTGTATACAAATATTACTGATCAGTTCTCTATAGGTCTATTAAATACATGTTAAAACTATAAAAAAAAACTAATAAACCCTCTTCAAATCAAAAATACATTTGCTAAAATAAATTCAGATAAGTTAATTCATGCTGTAAACATACTAAAATGGGATGATCTTTATTTTAAATATGAATTAAATATATTAATTATAAAGGTATGCATATAAAATCAATTTTGTCGAAAAATATTGTTGCGCCACCGGGATTCGAACCTGGATCTCTTTCCTAACCGGGTAAAAATAAGGTAGATGGCTCTTTCAAATGATGGAACGATTAAATGTATTAATATCAAAAAGGTAACATATAGGGTCGAAAATTGTCGCTAAAAATAATGTCGCTGTAGCTTAGTTGGATAAAGCACCTTCCCCGTTTAGGAAAGAGATCCAGGTTCGAATCCCGGTGGCGCAACAACAATATTTTTCGATAAAATTGATTTTATATGTATATCTTTATAATTAATATATTTAATTCATATTTAAAATATCACAGACCGTCTGTTCTGAATAATTACAACTTCACAATAAGAATGTGTTCTCCTAAATGATCTTTATTTGATTAGTAATACTAATAATATCTGAAATTATTTTATAGAGACTATCTACGAACCTGACTATATATATTTTTATACTTTTAAAATTAGCAATATTAACTTTGTGGTTAAAATTCATATTTTTTATTTATTATCTTTCTTTTATTAACCACTAAATTGCGTTTAAATACATCTACCGGTTTCAAAAAATACCATTTTCTTCTTCAGGATGTCATGACTAACTGAAACATATATTATTATTTCTTTTTAGAAAAAAAAGTAACAATAATATATGTTTTAGTTAGTTATGACATCCTGAAGAAGAAAATAGTATTTTTCGAAACCGGTAGATGTATTTAAACTCAATTTAGTGGTTAATAAAAGAAAGATAATAAATTAAATATATTAATTATAAAGATACACATATAAAATCATATTTTCCAAATATCTTCAGTTCTCAAAAATGTTGCCTCCCATTAACGGAACATATTTAAAAAATACAATACTTAAGAAATTAATTCACTTAAATGAAAAATAAACATTAAAAAAAAATGAATTAAATAAAAAGATATACATATAAAATCAATTTTATCGAAAAATATTGTTGTTGCGCCACCGGGATTCGAACCTGGATCTCTTTCCAAACCGGGGAAGTTGCATTATCCAACTATGCTACGGCGACGATATTTTTAGCGACAAATTTTCGAACCTGTGTGTTACCTTTTTGATATTAATACATTTAATCGTCCCGTTATAAAATTGATTTAATATGAATATCTTTCTAATGAATATATTTAATTCACATATAAAATATTACAGACTGCTATCAGATTACTCAAAGGTATTTGAGATTCCGTAAAAATAAGGTAGATGGCTCTTTCAAATAATGGAACGATTAAATGTATTAATATCAAAAAGGTAACGTATAGGTTCGAAAATGTGTCGCTAAAAATATCGTCGCTGTAGCATAGTTGGATAATGCACCTTCCCCGGTTTGGAAAAGGATTCACGTTCGAATCCCGGTGGCGCAACAACAATATTTTTCTAAAAATTGATTTAAATGTATATCTTTCTAATTAATATATTTAATTCATATTTAAAACATCACAGAGCTATGTTCTGAATAATTACAACTGCACAATAAGAATGTGTTCTCCTAAAAACAATTTTTTATTAAAAACCCATTCAAAATACTTTTTTTGGAACAGTTCAGATTCATAACCTCACTCTCTTCATGAAAAATCATAAAATACATATTTAAAAATGCACAGACGTAATTATATATTATGTATTGTTATCGTTCCAGTATATGCGTATTCACCTGACATTCGAGACGGGCATTAAGTATAATCTTCAGTATTTTAATTTGTTTTCAGATAGATAATAAATCTACCTGATTAATCACTCCGACAAGCGGTTGATTCGCTAACTATAAAACAATATTCACTAACGACACCGAGCCAACCTTTGCACCTCTACTTGTCGATTATCTCTGAACACCCGGTGTCAATATCAATTAAATCATTAAAACTAAATCGTCTCTAATAATGAAGATTTTAAGTAATTATTTCTAATCTAAAAAAATTATCTTATCTAAGGAAGTGAGCGATAAAAATATACACAATATACCCATCTAAATAAAAAAATTCTAAAATATACGTATATGAAAACTAGTGAATTCAATACTAAATGGTGCGTGTCCACGATGTGATTAATCTCGGTACCAGTTTTGAACGAGAGAGAAATGAGCCGCGTGAAACTCGACACGTGCAAAATTCAGTATTTACCTACAACCGTAACATGAAAAGACATCTTTGTAATTTAGAGTTGTGGTTTTTCAAACATGTCCAGTGGTTTAGCTACAAAAATGCCCCCCCAAATAAATATTGTTTATCAGATGTACGAATATTAGTATTCCGTAGTTTATCTATTAAATAGTAAAATCAAAATTAGTCGCTTGTCTTAAGTATTTTTTAGGCATTTACAAACACTTCAATTTAATAAATACTTCTGTTAAATTCATATACGTATCGGATAAATAATTAATGACGTTATTTGTTACGTAAATCATGCGAGAGAGAAAGGTTCGAATAGAGAGAGACGACAATAAAAATGTTGATTTTCTAGCATTCGATACAAGTGTCTAACTCGTGTCTATAGCCTTGTCATGGCCATATTCAAGTTTCTCATGAGTGTCGTCATTTGAATTGATTCATCGAAAATTAAATAATCTATTAAAGTACCTAAATCATATAAAATCAATAATGACCTATTACACATTTAAAAAAAATATATGAGACCTCAGTGACTACCTTAAAATACAAAGTAAAATAACGTATTCTTATCTTTTTTTTATTTCTTGTTATAGTAAATTATGTTCAGGTATCCACCTATAAAGTACTGTGGTCTAGGTCTGTTACACTCTGTAAAAATGGTATATCTTTTCAAAAGATTGATGTTTCTTTATATATATTTAATTCTTCATATTTTTCTAAGTAATTCATCTAACATCTCCTTATCTATTTTTTTTCCCCTTGTTATACTTTATTTATAAAAAAAAATGTTTAACTATATTAATGGCATTCCTTACCGTAAAACTGGCATGCAGTTTGGTAAAAAAAATATATATTTATATGAAATAAATTAATATGTTTTGAAATCAGACAAAGTATCTACATATATTTAAGATGGTCGGTTAAATTAATGTTCTAAATTTAAAATTATTATGACAGCTTCAATTTATTATTTTGTTTAATATTATCGATTTAAAACGCCATGTTACATATACATAAAAATATCAAAATGGAAAGTAGGGCGCGATCTTTTTGGGCTCCAATCTTATATGGGCTTCAATGCGTTGGAATAAAATTCTGGCTAAAAACTGTATGTTCACCCCTTCAATATGAACACATACAGAGTCAAGACTTCAGACCGAACACCAATGAGTGAGCAGTGTGTGTTAAATTAAATGGTACTGTATTATTTAAACTTGTTAAAATGTTGTAGAAGTGGAGGTGTGTGTGTCGAAGGCTAAGATGTTGTGAGACAGAAGCCCCTAGCTTCTTCTTGTCTCACGCGTGTTGGTTGTGTCGCAGTGCAGGGTGTCTGTTGTAACTAGAGCGGGGTACATAAATGAAATAGCACTTACAAGGTTTCGTTTATTGAGTTGATGAATTAATACAGTAATAACTCTGGAGTGGCTCGCTGGAGATGCTGTTGAGGTTAGGACGGCTTGCGAAGAAGTGAAGTTAGTCGATTGAGCGGTAGCCATCTCTGGTGATAATGGTTATTTGCTGGTGCTCATTGGTCGCTCTGGGCCTAATGGTTGATAGACGAGTCCTTACCCGGCCATGTCTACGGGTGTGTGTATTATCTTTCAAATATTGAATCATATTTTGTTACATATTATAAATTTAAATTTGATAAACTTATTATGCATTTGATTAAAATGTAAAATGATTGCCTCCGCACGGGCGAAGCCCAGTGAGGCAGATATTAAAATATGAAGTGCACTTACAACATATGATATTCAATAAATAAATTGGCATAGTTACGACATTGAACATTCATAAGAAAAGAAAAAAATGCACTTAATAATGTTGTCATTTATGGATACCGAGTGGTTATCATAACTAGTGTGTACCGATACATATTTTTTTATATACATACATATATAATAAATAAATTTCCGAACGGCAACTGACGTTACTCAAGAACAATACATAATAAAATAATAATTGACTCAACTCGTGAAGTTTTAATTTTAACACGCGGTTGTTCAATTTTAATGACCAGTAAAAATATTACGACCTGTCTACATTAACCCATTAAGTCCTAATTTATTATTGATTGCTGTTACATTTTAAATATATTTTGGTTTAAATAGTAAAAAAAGGGCCATTAGCAATATTAACCTTGTGGTTAAAATTCATATTTTTATCTTTGTTTTATTAACCACTTAATTGAGTTTAAATACATCTACCGGTCGATTAGAAACGAAAAAAAATTATATTAATAATCAAAAATACACCTTCAAATGTTTGACAGAAAAACTGGTTTTGTTTAATCCATTTCGTACTTACTTACTTACTTACCATCACGCCGTTTCGCCGCGGGGGTAGGCAGACAGGATAGAGCGCCACACTCTTCTGTCATGACACACAATTTTCGCCTCATCCACATTTATACATCTTCTCATACAAGCTCGCCGATTAACAGAAGCATCCTCCATTAACTGGTTTACATTGGTCGTGCCAAGTTTTCTCTCCTCATTCATCCGTTCCATATGACCAAACCACCTAAGTGATAATTTCTTAATCTTACTCACTATACTAACATCAGCTTTATATTCTTTCCTTATTTCTTCATTCTTTACTCTGTCATAAATCGTGAAACCAAAACAGCTATTTTCTGGGGAATATCGAATATATTTTTTTGAACATCCCAAGGCGCTCGTTACGTTTTGCTTTTAGACTTCTCTATACAATTCATAGAACCTTTTGTTCGAGGGTAGATTTTGTTTATTTTTGAAAAATGTCCTCATGCACGAGTATGAAAGTATATAATGCAATGTGTTGTTTCATTTTGACAGATAAAAATATACGTTTTTTACTTTTTAGTTTTTTAACTTTGACATTTTTTTTATTTGACATTTTTTTAATTTGACATTTTTTAATTTGACATTTTTTTAATTTGACATTTTTTTTAATTTGACATTTTTTTTAATTTGACATTTTTTTTAATTTGACATTTTTTTTAATTTGACATTTTTTTAATTTGACATTTTTTTAATTTGACATTTTATTAATTTGACATTTACACTGTGGTCGTTAATACTGTAACTAAAAACTTTTGAGTGATGAATTTAACTTAACAATTAATAAGAATCGTACTGTACCTACTAAAGGTGTTTTTTTTTAGAGATATAGAAATTTAAAATGATATAAAACTGATAAAAATCGTGGCAATGGCCATGGTATTGGCTTTATTGGAAAGATAATTTTATGCCATTAGTGTTTTAATTTAATTTAATTTCACGCATATGGGCGTATAAAGCGCAATCTGGAAGTCCAATTTTCGACACCTTTTTGGGGCACCTGGGGCTTCCGAGTCACCTATCCCCACAAAAATAATCCAAAATCCATGTTAAATCACACGATCTTGAAAGCCAATTTACAAGTTCTTTACGCGAAACTATGCGCTCATCGAATGTTTCCTTCGATGTTGGTCCCGCAGCTTCAATTTTTGCACGAGCTGGATCTTGTAAGCTCGTAAACCAAGATCTTTCCGCAAAATCTTCCATAAAGTGGATGGAGACAGTTCCAATTGCTGTGCACGATGGCGAATCGACTTATTCGGGTTCTCCTCAATACTTCGCTCCACTGCAGCAACAGCTTCTTCGGTGCGCACTGTACAACATCTCTGCGGGCGCGTATTATCAATTAGAGAATGCGTGATGCGAAAACGATCAATGGTTATTCGAATTACTTGCTCGTATGGACGATTATGTCGTCCGTAAAATGGACGTAGCGCACGGTAAGTTTCGCGAATTGAACCACGATTTTCGAAATAAATTTGCATAATTGTTGTTTTTTTTGGTGTAAGTCTATTTATGGTGAAATGGCAAACCAAACAGAGCACAAATCAGCTGTCAGTTTTCAAATTGGATGTCGCTGGAAAAAGTGTTGCCAATTAGAAAAACAAACCTCTAAAAAAAAACACCCTTTACAGCATCAGGAACGGTAATTTATGAAGTATTTTCAAGGTATGATTAGAGTCAAGAATGTTCATGCATAATATTTCAGTTAGAATAAGGCTATAATTTCATTTTTTGATTACAAACAAAAGTCTAAACAAAGAAATATTATTGTTTATCGATCTTTTGTTAACGCATTGTGCTTTATCAAAGTAATAATAACCCGAAGCTAAGAAATTCACTTCAATAGTGAAAGGGCCAGGTTTATAAAATTTGTTTTGGTATGTAAAGGGACATGCTTTGTATTCGTGTAAATAGGTTATTTGCTTTTAATTGACTGTAAAGTGAAAAATCAGCACAGAGCCATGATTAAAAAAGGCCGTTTCAGTATATCGAGTTATGGGTGTATTATAATTCAGTGTAATCTAACCTCAAACTGTACAATACTCGACGGTCCCTCGAGGGACCACTCGGGGATTAAGAGTAGACATGTCGCGCTTGCTGGTTCGGCGGTAATACATTTACAACAGTAATGTGACACGCGTTCCGTGTGCGCACTTCTATGTTCAACGAATTAAGCAGGTTATGTTTTTCTGGTTCGAGAAAATATTCATTAATATAGACTTACCACTTTTTTATAAAGGGCCCTGGACTCACTAATGATTCCACTCAATAATGCCAACTAACGCGAAAGTTTAATTTAACATACCACCATGAAAAGATAATTTTAAAAAAAAGTTCTATAAATAACTTATATAAATACGACAAATATTTGTTTATACAATTTGGAGTTATTGGAGAGTGAGAGAAGCAGTTTGCTTCTCTCTCTTAACCAGTGCAAAAATGAGAAATATAAAAATCAGTGACAAAAACCTCTGCCATGAAGGGACCAGGACGAAACACAATGATGTTGTGAGTCACCCCACACCCGGTATGGGTCAACGGAGTTTGTTTGATTGGTTAATTTGAGAGGTTGATCCTGTCAGCGTCTGCCTTACACTGTGACACTGTGGAGGTCTATTGCGCTCTGTATATATCTGGGTGCGAAACGGGGCTCTCGTCAACCTCAAATACACGCTTGGTACCGACCCCCAACAGACAACAAAAAATATGCGCTGCTAGTTCATTAAAGTCCGCTCGAGCATAAATAAACAGTTTTTGTGATAATTTATACTGGAGGACCGCTAAAAAGCATTTACTAGGTATAATGAAAAGTATTATTTTTATGTTTTCAGTATTTGAATCATTTTCAAAATGATCTCGTGTTGTTTCGTGCTGTGGTTCGTGTCGGCGCTGCTGTCGTCCTACGTCATCAAACAGCTGCTGGCCAAGAAGGGTAACGCGGTGAAGTTTCAGTGGAAGTTCTTCCTGTATCACTTCTTGATGCTGTTCGTCACCGGCCTGTACCTGCCGCTGCTGGCAGTCAGGGGGAAGAACGTCAGGAACTGTCTGTGAGTAGTGGTTCTTCATCAGCCGCGGCATTTGTGGACGTTAAAATGTATGTATATTATATTTTCTTTGTCTCTGATCTAGTAGGAGCAAAGATTAGAATGTAACCTCGAAAAGAAAATGTACGAACGTAAAGAAGTATGTTATAATGTAGAAACCTTTCAATTATTTTTACAAAGTACGCTTTCGCGTTATATGGTTGAAAATTTGATATTCATTCCCATATAACAGTATAGATGTTGCTGAAGCTGAGAGTTTTATTAACACATATACTAGAATACGCCTGAAAAGTCTGTATTTTGTATTATTTATTATTTCAGTGTTTTTACAGCTGGAAGGGGAGGGTCGCCGCGGGTAATAATTATGAAATACAATTGACTAAATCGTGTATTAACAGAATCTATCCCCACGATTTCAGCTACATGGCCCCAGTTATGAAGCACATCTCCCACCTGATCGGGCTGAAGTGGGAGCTGAGGAGAGGACACATCCTGGCCGAAGACAAGGGTTTCGTCATCGTGGCCAATCACCAGTCCACGATCGACGCTCTGGGTTAGTCCATTTTACCATTCTATCCGTGGTGTTACAGACCAGTGGAGGTCCAGGACCTACATACTTCACCTCAAAGATGTAACTATAATATTGCACCAAAAACGCAAGTAAACTGTACGATGCAGTATACAGTTAAATGCTTGATCACTTAGTGATAAATTACTCTCTTAGTGTGATATCTATGGAATGAGTTCGAAATGACAGGCGCACGCGCGTTCGGGACGAACGGGTCTGAGTGCGTGCGTGCGAATGGAGATGTACGTCAGGCGAAAATGTATAAGTATGGCGGACCACGAGAGAATGGCTTCTTCGCTTCGATAGTTCTAAGATAAGATAGTGCTAGGTCATCAGCACAGTAGCCATCTACCGTCTGTTCTGAATAATTACAACTTCGCAATAAGAATGTGTTCTCCTAATAATAAAGTTGTATCAATGTGTCCAAAATTTAATAAAAAATAATTGATAATTCTGGCGTCTGCTAACAGATTACTCGAAGGTATTTGAGATTCTGTAAAAATAAGGTATATAACTCTTTCAAATAATGGAAAGATTAAATGTATTAATATCAAAAAGGTAACATATGGGTTAGAAAATTTGTCGCTGTCGCATAGTTGGATAATGCACCTTCCCCGGTTAGGAAAGAGATCCAGATTCGAATCCCTGTGGCGCAACAACAATATTTTTCGATAAAATTGATTTTATATGTATATATTTCTAATTAATGTTTAAAATATCACAGAGCGTCTGTTCTGAATAATTACAACTTCACAATAAGAATGTGTTCTCCTAATAATTTTGTAATTAAACGGATTAAGAAAATTCTAAAACACTTTTTGGTAGATTGTTTATGCAGAAATAGGGTGACAGAAATTTTATTGATATTTTGATTTATCTCTAACTTATTGGAAATATTTGGGAAGTTAGCTGATTTTCTTTATCAAAATTGTAAAATATTATTGGGATTATTACTTATTTATTAATTTTAAATACGTGTTTTTAAAATTATGGGAATTTTTGGCTTTTAGTGTGTGTATCATAGAACAATAAAAGAGAAAAATAATAATGGCAAAAAATGATTTTTTGACCATGGGTGGAGTTAGCTGCTTTGGAGATTAAGGTATTGATATTATAAATATTGTAAAGGCATGACTTCGGTACAACCTATATATGAGTATATGACCAATTAACAATTACTTTATACTCTAAAATTGTATATCCATAAGCTATGTAATAATTTAAAAAAAATTAAAACTGGCAGAAAGCCACAAGGTATAATTTACACACCTTTTATAATAATCATCTAATAAGCTATAAAGATTTGATAATAATACACGTGTTGTTTTTCTGAGTGGAATCAAAACGGGAGTGCACAATTCTCATAAGGGTTCCGGGATAGGATGGGTCCCATAAGGGTTTATTTCATGGTTAACTCAAATATAAACATTTGATTTATTTAGAATTTTAACTACCTTTGAAGCAAAAGGGCTTATATTCGTATCAGAAATAATTGGTATAAAATACTTTTTTTTATCTTTCTCTTGACTGCAGGCATGTTCAGCATCTGGAACGTGATCGACAAGTGCGCCATCGTCTCCAAGAAGGAAGTGTTCTACATTTGGCCCTTCGGGCTCGCCGCCTATTTTGTCGGCATGATCTTCATCGATCGCGGCAATCCCAAGAAGGCATACCGGCAGCTGGAAGTTACCTCCAGCCTCATGGTCGATGGAAAGGTGAGAGCTTCCTAGCACACCGGACGTCCTCGGTGTCACTTACCAGATCCACGAATCAATTTTATGTGCATATAAAACTTCTACGTCACAATTAGAAATCACTCAAAAAATGATAAAAAATATTCTATCTAAGTACACAACTTTTCACAGATTTGTAAGTACCAAAAATAGTAGACATACAAAAAAAATTCAAAAAACAATTAAATTTTAGAAGCGAATTCCGATCTACAAGATATAGAGATCAAATTGATATCCCAAAACTAAAATATACCGCAACTCAAAATCAATATATTTATCGAGGTAACAAATTTTTTAACAATCTCCCCATCACAATTAGAAAAATTACGGACTATCGTAAATTTGTAACTGAAGTTAAAAAAATATGTACACAGACTGACTGAAACATAAATTAACTCGAATATACTCCTTCTCTATACACGAGTCTTACTCTCATAGAGAAGAAACAAATGTTAAAATATATATATATCCACTGATTATTGAAATTGTATTATATTTTTAATATTATTAAAAATAAAAAATGTGATTCATACTCGTAAATCTTTGTCCAAAAATTAATCTAAACATTTTTGTTCTAATAGTTCTCTAATAAATCTAGGAAGTGTATATATTGTTGCCAATTATGTTTGAAATGGAAGACACCACATATGGTAGAACTATGCTTTAAGAGTCTTGACTTATCTATCAAAAGCTGGGACCTGCCGTCCACAGATGGAGAAATAATTAAAAAATATGACTTTGACCGTTTTACAAGAAGGTGATGTATGATTTATACTACCTGCAATATTAATAATTTTTAATTGCCCAGACGAAGATCTGGGTGTTCGCTGAGGGCACGCGCAACCTGCGCGGCGGCGGGATGCTGCCCTTCCGGCGCGGAGCCTTCAAGATGGCCGTGGCCGCGCAGGTGCCCATCGTGCCCCTGGTGTACTCCCCGTACTACTTCATCAACAAGGAGAAGCAGTTCTTCGGGCCGGGTGAGTGTTGCTGACCTGAGAAAGAGTGCGCGTGAGTGGCAGATGAATCAGACGGATATGACGCTGGATACCCAATTCTCCCAGCGCTCGCTGTGTTCGCGTGATCGCGGAGTGAGAGGAGTATGTGTGAGTAGGTTACGGAGAAGATAACTACTTACGGTTGACGCCAGATTTATTCAACACTGCTGCACAAGGTTATGTGCAAGCAGCTACTGAAGGCTGATCTAAAGCTTGCGGTTAGTGGCTAGTGGTAGTTAGTGGCTAGTTAGCGATGGGTCCACACTGTACGAAGTTCTTTAAACTCACGCTTCGTAGTTCGCACGTTTTAAATAGTTTAATACTTCACATCATATACACACACTAACAAATAACTTAGTTGCCTGCAACGAAGCTCTCACTCAGCAACGTACATAATAACGACTCAACTACATTTTATTGTACTATACGAAGTGCGAAGCGATTGATACCTGCATCGGGAGTGGGCCAACCAGTGGTACCAACATACTTCGAATAAAGCGTTCATTTTGAACGCTTCAAGTTGGTGAACGTGCATTTCGTAATGCGTTCATTACGAAATGAAGTTATGTCCTTCGCTAAGTCGAGAGCTTGGATTATCATCTACCAGGTAACTATGAGGCGCGTTCAGATTCTCACAGATGCAGATATATGGACAGGTTCATGTTGAAGATTTTACGACGTGAAAAATGCGTAGTCAAACCGAACTTGAAGTCATAGGGTGGCACAGTTGAAAGTATAGTCGGCGGAGCATCTGATGAGACCAGGGACCAACAGATGTGCTAAAAATAAGTTGAGACTTCAGACCGGAAGGCGAAATATAGGACGATATACGAAAAGTAGCGACCGACATTGAAAGGAAGGAAAGACCAAGGAGTAGATGGGCGAATAATATCAAGACAGGGTGTGTCAAGGAAAAGATTCAAAGATTAAAGACGAATCTGAGCAGATGTATCATAGACTGAAAAATCGCGGCCTATGATCGAGAACGATGGCGTTATTAGTACATTACGCAGATAAAACATATAAATGAAAGATGGCTGACGCAATAACCAAGAAAAGGAGAAAGAAATAAAACAGGAGAAAGATCTGTCCTTCGGAACCCCCCAGCAAAACATGCGGAAAGGTGTGGTTTGAGAATAGGGCTTCTCTAACAGGGACAGCTGAAGAATATCAAGACAGATACGATATAGATGAACGTTCCGTACATTACACCACAAAACTACTCTAGTACATATGAATGTGATATTTTTTAGATTAAGTTCTACCTGAATGAATGCACCAGTTTTAGAATGTTCTTGCACTATCAACATGTCAATTAATCTAGTTTTAGGATTTAAATCTTTGCTAATTATAATATTAAGAATCAAAACGTGTTTCTGTTTTCAGGCCGCATTATTATAACGGCCCTCGACCCCATCGAAACCAGAGGCCTGACGGAAGACGACATCCCAGACCTCATTGAGAGGACGAGAGAGGCTATGCTGAAGGTGTACAGCGAGGTCGGCGAGGAGCAGTCGGCTCTGTCGTCTGACTACCCGGAGTAGACTCATCCGTTATCAGACCAGAGTTTTAGTTGACTTAGGCACATGTACATATATAAAGCTATTAAATACTAATATCGTACTGTTATAATTACGATACTTAGTGCGTTTTATACTCTTGTTAATAAACGTTGTTTTCAGGGTTGTTCCGCTAGACATTGTACCTCTCTTAGGCAAGGCACACTTATTAAAAATGTATATCTAACGAAACGACTTTTGACATTAAGCTCGTTGTTATATGTTAAAACATATCCCTCGGAACAAAAAGGCATCATCTGATGTTTACATCAAACTTGAGATATTGAGCATCAAAGTTATCAATATTAAAAACATAAATTAAGCTGATTTCGGACATGCTATTCATACATTTTATTTGAATTCAAATCAACAGTTGATGTGAATATTATAAGTGCTACTAAAATACAAATTTATTTTCTTCTTATCACCTAAACTAATAGGAAATTTAACATGCTTTATGGTCCGTATCCACGGATGAGATTTCTCTCGAAATCTGACAAAGGTCAGTACAGAATTCATTTCGATTCAATTTCGGTCTCGAATTAAAACGATCTTGAGACAAGTGAAAGAGTCGTGTTGAGACTCATTGAGTGTTCACTGTGGACACGGGCCATTAAAAAGAAAATTATATTCGCTTAGCTCAAGCTTTGTCAGTGTGTATTTAAAACTAACAATAAATACAAAAAGAGTGTACTTATATATACATAAAGAGAGAGACAGAATACATATACACTTAGACAGAACATCTAGGGAGGGGAAAATATAATGTTGATGGATATTAAATTGATTTAAAAGGAAACATACCTAACGAAATAAATGTATCCGATAGCGCCGTATTATTTAACCCTCTCTTGATGTTCTGTGTAAATGTATATCTATTCTGTCTCTATCGCGTGTAATTTTATATTCCGTCTCCCTCTTTATTTACATATAAGTGCACTCTTTTTGTATTTATTGTTAGTTTTAAATACGCACCGACGAAGCTCGAGCTAAGCGAAACGTTTAATAAAATATGTAATTGTATACAGAGTGATTTTGTTTTATTTAATCTGAAAAAAAAAAAATTATCTGAATTATCAGAAGGTGATTTATTCCAAGGTTTGTTAATTAATGTTTAGTATTATTTTCATATTGAGTTCAGTGTTCGTCGCGTAGGATTGGTACAAATTTCATTGTTTACTGTAATAATTGAAGAATGGGTTATTTATGAATTTAATTACTGTGAATATAATTAAAAACGCGAGCGTGCCGTGAAGTTAATTATGTATATTCGTGACGTCATGCTGAAATATTAAAAACAACTTGATTTCATACATGAATATTATAATCCAGGCCGATGTTGTTTCTGAATAACTAAGAAATTAAAAATATTTTTTTAACTTCGTTTTTATTTATCGATTATTTGGTTTATTACATTGGCCAGGTGGCCGCCTCTGGCAGCGGCACATGTGTGTGCTCTTTTAATATTTTCGTCACTAAGTGACCAGAACTTCCGTGCGGCCCAAAGCGGGGTTTAAAAACACCCCAGATCATTTTCATACAAATTATAATAAGAAGTTCATGACAGGCGACGTGGTCCCAACCGCCTCTTGTCCGAATGTCTCTTGTCGCGATATAGCTGTCTCCCTCGTTCGCATCTGTGGTATGGGGCTATCCGGTGCATCAGTTAGAGTGAAACAAATAATAAGCACAATAACATAAAGACAAGACCCGGGGGTGTGGTATCGACATGCGCAGGTGCATGCACCGCGCGAAGATCACTGAACCGAAAACAATATTTTTAAATATTATACGCTTAGAAATTTTAAAAAGAAAAAATGACAAAATTTTCGTCACTATTTCCGTGAAGATTACAAAAAATAAGAATGAAATCGTTTTCATAATTATTGAGTTATCGAGTTTAAAGCGATCCATGGGGGATGCGAATACCCCGCATCGAGAAGGAAAGGTTAACTATATTTTTCATAACATTCTCGCGTATTATTTCAACAATTTTATTTCGAATATTGTCCTATAGCATCGGAATTGTTGGCTTATTGCAGTAGACCTTTCCTTTCGCCCCCCCCCCCCCCCCCCCCAGAAAATAGTCGGGAGCCGTCAGATCAGGCGATCGAGGAAGCCATTCGATATCACCGCTTTTCGACATTATACGGCCGGGAAAAATCTCTCGCAACGTTTCAAGCGCAGCTCGGGCTGTGTGTGAGGTGGCACCGTACTGTTGAAACCGCACGTGTTGCAGGCCCAATCGAGCCAATCCGGCCACCGAGAAGTTTACCAACATGTGACGATATCGATCACCATTAATGGCTACAGCGTCGCCATTATTATTTTGATAAAATATTTTTAACACGTTATTGAGGCGTTAAATGTTCCATAATAAAATGTAATTAACTAATGCGAACTGATAAATGTCTGCCAAAAAAAATCGGTGTGGAATATATAACAATATTCACTCTGACGATACCTTTTATTTTGTCACGTAAATATCTTTTTATCTTGGGTGACTACATATTTGATTCAGTACCCATAACGTTAGTGTTGCGTTTTGTAACTAATTTAAAAAAAGTCACGCGTTTGAAAATTTAACCACGCTTTTACACGTCTCGGTAGGAATTTCTTTGTACGCTGAATTCAGAATTTACACGGTAGGTGTATCGGTTCTGGGCAGGTTTAAGTTATGAACTCCACAACGTTGTATATCTTCTTGGGCATCCAGTGATATGTTAAACAATTAGACACAATTTCCAAGTGATCTTCCCTACGCCAACAGCGTATATCATCCAAAATGGCCGACGATCCGTCTATCTATCAACATTTGTAAAAACTGTGTTACAGCATGTATTATGTCCTTCAAACCACACGACCAAGGCGATGAAACACAATAAAATACACGATATATATATTATATTAGATTGTTCTGAAAATAATGGCTCATGTACACTTCAAACCCAAAAGAGTAAATAAATCAAAATTAGAGCCATTTGATTTTTAATTTCTTGAAAAGATGCAACTGTCCAGAAGCAAGACGCTCCTCTTCGGTTAATCGATGCTTGTCGTTTGTCGTGTGTTTTCTTCAATTAAATCATCTAATTCGTCGTCGACCCTCTTCACCTTACGACTCCAATCATAAACTTTTCTAAATAATACCGCACTGTTCGTTCTGGAGTGGTTTCTTCGCCCCGCGCTTGGGTAACATTGTGTGCTGTTTAAATTCATGACAAAAAAAACATATTTAATTCTTATTTTTTCGAATCTAACTGTCAAATAAATGAACAAATGTTTCCTAGCAATGAAAGTTCAAATTGATGTAAAATTACAATCGGTCTTTATTTTCGGAATAACCTAATACAATAAAATAATTACTAGCAGATCTAATCGGCTATCGCCGACAGCCTATCTGCTTCTGCGCGGTCAGTCTCGTCGCTTATCGCCGATTGCTTGCTGCTAGGCCCTGCGGGTGGCCATTGCGACTACGTAAATAAAATCTCGATGTAATTATAATTATTCCACGATAGACGGTAATAAACACAAAAATGCTAAATGGAATCGGATGAGTGGCTTTCTCATCAGATTTTGACAAATTTTAGGTTGAAAACATAACCAAAAATCGTTGTTTTGATAGACAGTATACATTAGAAAAGGTGACAGATGTCACGTATGTTGTCTCTTACTCGTAATAAAAACAACGTACACTTCATTACAAATTGAATATATATTTATGTACTGTTTGAATATATAAAAGAGAAAACATTTAAGTAATCTTAACTTAGAGATATTAAAAACACATTCGTTTTTGTCCTGCTCATGTCTCACAGACCTGGTCGTTCAACCTAGCACCATACAGCCATAATTGATACTACGTCCAATATATCTAGACAGTTATAGAAATAGAGGAGAGAGCGTAATACATAATAAGGATAATATTTGAATAATTAGGTCCATTTCTTGCGACTGTGGCAATTCAGTACATTTTCTCACTCGTCAGGATACATTAATTTAACATAATTTATACCTTGCATTATATTGTGATACCTCTTAATTCCGCATTGATTCACGCGACATTGCATGACAGTTGGCGGTGGATATAATGCAACGCCTGACCTATGACAGCGGCAACTCCGCAGTAATTGTTTGATGCGACCTTCGCAATCGGATGGTATAGTAAACTAGTATTTTACATCGTTGGGCAAAATTGAAAGCTGAGCGCGAGTGGCTGGGAGCTGTTAAAAAAGGGGCATGTGTGCAAGACAGTGACACGTCAAGCGAGCAACTAAAATGATGTCAGTTCACACTCTTGTCTTTTCAATTTTGATATCTCGATCCTACAACAAATCCAACCACAGCGGTAAACAAAAGAATCTTCCAGTTCTTCGACCGGTGACAGCTGAGAAAAGGAGATTTTAAAATTATCTTAAATGCACAACAAAATTTTTGTTGCTAAATCAGGTTTAAAAAGCAGCATATTCATTTTAAGACCGGTAAAAGCTTGAACTTCCATTTTAGATAATAAAATGATTTTCACAAAGCAAAATAGCTGCATTACGAATGATAAGTGCAGCAGTAACTTTTTACTAACGTCCGTAGTAAAAATCATTCGCGGATTGTTGATACATCAAAGTTACTACTGTCAAAGATGGTCAAAGACAATCTCGCCTCTCAGTGCGGCAAGGCGAATAATCATGAAATGTCGTCTATTTTCTGCTTCATCTGTGGCTTTGTTCGCCCCTGCCCCTGCATTCGAGATCTGTCACTTCAGTTACGAAATTTTTTCGGATTATGTGCTAATGCATATTAAACAACGAGATCATCAGCGGACGAACTCTCCATCACTAAAATATTGGGTTGAATGAACTGTCGTACACTGCAATATTTAAAGTATCAATGTGTCAGATGACTTTTGGAACAGCTGTGAAGGAGTTCGCCATATTTAACTATCGGATATCGGAGAGTAAAATGAGTTTAGGTGTACTTTCGAGAAGTAGATATTTTTCACCCACGATCAGACGACCCGTTTTCGCAACAAAAAATTATTTACTAACTTTTTTTATCAAAGTAAAAAGTTGCCACTGATCACACGACAATCTTGTTACCAACAATTAATTTACGAATTTTCAGATATATAATTTTTAAAATATGGTGCATTCTATATGTTCATATGCCCTGTGGACCCTGAAGGCAAGGGAGAAAAGATGGATTGATGCCTTTGAGATGTGCAAGTGGATTCTGTAGCAGTTAAACATCAAAGACAGAATCTCAACCGTTTGCTTGAGACGAATTACTGCAGCATGACAACTCGCGACCTCACACGGCTCAACTCGTCAAAATGAAATCCACAGATTATCACCTTTTTTAGTCGCTCTCCAATCAAATGCGTGGCGTTGTTACATTCGACAACGACGGCGACCTCTGAAATTGGCTCAATAACTATTTAGATACCAGACCAGCCTATTTTTTATAGAAAAGCCATCGACAAACTGGTCGAAAGATGGGATGAAATCCTGAACAATAATGGAGAATTGAACCATCATTCATTGATTGAAAAAATGTTTTTATAATAATTAATCGAACAAAAACTGCAGACTTATTATACGTACAACCCAATACCTCTTATACCATAATTATGTGGTTAGCTATAATTATCTTTAATCAACGGCACTATAGTCCAAATCGAACCTTGCCCTCGCAATTTCAAGAAAAATATTTTAAATTTGTTCGAATATTTGAAAGCGCATTTTAAATGCACCTAATTAAAATAATGCATTGATGAATTCAGAATATTCTTCGGACCTACCTTCTCAAATATTTTTTCTTGAACCTTGACACGTAAATTTCAGTTTTGTAAATACGGTAGATACCTAATTAAAATGCAAATAATATTGACATAAAATACGGGCTCCCCGGTATGACTTGTCATTTTGTATAATTTTTACTCATTACTTTTGTATATTTATTTAAAGCTGAACGAGCACTCTACCATCTTAGCTACACACTCTTAGCCGTCGTATCATATTGTCGTTTGATACATGTGTGGCTGCAAAGCATGGACTCTTAAGAAAAGAGAGGTCTAAATAGGTAGGTGACGCAGAGGCATAGAAATATTTATGTTGGTCATCGTACAAAGAGACAGGAAAATAAATGTGTGGAACATGAGCACGTCAAGAAAATGGCAATGGCAATGGGACAAAATTATCAAATTCTATGGCAGAAAGTAACAATGGATAAAAAAAATGAGGCACTTGGGGAGGCCTTCATCCAGCAATGAATAGAAAACGTCTGATAATGAATATAACACAGATTTTTCATGTTGAAATAATTAATTATTTATACATTCTTAATACATATTAAATTTATTTTTAAAATAGTTACACATGTTGAATTTTGTAACAAGCCAGCATTAATAAAGAGTTTACTATATTTTAAACTGCTATTTTCACTTGTGGCATATATACCTCAGCAGTATAGTGGTAAGTATCTCCGTCTGTCACAGAGGAGTTTGGTTCTCCACCAAGGAGATTTTAATTGATTTAACTGAATTCATGAATATTTTATTAATTAAAAAAAAAATGTATGCAGTGGTAGTATGATACATGTGTCCTGAGTCACATAACGTGTTTTTCCTTCTATAGATGTGAAATAAAATAATAACATTTATTTATTGTTTATTTTACATTAAAAAATATGTATAAATAAAGTTACACTGTTTAACATAATATATATGACAATTTTAAACTATATTAAGACTTGTTTTGTTTACAAATAATCACATAAACTCAGTAGAGTACGCTTTTTATTCTATCTGTCTACATACTTGAAATATAATACAATTACCATGTCCACAAATATATACATTCTGTCAATACAAGAGCTTCATTGTAACACGGCATATAGTGGAGCTTTCACAGATAATATACTCGTCTGACGCAATCGCTATCTCAGATAGATAAATACATTATTTATTTATCACTTCAAATTCTGCAATACAATGACATTTCACCAATTTGCAGAATTATTGCAATCATCCGGATATCCAGGAAAAGTGCGCTTGGGTTATTTTTTAATTCTCCATTCGTGGGACAAATGTTTCCTCAAAATTTGTGATTGAATATCATTTGTGGAATTTTAAAGACCAAAATGAATTCGAACTGTAAATACGCATCAATATGATCTAAATTAACAAATTGCGCGATCTCCTAGTCGCGCGCGCGTCCCGCGGAATGGAATACGAAAATTCCGGTCGTAAATTGGAACCACCGCAAGGTATGGGAAGGAAGTGAAAAGGAATGAAAACGTTGGTACAGGATGTGGTCGGTGAGGGGATAAGGGTTCTAACCAGTGATCATGGGAACCGGGATTCGGAAGGACCGCTCGCCTCACATTGTATATGACGCCTCCGTAATCCCCTTAATCCTATGGATTTTTACAACTGTGGATTTGGCTTCATATTGAACAAGATAATCTTTTATCTCTATCTGAGGTGATATAAATCATGCGTAAGTTGTCTATTTTTATGATTTGCAAAATCAACTTTGTGGTTAAAATTCATTTTTCACTTAATGAATTAAATACATCTACCGTTTCGAAAAATATCATTTTCTTCTTCAGGATGTCATTAACTAATCAAAAACATACGTTATAACAGAATCTATTTTTAAAAAACAATAATTATTCAAAATTAAATTTAGTATCTAACTTAAATTGTTACTATAATACGTTACGATACAAAATTATTAGAAAAAAAATTTTTGAATGGGACTTGTGGTTAAATTTAGTTGGTTGTTTATAATATTTTGGTTTGTTTTACATGCTTTATTTATTTCTAATAATTAATTAATAATTATTTAAAATTAAAAAGAAAAAAAAGTATATTTTTATGATTTTATGCGTATTTGGGTATTCAAAAAAATGTGCCGCATGTGAGTATTGGAATGTCAGGGCTGGGAGTAGCGTTCAAAAGGTTAAGAATAATTTCCCTGTACATATGAATAATACAGAAATATTTTGAAGATGAAATCATAATCTTTATATTATCAAATACGACTCTTATCCAAAATGTTTTCCAGCATGGGGGCGGCAATCTCCAATCGCTCCTGAACGCTTCTGGCCCAGGCTTTCTGCAACCTACGCCTCAGCATGATAATGCTCTCAGTGTTCTTGCTGAGGGAGTGGACCCGCTCGGCAATCTTTTCAATGTCCGGACGGGTGGAAAGGAATTCTCGATCTTCTCGGAGAAGCTCGGCGTGGATGGATTTTTTGCACGCGGTAGAATGAGATTTTCTGAAATATATTTTTTATTAGTTTTGAAATTGAATTTTTCATGCAAGGAATGTTACAATAATATATCAATGGCTGACAATGCTTGTGATGCATTTGATGATCCTATAGTACCTGTGGATTTTACCTACTAAATACTTTGTATTCGGCTATGCGCGGGTGCCTCAGCTGAAATCTTTACAAGGTGCCAAAAGGTAGATTAAAGCAAAAATGTCACTTACAGTTGGATGGCAGTTTATTCTCAGTTCTACAGAGTTATAACACTATTAATAAAAAGTATAAAAAAATATATATATAGAAACGTGTACACGGAATACGTGTCACATTAATATTCTTACTATTAACCTCTTAACCACTAGACCAACAAGCTACACGAAGTTAAATAAGAGCAAAGGCTACAAGTTACGTCGAAAGATGAAGATGAAGAGAAAGATTCCCCGCCCGTTCGACCGACCGAGTAGAAAAGGCAACAGGCAGGCTCTGGTGACAGCCCTAAGTTCGGCAGGATGCCGAGAAGAGTAGAGGAGCATAGTCAAGAGAGCAGGATCACGATTCTTAGCCATTAGGTGATCTCTGGTGGTCGGTTGGTACCCACCGCACTACTCATGTCATTCTCTGTCTGTTATCCATCACAGTCCAATTCATTTGCTCGTATTATGATGCAGTGCTCGGAGATATTGGTCAGTAAGAATCAATACGTCTGAATGTTGGTCGCACGAATTTGCACCGGTGTGCAGTGAACACGTTGAAGTGTAAGGTACTCACTCTTTGGCTTCCACATACGCATTCTTTTTGGATCTGGAGAAATTCTCCCAAGCCGTCTTCTCTTTGTTCAAACGGTCCATATACCTGAAAAATAACAAATCTAAATAACAAATAATCGAAAACCTGGTAAGCGAATACGGCACCATTCACTATTTTACTGTCCTTCAGACTAAGACTTTAACTACCATTATCCCTCTGATCAGTGTACTGGCAAATGATTTTACTTATGTGATAGATATATTGGACATAAACTTTCCAAGTTTCAAAAGGCGCCTGGGTAAACATTTTTCACAAAGATATTAATTAATTTAAGAAAATAAAATGAATTACATCTGTAATTTATTATTTATAATTGTAGTTATTTTCTGCATTTTTGTGATCAGTAGTAATCTTTTACTATCGTAACTTTTTACTAATGCCCGTAGTTAAAATCATTTGCGGGTTGTTCAAATGTCAAATTTATTATTGTCAAAACATAGATGGAGATGTCTATAGGCGCGACGAATAATCATGAAATATGCTTTATTTTATGCATTATCTATTAATTTTTTCGCCTAGGCGTTTGAAATCTGTCACTTTGGTGGTGAAATTTTTTCGAATTGTGTGTTAATGTATATTAAACAACGAGATCATCATCGGACAAACTCTCATCACTAAAATAGCGGGATATTTAATGATTAATTATCGTATACTGCAACAAGTATCAATTGGAACAGCTGTAAAAAGTCTGCCATATATAATTATCAATTCTCATTTTTACACTCGGACATCGGAGAGCAAAATGGATGTACTTTCGAGAAGTAAATATTCTTTTACCAATGATCAAACAACTTCGCAAACTTTTTTACTGAAGTAAAAAGTTACTACTGATCACACAACCGGCCCTTACTGTAATATTTTTTTCCTTAATTATTAATGGTACTGCTACTGTGTGTACACAAATACATAAATAAATATCAAACTAGGCTTAATTGACATGTTTTATAATGGGGCCGATTTAATGCAATCGGCAACAATGTTTATAAGCTATTAGGATTGTCCCTTGCTAGAGTAGCACTATAATTATTATTCACATTGAGAGGGAGAGTTTTAATAACTTACAGTTCAATATTTTTCTGTTTTAAGTCTTCTTCTAATTTTTCTGCGTCATTGTTGTGTAAATCCACATCAGGCTCGGGCATTACTGAAAAGTATTTCCAATTTTATAAATCACTAAAGACAATATTCAAATATTAGATGAACAGACCACAATTTTACAATACATAGCAGTAACCTGGTCTTTTCAGTATACACTTTTAATATATAATTCGATTTTTTCAGTAAGCAGTACTTTGCAGGTATTGTGCCACCCAAAAATTTATAAACCACAGGAAAAATCAGGTAACTTAATTAGACCATTGAGTAATAGAAACAAATAATAGGAGTATTCAAGAATTGCCCCAAGCTAATGATGTGTTTGAATATAGACAATTGATCAATTTTATTTTATAGCACTTATATTAATTTTAATATAAGCCCAATAATAGATTTAAAATTATGAAGTAATGACGGCTACCCTGTGATAATTTTCAATGCACAGGCCTTAGACAAGCGTCTTATACTATTAAAATAGGATAAACTTACGACATGATCGAAACATTAGATCAATAGCATTGTAATAGACACCCAATTTTTGTATGCAAATTCAAACACAAGGTTGTAAAATGTCTCAAACTAATCACACTTACTGGAGGAAATTCTTCTTTCGAAGAATGACGACCTTCGACGGGGTTTTGGTGATTTCGGCGGAGAGTCACCCATATTTAATTCCATGATTTTTTACGATGTAGAATGAAGTAACTTTAAAACCACAAAATAGTATAGAAAACTAACGGCTTGTGACACAACACGTTCTTGAATCCCGGTGAATATATGTCTGTAGACAAACAAATCAAGTTTTCAATTAAGAAACCAATAATCTAAAAATATACCGAGTGTAATATTTTGTATTCTATTAAACTTTATAATGTTCATCAATATTTCGTTTTCAAATCAAACTTATTTAAAAATATTTGATTTATCTATGGCTATGTTCTTTGTCAGAAACGGTTAAAGTGTGGCGATCAAAATATATTTTTTTATGGCAGCTCAGTGATTGTATTGCAGTTCTTATCTATAAACAAATTATTTAACTTCTTAATTTATAAAGAAAATGTTTTATTTTCTTATAATGATAACTCAATAAAATGCCTATATATATAAATATATTATGTTGAACGATGTATCACTTCCGTTCTTGCGTATTTGACGTCGGCATTAAAGAAGGTTCCATTTTATATCTTTGTATGGCGATAGACCTCACTTGCTCTGTTGGACTGTATATAGCACGAGAGAAAAGTTTCGCTTTGGTTATTTCCAAATCCTAAAAAAGTAAAAGGATATTATTGAAAATCGGCTTACATACTAATCTATGTTATTATCAAATAATACACTAGTAACATGTTGTGAGAAATATTTATTTGTAATATATTATACCTTAAAGATTTTTGCGTTTCGTTTTTTGGCTATTTCCGTATCTTTTTGCAACCATTCCACAAACACTTCATCGGCATTCATAACGTCCGGATGATCTTTTGACATATTGTACATTATTGGTCGTTTTGTCTTTGTTGTCATAGTTACCTGGGGTTGCAATACTGAATGTTTATCTAACCGTGTCAATGCAGCGATAAAAATAGCCTAATTATCAAAAATTATGTAGGTACTTATTTTAAGAATATAACTTTAAAAACGTAAAAAGGAATTTGTAAATGACCCTAAACAATTTATTTGAACATTAATAAAAGAAACTGACATTTCATATTATGTATCTTATATGATATTACTGTCTTAGAGACAAATGTTATATTTATTATAGCTAAACTTTAATTACTTATTCTTATCTTTTTCTCAGTATTAACACGCAGTGGTTTCAATCAGATGAGACACATGCTGTACTTCCTTGGTTCTGGGTTCCCCTCGGGATTCCAGTCAAATGTAAAACATCCATATATCTTCATATTGATGTACAATAAGAATAAGGTTTCCATGCACTGCCATAGATAGGGCATGTCAATAATGGATTTGTTACAAGATTTAGGGTTTCGCGCTCATGCTAGTTGTAAGAAATATAGGATTTTTCTCCACCAGTGCATTTTGAAGTAGTCTATTTTCCGCTAGTTGCTGTCGTGAACATATGAAGATTGAAAAGAGTATGAACCAGCATTATTTTGTTGGTGTCTCTCTTTCCAAATTCTCATAAGTTGGTTAAACTGTCTCTTACCACCTTGCACTCTGCTGATTGGGAAGATTGTGATGATGTATTAGCACAATCTATGACTGATTGCTTTAAACTGGTTTATTCTATAGCCAAAGTGGTTTTAAAAATAGCCTATCAATTATAGTCAAATTTCAATTATCAAATGTAAAAGGTTTAACACTTACAAATTAGCAGTTTGGACTTTCAGACAATTTCATGCATTAAAACTGGGAAAGGGATTTAGTTCCTTTCTTCATATTGAAGGTACAATAACGCCCTAAAATCCTTTAATCCCTTTAAAATCCTCCACAATCTACCAAAATACTTCTATTAACTCACAATGTAGTGCGATGGTATTAAAAATACAAATCAATGTGTTAAATTATAAAAAAATCAACATTATATACTTGGGACTACTGTCTACTAATGCAGAGCACATGTGAGAGGTACTAGGATCGATACTCGGGCCTCCAAACATTTTACGACTTTAAAAAGTTTTGGAGACTCCTGGTGTCGATCTCAAAACAAGATAAAAGTGACAGTATATAAATATGTTACAATACTTTCTAACACATTATTTCTAATGCAGTTGTCAAGGTCTATCGCCGATACAATCATCATCGCCGATGACCCCTGAACGCACTTTGCAGATACCTGGGCATAAAACAGAGCTCATGACAGCCTTAAAAACATGTCCAGTACCGATGATACATGTGCCAATAATATGCACCTACAGTCGTCCGGGAAGTTGGCTCCTGAGTGCCACTGTCTTCTCAACCACATGCACCATTAACTACTTGCCGATTGGTCCCATTTTCTTTCTTTTATAACAAAGCTCATACACCCCCCATACAATTTTTATGACAAATTTTGCTGGGGGAGCCTTTGAAAAATATATTCAATGTTAATCCTTTCTACTCCGAATTATTAAATTTAAGTGCATAGCAACTGAATATTTTTTGTAGTATTCTTCAAACATGAAATAAGCAAATAGTGATAGAAAATTTAAAAAAGATGTAAGTATATATATTATAAATTATATTTTGTGGTACTTCTAAGCACTGTCAGAACTTAGATGACTATAAAATATAGCATAGTACAAAAATATGTAAGAAATATTCTAAAGTATAATTATTATATAAGAGAAAAAGCAATTAATAATAAGGAATACAAGCGCGTCAAACCTAATCTTGGAACAATGCACAACTGACATTTCACCTGCTGACACAACAAAAAGTAAAAATAAATCAAGTAGACTAATATTTACTTAAACTTAGTGGTGTCGTTAGAGAATTGACACCACAGTAAGTTATATGACTAGATAAGGTTGATGGTATTTTAAAGTGCCGTCTGGGTAGAAAGGGTTAATACAATATAGGTAAAATAAAACAAAAATTAGAAAACAATTAATTAAGTTTTTCAAAAATAACAGATGACACGATATTCCCTACATTCCCTGCAAATTGATACTGAGGGGTGGGTAGCACTTTCTTCACGCTGAACTTGTGTTTAAAGTGGTTCCTCAACTCGCTCTCGGTCCAGTTGCACGAAGTGATGACGAACAGTCCTCCATTCTGGAGTAATTGTGTCACTCTTTCAATGTAGAGTAGCCTTTTTGATTTTGAGTCATCTGGATTGAGGCTGACGGCGTCGTAGGTCCCCTTATCGTGGGCCACCTTGAATTTTCCTGTGTATTTAATGTCCTCGGTAATATCTAAAACCTGAAAATGTTTAAATACGGTTAGTTTTTTTGTTGAAAATGCAATCTTCCTTAATATTGGGATACTGGGGTAAGCGGAGAGGATATGTCACCACACTCTTTGTTCCTGGCGCACCATTCTTGCCTCGTTAACATTCATAAATCTTCTTGCCGATTGTTGAAGCCTGTAACTAGTGATGGTAAACAATGTTCTTTCTATTTTAGGATCATGGTTTGTGCATATAAAATCTTTTGTGCAATTTTAAAGACCAATATTATTATTTGTACGATGGGAGAAAAATAAGAAAAACATTATCATACCAGTATAAGGCTACTATGAGTTGACCACATTACTAATGAAGATGTATTAAGACGCATGAATAAATCAAGAGAACTAATAATTATCAAGGAAAGCTGCACACTATGCAGGGGAAGATAGAAGGCAGCGGTGGCGTAGATAGAACCTCAGAATGTCACCATTCTGCAGGAATTAAACATCAAGGACCGACTGTCAACCATTTGCCTGAGATGAATCCTTCAATATTTGAGCATCTTGCGAAAAGTGAAGATAGCTTGGAGAAGCTTGTTACGATGGGCCACGTCGAAGGACGGACACGGAGATTCCCCACACGTTGGACCGATCAAGTGGAACAGGCAACAGGCACTAAGAGATGACTGAGATGACAATCCTCAATCATGAGACCGTGGGCCACGTCGAAGGACGAAGATCCCCACCCGTTGGACCGACCGAGTAGAAAAGGTAACATGCACTTCTCTGGTGCCAGCCTAAGGTCTACAGGATGTCGAGAAAAGTGGAAAAGCATAGTTCACGGAAATCGCGATCCTCAGTTACGAGGGACTGACGTAGATGGTGTAACCTCGGAAAGTGATTCAATGTCCAAAATGTTTGTGATCTTATACAGGATAAATCAATACACTGCAACATAGTTGCCAATTTTTGATAGAAAGCGGCGCATGAAGAATTCTTGTTAAAAATTGTATGCGCTATGATGCCAAATCGTGTGGACACCTATGCACCTTAGAGAGAACATTGATGGTAAACCGTTGTTTAACCAAATAACGATGATTGGTAACTGAGATTTAACTATTGGAGGGTTAGTTTCTAGTGGACCAGTCATTATTTGAAGAATTACCAATTATCGTTACAATCCAACACAATCAGTCACAATAACAGTTGAACTATCACTACATACTTGTAAATCCTCCAATCTTCTATTAATATTGTTCTTACCATTCTCTCCTCATAATTTTCTTTCACATCAACAGCCACATCACTTAAGCGACCATGTCTTAATCCTGTGTACTATACTGAGTTTTACATTCACTTCTAATGTATTCATTCTTTACGCCACTATAAATAGATTTGCAATTTATACGCATGAGTGATATAATTTTTACCGCATTCAGTCTACTTTTGAGTTTCATATTTTACTTCCAATTTTTAGTGTTGGCACCAGAACTCCAATAAATAATACAGATGCACCAAAGTGACACGACATTGTGCAGATAGGAAACATTATTATAATAATTTCTGAACAAAATTATTGACATATTTGTAAAATTATCAGATTTACCGCACAAACCTCATATTTTATATTCAAAGATTGTTCTTCGCATATGGAAGTCGCCAGTTCGATAGCTGGCTTTGAGTAGTCCACACCGAAAAGGTTGGAAAATCCTTGTCTGGCTAGCTCGACAAGAGTCATTCCGTTGCCACAACCTAGAAAAAATAATTACCATAAATTACTGTATTAGCCCAAATACAATGTGATACTGAATTGAACGCGACGCAGAAAATTTTAATGAAGATATTTAGAATAAAATAAATCCAAATATAACACGATATATATATGACCAGGTAAATCCAGATGGTCCTGTCAGAAGTCTCTGTAATCGACGAGCTTGTTTGAGATGCGTGAATGTGGATGAGGCAAGAATTGAGTCAGGACTGAATATCATCAGAAATCAGTAATAGTCTAGATTTATAACAGTTTGTAACATTATTTTGGTCCAACCAAAGAAAAAAATCAGTTTTTTTTTAATCAGTCCCTTCAAAAACGTAAAAACGGGGTTACACTGTATTATTAACATTGTAATGCGATATCACATGGAACATTACCAAGATCTATAATGGGGTCATTTTTGGCTACTAATGTAGTGTTGACGAACCAACTGACGATTCTCAGGAGGCTGTCTTCTCCGAACCAGATTTCGCCGACGTCTCCGTGCTTCTTGAAATTACACATTTCTAAAGAGTAAACTTTATTCCAATAAGCAGCCAGTCCGAGTTCGCAACTGTTCAACTCTCCATCCTCTTCATTATCAGACATTTTCGAATCCGACGATGCCATGGAATTTAATGTGTAAAATTGTTGAGGGCGCTGTCAAAACATAGATCGCACGCTCTCGTACAAGACACCCTTGTATGGTTGATGCATAGATAAATGGCAGCTGTCAAAATTTTAGGTCAAATTTAGTACTGCCAGCATGCCGTGTATAAATTTTAATTTGTGAGATAATTTTTGGGTACCTATCCGCTAATAAACGATCGTAAATCTTTAAAATTAAAATAATCACTCAACTTTCTTTTTGTGTATGAAGAACATTCTTAAATGATTTCATAAATTACCACAACGCAACTAAACGTAGATTGAGATCTTTACGATATCTGAGTACCAACTATTTATATTTTTTAATGAACACATTTTTGTTGTGATGTTGTATTTTCAGAATATAGTTCTGTAGTATTTTAATATAAATTAAATAAATCATCTAGAAGATATACAGAAAAAAATCTATCTATCAAAAACATATTTAGTTGCTATCGTAATAACTGTGGATAGATGTTTTATGTTTATCTTTCTAGTTTATTAATTTAATTTGTACAGGTTGAATATAATGTTCCAGGCTAATTTTGTTTGGCCGCCATTTTGGTTTGGCAGAAATTTGTCAATTCGCATTTAATAGTCGTAGAGTAGTTGATTAACGTGATATGAACGCAACGTTGTGGTCGTTGCGCAATCAACATTTGTAGTGATCACAAAGAGATGGCGGGAGGCTAAATTAAATTAACACGAGTTTCTATATACAAATTCACACATTTATTTACCACACATGAAATATGCAAAAAAAAAAAGGAAAATTCTTATTGCTACTTATATCTAACCTTAATTAACGCGGGCGCACTAATTATTCAATTGTTTTTTCCACTCACTTTTATCTGTTTTTACATTTGTGGCCAATTTCGTACGGCTGATTCCAAAATAATTATTAACAATAAACATTGTTGCTTCGTCGATTAAAAATATTACGGTCATCTGCAAAGATTTTACAATCTGGGGACGGTGAAATACAATGTCCCGTCTGGTATGATCGTGAGCCCGCTATGCTTAGAGGCATTAATAATAGAATGGCACGGGTGGAGGCGTGGCCGTGGTAGCCGCTGTTGCAGCCAACAACAGGGCAACCAATTACCGTCTAAGGGATGGACCGAGGGACACACCCTAAGCCCGAGGGGTTTAAAAGGCCGGTCACAGCGATGATCATAAGAAAAAAATAAGACAGTTAAAACCGAATAGTTGAAACCAGGCAGTTGAAGACAATCAGGGAGTAACAAAAAATCTCGCAGTTAGAAATATCTCGCAGGGGTAGTTGAATTTTCTACCCCATCGTCATCCATCGGACTATTGCCGACCAGCGGTCGAGATCATCAGCATTAGGAGGAACATCCGAGTTAAAGAAGGAGGTGAAAACGCAAGGCAAAGAGTAACAGAAAGATCTCAAGAGAACAGTTGAAGACAGTCAATAACAGAAAAATCCCGGCAAAAATCGGAAGTTAAGTGGAGTGGAGTCGAAATTCGAAGTGTGGAGCCACCGTCAGCCATCGGACGGCTGGCGATCAGCCGCTGAGACCGGCCAGCACCAGGATGAAAGGAAAGTAGAACGAAGAACGAGGCTAGAGGCACCCGATCCAGCTGGCACCTAAGGTATCGGTTGCCAGCGGTGCAGATTCTCAGTAGGAATGGGCACTGACGCCCATGAAGATGGGTCGGTAATGGTAGCCGACCACCACATCGACGACGGCGACGGAGGCACGTACTATACTAAAGCAAAGCTAGTGTTCCGGAAATAGTTCAATTTGGTTTGCCACAAGGTAGTACAATAGATCATATCTTATTCCTAATCTATATGAACGACCTGTGTGACATAAATTTTGTAACGTTATATAATCCGGTACTAGAATTTTAATTATCAGTACTTAATGTCATTTAAATTAAGGCCGTTGGAAAATATTACTATGATGATTGTGATGACCGATCTACCGACGTGAGCAGTGCTGACGGTGGCATTCACCAGTAAACGAGCGTGGCGGCTGACCTCAGATTCGGCCGTCGCAAAATGGCCGAATTTGCAAATCACAGAACAATATATTTTTAAAAATTTATGATTTAACAATGGGTAAGAAAAATTGTCATAATTACTACTGCATCGGTATTCTTACAATCTAGTGATAAATACTAATTTATATTGTATTCATCTCTTTTGTAGACATTTACTTGGACCCGGGATGGAAGAGCTCTGAAATTAATATTGAACGATGTCACAAGCGGGATGTGGAGGGGACGTACGATTGTTAGCCACGATTACCGATAAGTGTAACGGATGACCCAGGCCTGCAAGCCGATTCCTTTTAACCCATTACATTAAAAAAACCTGGCAGTCATTTGGGGTGTGTTTCAAATGCTTTAATAATTTATAAATCTTCGTAAAAAAACTGGCGATTATCACAATGATATAAATGGTGTCAATTATACAAAGTGGATGAATGAAATGCTTATTCCTAATTCACAACCAAATTCTGTAATTGTTGTTGACAACGCGTCTTGTCATAACATTAAAAAAATAGACCACCGACTAATAAAATAGATATGCAAAATTGGCTACGAGATAACAATATTCCTTTCAATGAATATTTAAATAAACCTGAGTTATACGACTTGATTCTTTTACACAAAGAAAGGAATAAAAGCTACGTTCTTGATAAAATATTAGATAAACATGGGCACACTGTACTTAGGCTTCCTCTGGGCTCAGATTAAAGGTTGTATCGCCCAAAATAACGTAGAAATGAACAGAAAACGTGTTATTGAATTAATAAAGGAAAAAGTTGCAGCTATCGGACCAAATGAATGGTCTCTTGTACGTAGACATGCGCAAGATGAAGAAAAATGTACATGGAACGGTCTTTCAGAAGGACTTGTTATAAATATTACTAATAATGTGATGTGAGAGTAGTGACAGGGAGGATTTAGAAGACAGAAGAGTTCTTGTCCACGAAATTGATATGTGATGTTGATGTATTTAAAATGTAAATGGCTTAATATATATATATATATTTAGGGATATTTTTGTGTTTAAATGATTATTAATTAACTATAACATAAGTTGTATCAAAATTTAATAAAAATGAATTGATACTTCTGGCGTCTGCAGTCGGTTTACTCAAAGGCATTTGAGATTCCGTAAAAGCAATGAAGATGGCTGTCAAATAATGGAACGACAGATGTGTTAATTTGAAAAAGTGTAACAAATGGGTTCGAAAATTAGTCACGAAAAATACTGGCGCTATAACACAATTGGTAGTGTACTTCTCCAGATTTGAAATAGAGATCCCGGTAGCGCAAAAAGAATATTTTTCGACAAAAATTGATTTTATAATTAATACATTAAATTAATATTTGATTATTACACATTTTAAATGTTTTATTTTATAAAATTTTCGCAGTTAAATGTAAACGACTATATTTTATTTATTGTGCTATTCTGTTGAAATGTTAATAACTTAATTTATAATGTTATTTTTATAATATCGTTGGGGTTAATTGTATATGACTTATTATGAGAACACATTCTTATTGTGAAGTTGTAATTATTCAGAACAGACGGTCTGCGATATTTTAAATGTGAATTAAATATATTAATTAGAAAGATATACATATTAAATCAATTTTATCGAAAAATATTATTGTTGCGCCGCCGAGATTCGAACCTGGATCTCCTTCCTAACCGGGGAAGGTGCATTATCCAACTATACTACAGCGACAATATTTTTAGCGACTATTTTCGAACCCATATGTTACCTGTTTGATATTAATACATTTAATTGTTCCATTATTTGAAAGAGCATTTATGTATATCTTTCTAATTAATATATTTAATTCACATTTAAATGACTTAATTTTCATAAATCTTTTTATTGTGATATTGTTGCGGTTAAATGTAAAAAATATATTTTTTATTGTTATTTACATTATACTTCATTATTTATTAATTCTTAACATCAAATTTGTATATTATTTTTTTTAAATTGTGACCTGTGTTAAATTTTGTAAGAAGCCAGTATTAAATATAGAGTTAAACATATTTGTGAACTGTTATTTTCTTATGTTTATTAAATAAATTGATTATCAAATGAAACCGACTTTTTATATTGTGTATCTAAATAAGTCAATTAAATTCAGAAGATCGCTTATTGGTATAGATGCGCGTGGCCGATATCTCATGCGCAAACTTACATCGGCCGTACTCTTCAATAGTCCACACGTGACACCACAAATGCATTTATAAGTAGACGGACTGCCTCAAGAGGAAGATGTCTCCGAATACTTTTAATCTGTCTCAGTTGATGGCAGCATGCACTGACAGTTTTGCTGATTTGTGTATATGCACGCCCAACAACTCAACTGTAGATTTAGAATTCGCAGATATTGATTCCTGTATTATGTTTCGCCTTCTAGGTGTTGCTGTCCATTGTAGTTCTGTTTTGGATGGATTCAATATAAGTCTATTTCGTGTATCCAATTGCCTATTTAACACAAATAATATTAACATCAAGGGTATCTATCTGGTAGAAAATTTGACCATTGTGTATTAGGATAAAAAAATTATTTAAAGCAAAATCAATCGTCTTATTACTGGGTTTGTAACGATTGAAAATCTGTCAGATTTTTCGTTCTTTTGAATAATTAAAAATAATATTCATCTCGTGTGATGCCTGAAATAGAAATAAAACAATGCGTACTGGCTTATCCTGATATAATAAGAAAAACAATTTGTTTTCTGTGCGGCCCTGCCCGCCTGTAAGCGATATCGGTCCCAAATTTTCTCAATTCACCCCAGGATGGTAATATCGATGCCGAACAAATTTATAATTAATGGGGTTGGAGCATTATTTTGTGCCCATCATATCGGTCCCAGCAGAGCAATTAGACCCCCGAATGGTTTACAGTTTAGACACTTTGGACCGTGTATTTATAAAAGCGTTTACAGTTTTAGGAATACGGCGCCGGCCCTGAATGGTTGGAGCAGTCTCCGGGGGACTGCATCATCGTCTATCTAACCGAGCGGCAAATCCCGTGACCTGGTCAGGCAGCTCCTAAACGGGAATTTAACTGGTCTGGTTATTATCTTAAACAAAACTGAGGTTGTACAGTGGTACATCTACTTACACGTTAATCCTTTCACATCAAAAATCATTCTCATGAATATTTATTTCTTGATTATGTGTCCTGGTATAATTTTTCTGTATAAAAATGAACGTATGCCCAGAACACAGTTGACGATGAAAGTATTTCTATTGTTGGAACGAAATCAATTGAGATCGCCCTCCACCATTTCTACTTAATTTAAAATGACCTTATCGCTACCTACATTACAAGGAAATTATCATGGAATATCAAGTATCCCAGGCAGAAATTCAAATACTTCAAAAAATTACACGACGTTTTTCCTACTTAGGCGACACAAAGCCCTCAACTGCGAGTGTCTTAGCTATTATCTATTCTATTACATCGGATCTTTGTTAATAATATTTTTAACACTCATGGTATTTCTGACATGCTGATAATGGATAAATGTATCCAACCCATTCTCCAAATATTTTAGCTCCGTGTTTGACATTAACATCACAACCTGACTCAAAAACAAAATTTTGGGGGTCTAATTGCTTTGCTGAGACCAATGTACAACGGTTGAACCTGTCTCCATTAGTACAGACTTCGGTCTAGTTAAGGAGACAGTGAACAACACTTACACTATGAAAATTGCTCACCTTTTTTATATACTTTAAGAATTGTTTATAATGTACAATATGTAAGAATGTAAATTAAATTAAATGTCTTGAAACGAAATTAGAGAAGATACAAAGTATTGTAATATAAATAAAATATGGGATCCTTCTATTGAAATCAAATACTGCATTGAGCAAGCTAGTGCAACCTTTATCCGCATAAAAAAGATGTTTTGCAGTCATGATCCCAACCTTAGATTATGATTGCAAAAGGTCAGATGTCATGTGTTCTCGGTATTATTGTGTGGAATCGAAGCGTGGACACTCACCCAATAAATGATAAGACGACAAATACAAAATAGTACGTGCACAGCGGAGAAAAATCAAAAAGCAAAACAAAGTAACGTTTCTTTGTCTGATGCGCTGATGCCAACATAACAAAAAAAAATACAGTACTCTGTTAAATATAAATAGAATCAAAATACGATAGTATTTTTCAAAGTCTATGTCTATTCAAACGGACAATAGATGAGAAAGGGTTAATGAAACTTAGCTTGAACGTGTCGATAATTACGTCTCTATAGTAGGAGGCATGCTTGACGAAATTGTTTGCAGAACAAAGCTGGGCAAAAAGTCTCTCAGGCTTTTCCGGGAATTTGTGGGTATGTGGGTATCTCGCTGGGAGACTTTGAGACGGTCAGGTGTTTGGAAAGAGGGTGAGGGTCATCCGCCTATCTTCTGCTAGAAAAACTTCAGATTTAATATCTGACGGTCATCGCCTGATGGAATCTATTTTGTTTTTGTGTATTGTCTACTTTTTTCCCTTTAACGGGCATGTGAGGAACTTGAAAATCGCTATTTGTTGTCATTTTCAGTGTTTGTGTTCTTGTGTCTACATTTTATCTATTGTGTTGTGTACCTTTATGTCATTTTATTTCATTTTTTAATAATCTTAATCAAAATGGCGACAGAACCCAGCTGGATTGACGAAATGATCAAATTATGTTGATGTACATGGCACCGAATAAGATTGGACAGAGAAATGTTATTTATTTATAATTTTAGAAATACTGTAAATAGTCATATTTTGATCAAACAATTGAATTGATTTTTTAAAAAAAATATAGTGCATACATAAGTATTTTTATGTTTGTTCTAAATATAAACAAGATCATAATCATTTCTTTTTACTACATATTTACTTAGTTTCATTTTGAATCTATGTAGTTTCTCCTCCTTTATTTTTTTTTCTGGTATTTCATTAAAAATCTTCATCGCGCTGTACACCATCGATATTCTGAGATTCAGCCTTCTTCCTAAATGGCAGCCTCAGTCTATCTTTTTCGTTGAATCTCATATATATTCTCATTCACACTCGTTGTTTGTTGAATCTTCTAACAGCTGTCCTCCAATATTTGGTATAACTGATCATCAGTGGCGTGCAGTAGGTACAAAGTTAGGTTATGCTGTTACCGACTATGCTAACTAAACATACAGGTATACTAGGTATCAAAAAAAAAATAGCATAGTCGAAACTCAATACAGAATATTGATAATAATATAACTTAATTAAAATACAAATTCCTACAAATTTTATCTACGTAAATACCGAAATATGGAATCGTAGGTTGAAATATACTAAGAACATAAACGTATAGCCTGTCAAGTAAAACAAATACGTAGACATATCATTCTATGCAGTTTTCAGTAAGGATTATTCCTTTTCGAAAACAGCACAAATTGTTTGAAAAATGCAGAAAATCCGCAGACGTCAAGATGCTGACATAGATTTAGTGAAAAATATTTAGTTTAGTACAATTATTATAAGGATTGAAAAAACAAGACCTAAGTACTAGCAAATTGCGGACCAGAATACACATGACGTTACCAAATAACTCACGGCTAGACAAAAGTTGTGAGTTACATCATAGTCAAGATTAAGCTAATCCGGGCTAGAATTTTATAGGCTCTTTTCATAAAATAAAGATTATTTAATTTTATTTTATTTCCCAGAATTTTTAGTAATGTACAGAATTTTTGTTTGTATGTAGTGCACGCATTTGCTGATAACTTTGCTTCTAACTCTTGTAAAAGAGATCTGTAATTTATTACACGATTTCTTTCATGTATCCAGTCGAGTGTGTCAAAACGCATTAAAAGTTTTTCCAAAAGTTAACGTATCGATCTTTAATTTTAATTCTTTGGAAATTGGAAAACAACGCGACTACATTGCGCCCTGTGGGAATTGTGTACACATCTCCCCGCTGTGTACATTTCAATGCAGAGTTCGGAAACTTTTTAATGGGATTTTTCAAATTCGCCCCGCTTTAACACGATTTGGCACTCGGTGTTGCCATTATGTGAAAGGCTTCGTTCGCTACACCCGTTTCTCAAAATGTTAATATGATTACGCGCCCTTTGCGAGCGTCGCTTCGTTTGTTTCCGCTATGGAAATTAGCAAAACAAACTTCGCTGATTGAGATGCGAACGTGTAATAGTATTATGTGTATTATATCGGACAATTATTATTACTACCTTTAATTAAAGTTTATACATTGTTACAGACAGGGTTGGGTAAAAAGAACTGCTACCGATATTTTGCAATCGAGATATTTGAAAGATAGGTAAATCTGAATGACGAATCTAAGGATCGCTCAGCTTACTCAATAGCCTCTTACAGATGCTGCGTCAGCTTCCATCAGGCATTTGGACTCGATATCATTTACAAAACTGAAATAATATTTTCGATATCTTGAAATACGTTAGAGTTACAGATGTTTTAAAAACGTTCGGTTTATACCGTCAGTCACATATTCCGAGTTGACACTTTAGTACGTTGTTGGTACTGGCCGGTACGTACGAGAGATGTGACGTCACACGGTGCATATGATATCCCGAGCGTTTTTCAACAAACCCAACTTTGAACGTCAATATAAGTTAAATATGAATTAAATGTATTAATTAGAAAGATATACATATAAAATCAATTTTATCGAAAAATATTGTTGTTACGCCACTGGGATTCGAACCTGGATCTCTTTTCTAACCGGGGAAGGTGCATTATCCAGCTATGCTACAGCGACAATATTTTTAGCGACAATTTTCGAACATTTAATCGTTCCATTATTTGAAAGAGCCATCTACACTATTTTAACAGAATCTCAAATACCTTTGAGTAATCTGATAGCAGACGCCAGAATTATCAATTCATTTTTATTAAATTTTGGACACATTGATACAACTTTATTATTAGGAGAACACATTCTTATTGTGAAGTTGTAATTATTCAGAACAGACGGTCTGTGATATTTTAAATATTAATTAAATATATTAATTAGAAAGATATACATATAAAATCAATTTATATATATCTTTACACCTAATGATAATGCATCTTCCCCGGTTAGGAAAGAAATCCAGGTTCGAATCCCGGTGGCGCAACAACAATATTTTTCGATACAATTGATTTTATATGTATATCTTTCTAATTAATATATTTAATTCATATTAAAAATATCAATATAAGTGTTGTACATTTTGAAAAAAAATTCAAAAAGCACGGTAATCTGGATTTTATTTAATAAGCTCCTTTTTGACATGCTCCACTGCCTAATATTTAATTTGAGACAATGTAAAAATATATAATTCTCCTTGTCAATTAGTTGCGGATATGAGGTTGATTTTAATACACCGTCAGCATCGCCGCTCCTATCCGACAAACGACGCGAGCGACACTTGGAATGAGGACGCAGGCTGCAGCAAAAATCAGCCGCCTCAGTCTGGCACGAAACAAAGACCGAACACCACCGACTATCTCCTGTATTTTCCCCTCGCTATCTATTCGACCAAATAAACGACTCTACGACAATATAAAATCAATTTTATCGAAAAATATTGTTGTTGCCACCGGGATTCGAACCTGGATCTCTTTCTAATCCGGTGAGTTTGCATTAACCGACTATACTACAGCACAAAGTACTTTTGATGACAAATTTTCGAACCCACAGGGTGGCCCAAAAAAAAGTGAGAACATCTCGTAACACACAAGTTATTTCAAAACATAATATAATTAATTATAATTCTTAATGTAATTTTATTTGCACAATATTTAGCAATAATCAGAAATTAACAAAACACCCCCCATATTGCATCATCTACTGGATTTAAATCTGGGCTGTTCGGTGGCCACATGCCTGGCTCGATGAAATTAACATTAATTTCTGGCTGTGTGAGATGGAGCTCCGTCCTGCTTTAATGTCCAGTTACGCTGTAATGTTTAGCTACACCCCATGCTTCGTTTTGAAACTCTGATCATTTTCCAAGCACCCCAAGATTTTTTAATTCACAAATTTTTTATCAGAATACGGTCTTCTGCAGTGATTTATGTCATTCTGGGCAACAATTTGAAAAAACAAAATAAATAAACAATGGTAAAAAGATGGCGACCGAAAATAGTCGAAACAAAACGTAATATAGGTAAATAGGTAAGTAAGTTAATTAATAAACTATTTTCACATTTTACGAAATATTCTTACTTTTTTTGGGCCACCCTGTATGTGAGGTGTAAAATCAATACCAGACATATTACTAATTTTTATGGTTTTTGAGTTAAGTATTGTTGAGGTATAGCCTGGCGGTCTATCCTCCACCGATCAAATCAACGAAGAAAACATGAAATGTGAGAACTCGCCTTGCTGACGATTTTTCTCTTCACTTGTGATAAATTTATAACAATTATAATTCGGATGGACAGGAATCTAATCTACATTATTTAAAGAAGTTACCAAGTTACAAAGTTGAAGATGTGGACCCGCCAACATGGTAGGTTCACAATCCAGCGCAGACAAAAAAATGACATAATACATGACCTTGGGTTTGGGACGTACTTCCTCCACGTTCTGAACTCGATACTCATTATTCCTTGTCGCCGCGTACTGATTTGGAATGAATCGGCTTGTAGGCACGGGTCATCCGCTACCCTTATCGGTAGATCGTGGCCAGCGATCGGACACCCATCCAAATTCCGTTTACGACATCGTCCATCATTAGTTCTGGAGTTTTTCATCCCGCGCCCAAGAGGAAATAAAATATTTCTGCAGAAGATACGAATACAATGCAAATTAGGATTTATCACAAGATTAATAGAAAGTTGATTTCTTACCCAGTATCCATTATGGATTTATTAATTTATACGAACCCATATTAACTCGTTTTATGGCCGGTAGGGTGCTATGATCCTGGAGGCCAATTAAAAACCATCCGCGATTAGCGTGGCTAACCGCTAGGCTTATCTCTGTCCTAATAAATCTCTCGGCGGCGCACGCGGGCCTGAGACGCCATGTCACCGATCGCGACAACCTACCGCGCACGTGCGAGAGTGTTGTCATTATTAAAAAAATTATTCTTATTTAAATAATTCAATTTTACTAATGTATTTATAACGTTACAGTATGTACAAATATAAAGCAAATTAATGTCTCACTAGCCTATCGAAATTAGACAAATTTGACCGAATTTCGCAAAAAAAACGCCATTAAACTTCGCATGTTACTTCAATCGCAGACATGTCCAATAGATAATTAATTCAAACCCAGACATGTATGTTTTCAGCCAAAAAGATGCCAGTATTTGGTCATGTGACCTGTGGTTACTGGTAATTTTTAACGTGATTCAAAAGTGACTTTTGTGCTACGATAGTTTTTTATATTTTACTCGAAAACAGGTAAAGTGGACATGTCTGCTTTTGATTCTAGACCTCACATAACCTTCAGAAAGTTATCTAAATGATGAACTGCAACAGGAGAAATATAATTAAATTGATTTTTTTTCTCACAGTTTGAGGAGCTCTCCCAATAGTAAATTACGGCTACATTTTCTGGCGGTACTCACCTAATGGAATGTTGACTGAATGCTATTATTTAAGTGAAACTTACACAGAGCTGCACTGATTCGAATGTTCTAGCGTGTAGCAAATAAATCACGAGACTTATGAAATATTGATGTGATGTATTCCGCTGATGGAGGCGCAATATGGGAGGCGTAGGATAATGTCGTCTAGTAATAAGAAAGAGGGAATGAGCCCTGGTGGTGAATTGGAGATGTCGTAGGAATTAAGATGGGATCTTTGACTTGGGACAATGAAAGAAGAAACATAAAATCAGTACATTGTTTTTTACTTTTTCGTTGGTAGTTGCATTCGAAGTCACTCCGTCGGATGAACATGCGACGCCGTGTAGCTCTGAAATAAGGGTGTACTATGTAACAAAATTGGCGAGATATGTGATGTCACTTCCGTAACAAGATTTCATTATTTTTATCAACTTTTGATGATTAAGGGTCTTTTTACTATGTTAAAAAAAGTAATTTAAAAAAAATATGAATTAGAAAGATATACATATAAAATCAATTTTATCGAAAAATATTGTTGTTGCGCCACCGGGATTCGAACCTGAATCGCTTTCCAAACCGGGGAAGGTGCATTATCCAGCTATGCTACAGCGACAATATTTTTAGAGACAATTTTCGATTTTTGATATTAATACAATATTTTTCGATAAACGATTCCAAATTATTTAATTTGCGACCAACACCGTTTACATGCAAAATTGACAATCCCAATTTTTTTATCAAAACCATGACCATTTTCTATTAAATGATTAGAAAATTCTGAAAACCCACTATTGTTCAAACATCTCAAATGCTCCCTTACTCTTGTATTAAAATTTCTACCCATTTTACCAATACAAAATGCAGCACAATCCTTGCAACTAAGTTTATAGACACCAGAATTGTTAAATTTATCATCTTTGTCTTTAGAATTGATGAGTAAATTTCCTATACTATTATTTGTATAAAATGCCGGTCTAATGTTTCGTGGCAGGTGTTTAGATATTTGATTGATATGTAGATGTATTTAAACTCAATTTAGCGGTTAATAAAACAAAGATAATAAATAAAAATATTAATTTTAACCACAAAGATAATATTGCTAATTTTAAAAGTATATGATTATTATTTTTAAATAAACTCAACTTTTTATACACATATATCAGATATTTTTTAATACGCCTTTATTTGCGACCGCAAGAAAGGCCTCGAAGAAGATGGGGTCACAGGATTGAGATAACTTGGCATTCGCGACTGGAGGGCTGACTGTGAAGATGGTCAGCTGTGGCGAAATGTCATAATTGAAGGCGAAGGTTCTCAAAGTCAAATTAAGATGATACCGTCGATAGTTTCGAGAGGTGTCATCTCTCTCACCAACGTCTCATCAGTGTGTCGTAATGTGTTTGGCCAATTTATTGAACTATACGAAACTTTTCACTGCCTATCATAATTCCGGCTCAATGAGCAGAATAAATCTCTGGTATCTGTTTTCTCTTTGGTTTTTGCAGTTCCGCCTGCACGATACAGCCGCACTGAACTGCACTGGCTGCAGGATCCCCGGTCCATCCGCGACAGATGTCGTTCGTGGTGGACGGTGTCCCGTGAGAGAACTAATCTCGGTCAGGATGTCAGCAGGACCGGCACAAGTCACAGCAACAAAGGGAGATGGGTTGAAAAAATATGTGCTATGCTGCAAGGTAAAATGTTAAAACATATCAACATATATATTAGAACGACATCGTATTAATGTGCGGTCGGAAGAATGGTTTAAATCAAATGCAAAATATCAAGCATTGAATATATCATTAGAATTTTATATGCCTATGGCCTTTATATAGTTTATAATAGATTTTGTTATCTTTCTAACGAATGGTAAAAGTAGTTTAATTAATACAAATAAAATTAATCAATTAGAAAGATATACAGAAAAAATTTATCTATTGAAAAAATATTTAGTTGCTACCAGAATTCAAACCTGGACCTCTTTATTGATTTAACTAAATCAATGTAAAAGTAACTTTATAAGTATAAACTGTTTAAATTAATAAAGAATTAAAGTATTATTTTAATTTGGCCTTAATTCATGTTGTCTTGGAAAACGAAGACAATTGCCTGACATGTTTCCTAATGGGTCAGTTTGATAAATAGTTGATGGAGATCTTAAAAATAGTTCCTGTCAATTACCTATCCATTACCCCCTCCTCCTATACCAGAACATGATCTTTTTCTATGGTTTGTTACTGTTAGAGTTGAACCTTTGAACTGACGGTTGAACTGACGTCCTGCTGGCGGTTTGTACATCTTGCTATTATGCACGGTGCTTGTTGAACGACACTTCGTGCTATCACCGAAGTGCAACGGAATACGTGTTCCGGAGCCAGAAGATATGTGGATTCAGTGGAAAATCCAGATACCGACATGAGCATTTTACAGGTGGGTCGTGTTTTCTGGTTCCGGATGGTCCTTCAGCACTCCTGTTTCCTAATTCTGTGTTCCTAAATTCCTACATCCCGTATTTTTCCAACACCCTTAATTACTCTCAGTCCACGCGTGTTTCCGAGAAGTGTGGGATTTCTTGAAATATTTCATATTATTAATGTCACATTTGTTCACACTACTTGTGAACAATAGAAGAATATGTATTATATATAATCTAAATCGGATGGAAGCTTAGGTAAAGTTTTAAGAGAGTAAGTAGTAGAGAGTAGAACAGGAGGAGGTTCAGCTAATTCCTTCAGATTTTATGAGATTTTAAGCTGTCGGATTTATGTGAAAAATGTCCAGGTTTTAGACTCGTTGCTCTCGCCAGCGGATATTTTGTCCCAGAAATTTCTGACGACGCGCTTTGTGCAATGTTGTCGCACTTATCCAGGCAGAAGAATCAGCCCTGTTAAAATTGAAAGAACCTTTTTGATGACACTTGCTCTTAATTATTAATTTAAAGCCTGCCAGCTACGCTAGTATCGAAACTGGTTGACGTAAAAATAACAGTACTTAAATATACTCATGTAGATACAATTTTTGATCATTTTTCAAAATCGTTTCAGACTTCTTTAATATTTAATAACTGACTTCTCCCCATGAGCCTTTATACTGAACCCCATCCAGAAGTTGTCTGCGTTAGTCTTTCTCATTATTTGATAAATGAATTTGTCCCTTTCTGTTTTCTTTCTTTATTTTTTAATTTTTTAATTATTTATTTCCACCCTATCCCGAATTGTTTTGAGAGTTGTTTACCCTCGTTTCGATTCGTCATAATTACATATATTATTATTTATTTTATTACTTTCAGTCATATCATCATAACACCATCATAGGTTGGCTCCGGTATCGTCGTACCAGCACCATACCTGTACAATATGAGAGACTTGTTGTCACATTAATTTCAAAAGGCAGCCAGAAAGAAGCTATTGAAATCACACACCCCTAAAAGGAAAGGGTAGACGTCACATTTGTGTGTTTCAGTCGCAGAACTCGATCACAGTCAGGCAGAAATTCACCCTGTCCAGATCGCGAGAGTGCGAGGGAGAGCCAGTAGAATGCTCCGTTAGGTCTCTCTAGCCACTGCTCTTTCAGGCATCGCCCATCTCAGCAGCCCCCAGCGGGTGACCCACACCCTAATAAATACCCGGAAATGTCCGAGATTCCTTTCATTCCTTAATAGGTCGTCATCATGATCCCGCAATCATGATCTCACGTGCATCATTCATAGTCACACAGTCCCAGAGGATGTGGTCCATGAGGATGCCTGCCTCACCTGAGCGCAAACACACCACGGTTCACGGACAAGTCCTAAATCGTAGAGTTTACTCATGAAATGCCTGTGACCCGAGATCATCTCTATCTCGTAGTGGTCCAGGGCCGGAGGAACACCTCACTTACCTCACTTTATAACGATTGTATCTTAACAATTACAACTTATAAAAACTGTACATGCAATTGCTTCAGAACAGACCGCGTCTAGTAAAGTAATTACCTTTTAATTATAAAAAAATAAATTGTATCTTATGTTTATCATGTTATATAATAATATATTTACTTCTGTTAGTCTGATAGTCTAATATTTATTTAAATATGATTAAAAAACCAGTGTTCATCATGCATGCAACATAAGATTTATTATGAATATTTTTTCCTGTCTTCTCATTTGTAATTCTATCGCTCATACGTTAAGTTTCATTTACAATGTAATATTTTTTACATTTCTCATTAAACAATTTAAGATTGAATTGAAAACGACGGCCCGACATTTTCACTAGTATAATTCTTTAATCCCAACGCGTGCGATGTTTTAATATTAGTTCAGATGGGGATCGACTCAACTGCTCCCGAAGGCTCATTAGTGAGTGAAATACTAACCTAGTCTCTGCGCCATTCCGCACCAGCTCTGGCCTTGAGCATTTAAAGGTTCGAAAGTCGCCTGCAATTCCATGATCAGGTGATATCGGCATTTTGTATTTTGTACTATAAGAGTTATCGATGGTATGGACTCTACTAAGTACCGAAATTTTTCCACCGGAAGTGACGTGCATACTTCTCGATAGTGCAGGCAACAATTTGGTATTTATTCACGATCACAACATCATAATGAGTTCTTAGTTCTAACTGCGTTGGAAGACGTTGAGCGAAAGATACCGATCTCTCGCGGTCCGTCATACTTAAACAGAGAACACATTCTTATTGTGAAGTTGTAATTATTCAGAACATATATTAATTTGAAATAAGGTAGATGGCTCATTCAAATAATGGAACGATTATATATCAAAAAGGTAAATATTGTCGTTGTAGCATAATTGGATAATGTATATTTCCTGGTTAGAAAAGAGATCCAGGTTCGAATATTTTTCGATAAAATTAATTTTATATGTACGAGTATATCTTTCTAATTAACATATTTAATTAATACTTAAACATTCTCCCTGATGTACCATTCTATATACACACACATACCCTTTTGTCCCGTATGCGCGTGCGCCTGTCTCATTCCATAGACATCATAGATACTATAACAAAAAAATAAGATAAAATAATAATTAAAAATTAATAATGAGTGAATATGTTTATATTCTCGTTATTAAAGTGAAAAATTAGGTAATTAACAATTTATATTTAATACGGATAAATGCATCGAACCTCGTAGAAAATACGTTTGTGCTATTAGTGAATCATATTATGTAGCAGGTTTAAATTTTATTAATTTTTAGTAATTTCTTAAATATAAAAAATATTCTGTAGCATAAGATGTCTTGTCATAAAATAATTATCTGTATGTATTTCCATTCAGCTGCAATCATTGTTATTGATACAATTCCGCATCCAAATTCCCATCCATACCCTTTCCTTATGCTCGCCTCGTCAGTGTGAATTGTGACCTTAACCTATATTTGTTCGATCTCGATATCGCGATAGTATTCGCGGTGTGGACATTTCAGCTCCAGTGCACCGGCACTGTACTTGGTGACATTGTTTTGATTGCGCATTGTTTGTTGGTTGTTTGTGCCGCGGGTGAAATTGTGATATTGCCGTCTTCAATTGTAAGCGGAGATCTGCTCATCGTGTGCGGGGGTAACGAAGCCATCATATGCAAGGTAAGGCGAGCGGTCCCGAGATCGCTGGTACTTCGACTGGAATCCCTATCTCCTCACCGACCTCATCCTGTACCTAGGTTTCCCTTATTTCTTTCCTCTACCCTGCGGTGATTCTGATTTACGACCGGAATAAGCCCGGAGATTTGTGCATTTCATTCAATATGTATCATCAACACCTTGTTGATAACTTGTATATTATAATGTTAGTACGATTTCTGATGTGACGATTACCACTCAAGATGATCGCGCTAGGGAAATATGGAAACGGGTGAAGAGATGGATGGGAGGAAACAGGGACATGAACTGAAAAAGGAACAAAGAGGCATAAGGACCAACCAGATACTAGGAATAACACGACCTACCTGAGGTGCTCCTTTATCTAGATTTTACTTCATTGTGGCCACAGGTCTTCCGAATTCAGAAACGCAAAATTCGTTGATCCTTACTAGGTACTTCTATGACACTCACCATGGCGCATGCACAAAAGCAAGATGAACAGTTCAACTGTCGGCACCATATAGCTGAACGATAATTCACCAAGTTTGACGGGTTCGACAGCAAGACGTCAACTTCACAGTCTAACGCCCTTCAAAAGCAAATATTAACTAGTTCAAAATCATAGATAATAACACCACAGAAAATATCGTGCTCTGAGGTATACAGAGGAAGGAGTGAGGGGAGGGGTTAGATAAGAAGATAGAAGGTGTCTATACACTGGTGCATCCAGACATACGCATAGCAACCGGCGATCTGTCATACAGATCGAACAAATAAAATAGAAACATTTGATTTAATTTTGGGTATGCTTGGAATACATTGCTACTCACTATTCTGGTTAATACGAAGTATCCCTTCAGTTAACTTGTCTACATAGACTATTGGGGGAGTAGCTGAGATGCCAGAGCACTGGTTTAGTATGAGAAAGATATAGGGAATCAATATACAACTTGGTATCGTCTCATTTTAGGAGTACATTTTAAAAAATACATGTTTTTTTTGCTTACCTCTCCGAAAAAAGACTAGCTCTTGTGCTTGGAGAGGGTTTTAATAATATTACACCATAATAATTTTATATATTTTATTCATTGTCTTTTGTGTGCTTCTGAATTGTTCTGTAATATTGTTTATTTTCTAATTATGTATTTTTGAAGTGTTCATTTTATATCTTTTATTTCTTTAATTTGTGCAGGGAGGCTATTGAATTTTTTTCCCTAAATATATAAAATTTTACTAATAGTTTTTGTGGTGTTATATTTGTTTCTACTTACTTGTTTCAAATTTGACAGTGTTATTTTCTTTAATTTATTGATTAATTGAGATTTTAGCAAAATATACTTTGAACGAACTAATGTTCGGTACCTACCACCTTACCTTCCCTCCGTCGCAGCTAGCAAACGGCCAGGCGATCGGAGATCGAAGGCTCCGTGAGTCCATGTGTCAAGCTTAAGTTCAATTCCACACAGTTCACTGCATCCGGAGGTGATTGAGAGACCCGGAGAAGAGGAATTCGGTGAGTGTTTTTTTCTTGTTCCTGTGTGTTTGGGGCATATATTTATCTGATGTATAATATGAATTATTAAATGAAAATAATGCACGGTGCCTTCTCCTCCCTTCCTTTCTCCACCCACCCTCGTCGCCGATCAGCCGAGACTACGCGTGTATAGTGTATACTGTATCGGAACCTTTGACGAAATAGTGAGTTAAAATATACAATCCACATTGTGGAGATGTCTGCAGAATTCGGATTATGGTGAATGCCAAACTCCTTGCAACCCTGTGTTTCTGGCACCTACGGTGCGATAACGTTGTTGTATATATTTTATGTGAAAATAATGAGCAAGGGGATGGTCTCCCGCAAGATGCATAGACCAAATAAAGGTGTTAACAGAGCCATCAAGACGGCTCAAGACCGAGAGGGATGGAGATGTATTGTGCACAAGTTCAGACACATCAGAAAACCACGTCGTCATTCAGGTGAAGGTGGGCTACACCCACTGGACCATTTATTCTATGATGTAGGTACTAAAAAACATAATATTAAAAAAATTACAGCCATTTAAAAATGTATTAAATACGTGCTAGAATGATTAAAAATGTAATTTTTTATTTACGATCGCCATATATTAAAAAAAAACGTTATACGTACTACTTTAAAAATGTGAAATAATGGAACGATTAAATGTATTAATATCAAAAAGGTAACATATAGGTTCGAAAATTGTCGCTGTAGCATAGTTGGATAATGCACCTTCCCCGGTTAGGAAAGAGATCCAGGTTCAAATCCCGGTGGCGCAACAACAATATTTTTCGATAAAATTGATTTTATATGTATATCTTTCTAATTAATATATTTGAAATAAATTAATATAAATTTAAAAGTGTACTTATTCTAGTCTCAGAAAATGTGGTCAGTTTATCCGTGCCCACCTTTCAAAATGGTACAATGAATACAGTTTAGTGGGCGGGGTGGGAGGGGGGGGGGAGGGGTCCGCCCGCCCCATTTCCGCTGTTATAATTTAATAACGATTATATCTCACAGGCCGCCTTAGCAACCCTTAGTTGGGATTTGTGTCCCGCCCGAGGCTGCGCCGCGCCGCAGCGGAGAATAAAGTCTGCTCAGAGAAATTTCCGGTAGAACGGGATATAACATCATATTAGTCTACATATTGTGCAGCAGTGGTGGCCCCTTGACCAGTTACTATTTCAAAATATCAATTCACACTTGATATAATTTAAAATTGTTCTCCTTCCGGTCGCCATGATAGTGAGAGGTGAGAGTTATATCAAGGACCAATGAATGGTGACCCTCCGCTTATACAGGACCGATTTATGAGCTGCAGAACCCATATTCATTCCATTCACCGCCAGGTTGACAATTTTACTATACAATTAAGATAAGTCTACTGACAGCAAAGACTCATCTTAGGTTGTTGGTGATGATCAATGTTCAAGATGAAGCGACGTCTGTGCAGCAGTGCGTAGGGACCAATCCGGTCCAAATAGTCGTCCATGGTGACGGCCTGTGGTCAGAAGAATCCAGGTTTAATCCGAGGTAGTAAAAATAAAAGCGGAGAGCGCGGCGGTGAGAACGAGCTCTCTCGGCCACCAGCGCACTATTTATTACCTGTGAGACGGGCTCGGCCGCGACAGGCCTCCCGTCTCACGCCAGACCAATGGAAGCGGAATTACAGCCCTAGCCCCGCCACCATGCGATCCGGTTCGTCGACCGCCTAGTGGCGAAAGGGAGAAACTACTGCCTAGTCGGGCGTCGTAGCGCTCGGGCCGGCAGATTTGATTTCTGGATTTTTTATTCGCTTATTATCATTACCGGGGTGATGCCCGTAATTTATTTAGTTATAATTAAAGGCATACACGTAGCATTGTTGAATATACATAGCGTCCATTTACGGGAGATCACCTGATATTATTACCCCAATCACCGGCGTGGGAACCTCAAGTTTCATTATTGTTTGGGTAGTTCCAAAGAGTGGCCTTTTCAGAGCCGCATACCGATATAGCGACACAATCAATTAAATAAAAATAAATTGTGTAGCATTAGTCAGTACTTTTTATTATCTAAAGTGTGCTAATTTTAGTACATCACAATAATACCTGATGAGAACGATCCGCCACTGCATTACAGTATGTTCTGTGTACTGTGTGCAGGTGACGTGAATTATATAACAGCGAGCTCTGACTTATTCAATTCTATTTTAAAATGAACAGATACTACGGTTACATATGACATAGCACAATGATATGCAGGACAATATTCGCCGGTTCGCACTGTAGCTGTAGCTCGGGCAGGAGGGAGATATAAATCAAGTTCATTGTTGGATCAGTGAAATTTAAACACCTGTGTGTTTTTTTAAAAATGATTTAGATTTAAATTTAAAATTATTAACCACATTACGGAGGTCCATTGGAGGAGCCAAGTTGAAAGGCACGATGAAACCTCCAGACCTAAATCATTTTAAATGGCAGATGGCATGGACAATTTCTGAGTAAACTGTTTGAGTCTAGACTTGTGGATGCCCAGCGGTGTACATGTGAGAGAGTGGAACAGATGCCTGACCATATTTTGTGAACTTGTGAGATACTTAGAGTTGCACGCGAACGTATGATTGGTGGCTTTGATTGGACTTAGACACCGCCCGCCCAGGAATGCAGACCTAATCAGTAATGGGACGAATCTTGTTTATATAAAGAGTTTATTCGGGTATGGGTGACACGTTGGAGCTTCTTAGGTGGGTAGTTAGGCCGGGAGCCTGCGTGTTTTGCAACTCGGTTAGTCTATCCGTGTAAGTGTCACTCAATCCATTTTGTGTCTCGTCCACTGTCCACTTCTTTTGGGAGTGTTTTTTTTGATAACACACTCAGGGGTGCCTTGAACTACTGCACCTTAATCTTCCATGTGTATGTAAAACTATGTTCTATGGATTTACGTTATATGATTTTTTTAAATAAAGACAGCATGTTGAAGGAACTAAATTGTAAATTTTAATTGCTAATAACCACATGGAATTTTTCTCCTTTTTCGTTTTGCTTATACTTAAACATGTAATTGAATTAAAATCGCGTATTTTCATTAGCTTTGATGAGGCCCTAGATTTTAAACCGGTCCCGGGAAAGGGTGCCCCCCACCCTCCAGCTGTACTTTTAAGAGGTCTTTCGTCATGCGTGCGTACTGTACCAGGAGTGGCGATAAGCCACGCCGGACCAGAAACGACCATATTTTTCTGTTTGTCGTCTCTCGGGCCGGACGCACCAGCTGAGCAGCCTGGTGGTGACCACATGTTGTATTTTAATTAATAAACGCGCATTGGTAACTGATTAAGTAGATACCATTGATTTTGTGTCGTTCACAGCCTTCTGTGTCGTATCATGTATGATCGGCGTGTTTTTAACACTCTGACTACAGCTCCCTATCGTTTATGCCTGACAAGATTTTTATTTGCCATTTTTTTATTCAACTGTTTATTCTGCACCTGCTTTGGCCACACACACACACTCCGCGTTATTAAGTCATACGAACAGGCGAGCGTCCGGTGTAATTAATTGGGGGCACCGGACGCTCATCCTTTTGATATCTCGATCGCATCTTGACGTAATATCTGTGATGTATCTATGGTACGATTACGGGACGCGCGCACGGTTGGCGAGAATGACGCGCGTAAAAGAGATAAATGTATCGCGCCGAGCCGTTGAACTGATAACATATAATATTGACTGTATAGAGGCATCATAATCGAGCCAGCTAACTATTTATAAACCAGATTGATGTACTGAAATCAGCACACAAAGTTTGTTCAACATTTTGATTATACGGTCCAGTGACGAGCTTCTAACTTTAATAATATTCCGCACAGTTCTGAACCACGTCGAGCCAACGTATGCGAGGACGACACCAGCGCCGTCATGTAGTTTCCCCGTTTGGTGGGAATCGAATTAGCCTGGTAATGGAGCGTCCTAGTCTGCCTCTAACTCAATCTTGTTCCGGTCATGTAGCATTAAATACCTTCCAGCCTGTGAGCAGGGCCGCACTCTCTGGGGGCCGCGCCTGACCCCGAGTTTAGGCCCCCTCATTGTATCACACCCGAATTAATTCAATCAAAAGCTTGTTGAATAAATCAAAGTAAATATTCCATTGAAATAATGTAAGAATTTTCTTGAATTCACGCCTTTTTATTATCGTGTTATGACCGCATTGCGAAATATAAATATTTTAATATAACTGTCTCTAACTCCTCCTCTTTCCGTCCCTAAGCAGGCGTTATCGGCCGAACAAGGGATGGGGAAGGTGCTGCCGGTTTGCGGGCAGTTCCTTGCCGACCGCCATCTATCCAACTATCCAAATATCCCGTTGGCGAGGCTGCAGGCTGAGCGAAGCTGCAGAGCACGCGTCCGTGAACTGGACCGGGGGCGGGCTCCAAACGCAGCCTGTCGCGCGCCACAGCTTGCCAGTTGATACGAAGATTAATGTATAGCGAGTGGAACAGTAATAATTGCGGTGCGCTCGCATTTAATTAAGGTTAATTTAATTTACCCACCAGCCACCTCCTCGTGACCATCACCAAATATTGATTGCGCAACGACCAGAGTGTCTGCGTTCATATCAACCGGATAAAAGATCTTCTAATTCAGTTGATTATATAGTTTATTGCGGGATATTATGTGTTGCAGAGTCCATCGTCTGATGTCACTGATGATCAGCGATAATATGCAGTCTGTGGCAACAGTGGTTTATACGGATGGGGGTGACGGTGCAGGAAGAAACATCCTGTCCAGTTTTCTTGAAATAAGGACTAACTTTTATTGCATCCTGCAATATTTATTTTTACATGCAAAGAACAAAAAATGATGGAGCTGAATAAAAAATAAATTAAGATATATCATTAGTGACAGTAGACTAGAAGCTTTTATTAATTTCATTTGAGAGAAACCTATTCAGAAATCACTTTGTTGTTTGACATTAAATAAAATAACAATAATTTTAAATATGAATTAAATACATATAAAATCAATTGTATCGAAAAATATTGTTGTTGCGCCACCGGGATTCGAAACTGGATCTCTTTCCTAACCGGGGAAGGTGCATTATCCAACTATGCTACAGCGACGATATTTTTAGCGATATATGTTACCTTTTTGATATTAATACATTCAATCATTCCATTATTTGAAAGAGCCATCTACCTTATTTTTACAGAATCTCAAATACCTTTGAGTAAACTGATAGCAGACGCCAGAATTATCAATTCATTTTTATTAAATTTTGGACACATTGATACAACTTTATTATTAGTAGAACACATTCTTATTGTGAACATAGTATAACAATAATTTTGTATGAAACCACAAATTTATTATACGTCAACCGGTTTCGTTTATCTCAAGCTTCATCAGGGGACGTATTTATAACGTTAGAGCGTATTAGAAACATATTGAATAAGATTAAAAATCATATAATTATGTACTGGTCTAATTGCGATATCAAAGAGAAAATATATTTTTTGAGACTGGTGAGTTTATGAACCTTTTATTATATTTACAGTATTGTTATGCATAAGGTTGATGCATAATTATACAATTATTTTTTTTTGAATTGATATTTCGATCCCCTAGAATAACAAGGTTCCAACTAATATTTTGGGCTAATTCTCAATTAATGAGTTATTGCGTGAAAAGGGTTCCATGTGTAGTATTCTTTATTTCTTCCATACACACCGACTCTATTTAACGGATATTAAAGGAAATAGCAAGAGCTTAAAGTTCCTAAATGTATTAGTTATTTATTTTAATTTATGGATCATTATTGTTAATTTACAATGTTGAAAATAAGTTAACACCTTAATACTGATCATATTCGCATACTAAAAACAAAATATATGTTGAAATTCAATCAACACTTTTGAGCCCATTATTTCAAAACCAAATTGAGTTTAAAACACTGTATTTTATTGTATTAAACGTTAGAACGTTTTCGGGAACATCTTCCCATTATCAATAATACAATTCAACTAAAGTTACAAATATTTTTAGACAGTAATTACGGGTGTGTTTGGGGTTAATAGGGATGGGGGTGGAGTTTAAATGGATAAGAGAGGGAATGTAATGGGGCAGCATTTAAATGTTTATTATTACAAATTTCTAAATTATTTAATATGTCTAACCTTCGTCCTTTGGCGCAACGTTTGATACGACGCAAAATAATCATGGAATTCTACAAAGTTTCACCAAATACCTTTGAACAGTTGCAATAAAATTGTTTAATAGGGTTAGGAATTAGAAAAATACACACATATACCCCACATTATGCTGTACCATGCTCCGAGAATGGGTGGAAAACTGCTGAGCGATCTTTTCGATGAAGGAAAGATTAGCGAATTGTTCGCTTCAAAGCTGATGATACCGGCTTAGACGACAAGTCAGGATGGATTAGGCCAGACCCTTCTGGCGGCTGTGGAAGAGGACGAGAGTTGCACCGCCAGGACACTGGCTGAGAACTTCAACTTCGATCAGTCGTACATTAATATGTTGCGAGTTTGTTTTCGTTTTTGGTTATGTTACAAAATAATAATACAATATTATTTATGATAATAATAATAATAATACATTTATTACGTTCACTTTGTACATGCATTATGTACTTACATTGATTAATAATGTCTAACGGTATGGCGTATGACTCTTCCAAATTTATATTCATTAAGTGTACATTTTCACCTAGTTCATTACTGCGAGTGTTGCGTTATATTTCTAATATCAGACAAATGTACCGAGGGTATGCATATCAAATTTGTAAATCAGTAAGAAAGTGAGACATATGTTTGGGTACCCTGCCTGCTACACTAGTAATTCACTGTATTATAGCAGACAGTGCTCCTCCGGTATAGCAGTAAGCAAAGTGCAATGATCAAAATATATAAACAGTTAGGTAATTCAGTATACTGTTGTAGCAGTTTTACCTTTAAAAGTTCTTGGGCGTAATTTCTCCCCATTTCGTGGAGCCAGAACTTCACTTTTCGTGAAAAATATGCAAGACTATGTTTGCAATCGTTCACTTTTTGCTAAATAGACCGTCGTATATTTTTGGTGCTAGAAATAAATGAATTTATAAACTACAATTTCGATATGTGAATAAATTATTAATATTGAAAAACACACATTTTAAAATTACAATTATCTCAATCCGCCTCTGGTTTCGGGGAGAGAGGAGGGGGTTGCATAATAATCAACTAATAAAGTTGAGGATGCAGCGAGGAGCCACGTGATATAACTCTGATTGAACTTTGAACTGATGTAATAAAAATAAATTAATACGCTTAGGGCGGATGAAGAAATGATTAAAATATATTTAAATGCATTTCTTTATAAATGTATGTATACGAAGATATAATTAATATTTTCATTAATAAAAGCATTTCATTTGAGCAACAGTGTAACGTTTCAACTTTAATAATTTAATAGACAGAAGAATATTTATAAAAAAAAAAATGAAAATTATGCAGGTAGACTGATTTTACTTAACTTAACTTAACTTGCCATCACGCCGTTTCCCCGCGAGGGTAGGCAGAGAGATGATAGAGCGCCACACTCTTCTATCCTGACACAATTCTCGCCTCATCCACATTCATACATCTTGCCGGTTATCAAGGCTTTTGACAGGACCACTATTTCAGGTGTCATCTACACTTGTGAATATATATCTTTCTTATTATTCTATCCTCATTCATTCGCATCACATTACCAATCCACCTAAGTGACCCTATCTTAATCTTACTCACTATACTCTAAGATCAGCGTCACATTTTTTCCTTATTTCTTCATTCCTTACTCTGTCATACACATCACACTTTTTTCAAGAATGTCTTTAAGAGGAATGATGAAGAATAGTAATAAGATAAGAATATATATAAGGGTGTTTTATTTAGGGGGTAAAATAAAATAAAACATAAAAATCGTGGTAATGGCCATGGTATTGGCTTTATTGGAAAGATAATTTAGTGCCATAAGTGCTCTAATAAAGCGCAATCTGGAAGTCCGATTTTCGACCACTTTTTTGGAGCAGCTGGGGCTGTATATCGGGAATAACGCGATGAATGTTGACTTCCAAGTTGTCTATCGTCTCTGGTTTATCGGCGTAGACTAGCCTTAAATCACGTGATCTTGGAGGCCAATTCACAGGTCCATTACGCGAAATTATGCGCTCATCGAATGTTACCTTCAATAGATTGATTGTGGCGCGCGCCGTGCGGCATGTTGCGGACGCTTGTTGAGACCACAGCACTTCCACATTAATGGCATTCAATTGAAAAACGAAAAAGTGAGTAATCACGGATCCATAGCGCTCTCCATTGACTGTAACGTTCTGGGCCGGCATCAGTTTTGAAGAAACGACACCTTCTAATTATTATATCGACCGTAAAAGTATAAGTTTCGCGAACTGAACCACGATTTTCGAAATAAATATGCACAATTTGCTTTGAGTGCTGTTCTGGCGTAAGTCTATTCATGGTGAAATTGAAAACCAAAATAAGCTATCGGGTGTCAAAAATTGGCTGTCGCTGGGAAAAGTGTTGCCAATTTGAAAAACAAATCTTTAAAAAAACGCAATTTACAATTTAAGGTAGGGTAATACAGAATGCACTAGCAGATATGCTATTATTTCAACTAAAGCAGTGATTCCCAAAGTGGTCTATATCGACCCCCAGGGGTCTATGATGACCTGCAAGGGGTCTAAGTCAGCGAAAAAAAAATTTGGGGGTCCATGAAATGAAAATGGGGGTCCACGATAGTGGATCTCAACATACACTGATAGTACCTATTTACTTACATTATAATCTTATAATATAAAGACATATACATTATTTATAAAAGTACCTATGAAGTAAAAAAATTATTATATATGTTTATAAAATTGTGTAAGTTGTAGGATGTAGGCATTCGCTTTGTGGTTTAAGTTTTTAACACTAAACTTCACTACAATTAGAAATTTACAAAAAATCAATACCAGGTGAGTAGTGGGTCTACCAAAAACCGAAAAACATGGCAAGGGGTCTACGACACAAAAAAGTTTGGGAACCTCTGAACTAAAGCAATATAATAAGGGATTACCGCTTTGAAATAAAGATTCTATGGAATTGTGAACCTACTTGGGACAGCCCATCTCTTCTAAGGACGAAAAAACACACGTCTCCTTGCCGTACTCGTTTACCTCGGACAATTGTATTATTTGATCGAGTTGAATACATAAATAATGAATGGACACGGCCGCAACGTTCCGGGTAATGGCCTCTGCAGGTTATTAATTAGAGGTAATCTAGCAAGGGCCTGGACCAGTGATGCGGAATGCGTGACAGCCAAATAAATCCTCTCTTTATTCGTGGAGATGTAGCTTTCCGGATATATTATGTTTATCCGCCAAGTGTACGCGATAATTCAGCCACTGGCGAAGCAAGCGAGGGGGCATTAGAAGTTATTTCTATTCTTATTCATATTTAAAACATTATTGCGCAATAAGGGATGATATTTTCAGCTCTAGACAATTTCTCTGAGACGTTGATTTAACTAAGGTGAAAGAGGCGGGGGGTATGAACTCAGTCGCTATGGAGCGTGTCCTTACGACTTCGCGAAATTTTCCCTGGAAAATTGATATCCCGACGAGGCGACATAAACTGGCCTCCACGTAGTCCCGACACCAATGGACTTTTTCCTTTGGGGCTATCTTAAATCGAAGGAAGAATGCCAGCGAAATAACGGTTCACACTTAGAAGACTTTTTAAAAAATACGTAATAAACCTTTTTTTATTAACGCTATCCATTATTTTATTACAGACTTTTTATTATGAAAAAGACTTTTGAGACACCTTGTGCTGTACACGTGTTGGGATATCGTCGCTACTAGTTTCGAGAAGTGCAGTCCCTCGCCTAATTAGCTGATAACTTAACTAAATACAGTATGGCGCTGGGCATGGGAGAGAGGGGAGAGGTTTTGGTCGTTGACAGGAATATGGATAGTAAATGTGAAGTGTTGGAGGATGTTATGTTTTTAATTTGTGTTTTAGCCAAATTTTAAACTCTTTTGTATTTCTACGATTTAAAAAGTTGTGTCATTTAAAATAAATATGTTATACCACAAAGTAACCTGCATGTCAATTGATAGTATTAAACTCTCTTGTTTAAACTTGTATTTGTATATGGATCTACACTAAAAAATGAAACATAGAGAATTAAAATTGACCTTGAGCAAGAAATAATCGTAAGCCTTTGTAGATTCTGAAGACAGTGATGGACTGGCCATGTTGAAGATATGCCAGAATACAGGTAAGATCTCTGGATACTCTAGTGGAAGCAACCTTGAGACAGATCAAGGAAGAGGTGAACTGATTATGCGGAAGAAGACGAGCAGGATGGGAGAGTCCGGAAACTGGAGAAGATTGGCCAGGGATAGGAGTCGGTGAAGAGCATTGTGTAGGAGGTCAAATGTCAGCCCATTAACCATTCTACTTTTAAAATTAGCAATATTATCTTTGCGGTTAAAATTCATATCTTTGTTTTATTAACCACTAAATTGAGTTTAAATACATCTACCGGTTTCGAAAAATACCATTTTCTTCTTCAGGATGTCATAACTAACTAAAACATATATTATTGTTTCTTTGCCAGAATCTATTTTTAAAAAATCTAATTAAAAAAATTAAAAAATTTTAGTACCTAACTCAAATCATTACTTAATTACAAATTTGCTCGAATAATTTTTAGGAAAATTTTTTAGAATGGGACTCGTAGTTAAATTTAGTTGGTTGTTTATAATTTTTTGATTAGTTTTACACGCTTTATTTATCTCCAACGATTCCAAATTATTTCATTTGTGACCAACACCGTTCATACGCAAAATTGACAATCCCAATTTTTTATCAAAACCATGACCATTTTCTATCAAATGATTAGAAAATTCTGAAAACCTACTATCGTTCAAACATCTCAAATGCTCCCTTACTACTATATTAAAATTTCTACCCGTTTTACTAATATAAAATGCAGCACAATCCTTGCAACTAAGTTTATAGAAAATATGAATTAAATATATTAATTATAAAGATATACATATAAAATCAATTTTATCGAAAAATATTATTGTCGCGCCACCGGGATTCGAACCTGGATCTCTTTCCTAACCGGGGAAGGTTCTGTCAAATGATGGAACGATTAAATGTATTAATATCAAAAAGGTAACATATAGGGTCGAAAATTGTCGCTAAAAATAATGTCGCTGTAGCTTAGTTGGATAAAGCACCTTCCCCGGTTAGGAAAGAGATCCAGGTTCGAATTCCGGTGGCGCAACAACAATATTATTCGATAAAATTGATTTTATATGTATATCTTTATAATTAATATATTTAATTCATATTTAAAATATCACAGAGCTATGTTCTGAATAATTACAACTTCACAATAAGAATGTGTTCTCCTAATAATAAAGTTGTATCAATGTGTCCAACATTTAATAAAAATGAATTGATAATTCTGGCGTCTGCTATCAGTTTACTCAAAGGTATTTGAGATTCTGTAAAAATAAGGTAGATGGCTCTGTCAAATGATGGAACGATTAAATGTATTAATATCAAAAAGGTAACATATAGGGTCGAAAATTGTCGTCAAAAGTAGTGTCGCTGTAGCATAGTTGGATAATGCACCTTCCCCGATTTGGAAAGAGATCCAGGTTCGAATTCCGGTAAAATTGATTTTATATATATATATATATATATCTTTCTAATTAATACATTTAATTGGTATTTAAAATATCACAGACCTATGTTCTGAATAATTACAACTTCACAATAAGAATGTGTTCTCCTAAATAAGTTTATAGACACTAGAATTGTTAAATTTATCATAATTGTCTTTAGAATTGATGAGTAAATTTCCTATATTATTATTTGTATAAAATGCCGGTCTAATGTTTCGTGGTAGGTGTTTAGATATTTGATTGATATGTAGATGTATTTAAACTCAATTTAGCGGTTAATAAAATAAAGATAATAAATAAAAATACATTAACCATTCATTGGGTGAATTTTAGTCTTCACAGCAGCAGTTCAAACAGAATAATATAATATTGAGGGGTGAAAATTGGTGAACGTTATATATATATATATATAGTCACATTAGTATTTGATCCCTCAGGTTGCAATTTTGACAACTCGCCACATTTACACAGAAAGAGAGATAGGTAGGTCGGTCGATGCGGCGCATAGCGTCACTTGAGTTCGTGCAGAGGTGCAGAACGCATTGCGCTACCGCTGGCCGCAGTTCAATCGTACACGAGCAATGGAAGGGTGAGATCAATATCTTTGAGATGCTAGTGCACATCTGTACAATATTGTTGTTTCTAATTGCATGTTAGGCCATCCAAGAACCTGCGTCGAGGCGGATCGAAAGGATGCGTTAATCTGAGGTTATGTAACATTATTATTATTTGATCAGGGTTAAGTGGAACGAACGATTTACCGCCTTGGAGGTGGGTCTAAATTCATGTACAGGGTTTAACTGCCCAGCAATTTGTACTTCAGAGCATCGCCAGGATTAGCTTCATTCATTAACTTCAGATCCGAGGGGCTTACCATCGTTATTAATATTACTGTATTGTAATATATTTCTTGTTTGCGACCCTTGTCGTTGGGGCACATTATGCCTGGTCGGAGAAGTTATTTTATAAGATCTTTGGGGGTTAGGACGGTGGTTAAATGAAATAAATGTGATTGATGTGTGTTGAAGTTCATTATGGCATATATGAAGATGTAGAAGGTGCATGTGGCGTGAAATGGCATGAATTGACGGTCTCGCTCGGCAAGCGCGAGCCGGCAAGACCGCCGTTGTGAAACGCTGATACTGGAGAGACTGCTTGGAGAGATGCCGACTTGTGGTAGCAGCGGCAGCGCTGTCGCTAGCGTCGATGCCGACTGAGATGGCGTAGATTTGAATTATGATCGCAAAATTAAAATCTTTCAATAATTAGTATTGATTCCTAGTCCGAACTACACAACACTATAAATTTACCACAGGTGAAAGAAAGATCGTCGGCCGAAGGTAAGTAAGTAGTCTAGGACTCTCTTTCCAGTTCTATCCGCAGGAGCCAGATCACTTAAGCCAGCGAAAGACAGGGCTGTAAAATATCTGATATTTGTATAATAACATTGCCTTTGTAGGTAAAAATCCAGTAGTTGTGTGTTCTTGGACATATTCAAATATTGCTGGAATAAATGTTTTAATTGAATGCCTTATGTTTGTATTTCTAACTTTTTAGATTAGATTAAATTGATGTAGGTATGAGTGGCGATCGGTGACTTTTTGTAGAAGGGATGCTGGATAACAAGTATATTATATACCTACTAACAAATATATAAATATAACACATGTTTCAATAATTCGGCTTCAAGTATTCAAGTCAAACTGTCAAAAATGCGTCACACAAACGTATTTCATATAAAACAATCAGCTCGCTTCATAATAGGTACGCTATTTTGTGCATTATTCCTATAGGCATTAAAGTCGTTTTTTGTACGTTGGATGCTGTTAACGAATGCGTATACAGTAATCGAAGACATTGGACACAAAATTCGAGTACTTTCAAACTTTGTGGATACGGAACGAATGATAGAATCCATCGTTGCTGACATCTGTGTGTTTACGCGATTCATGGATGTTTGAAAGTTGTGAATGTATGTATAAGTGTCGTAGTGTATGTTATGACTGCTCTTTAAACGATAGGACGAATTTATTTGCAGCAGTTAGTTATTTATTTAGTTGTCAGCTAGAAAAAAAAAGCTTTTTGACTCTAAAACACAAGGGATGTGAAGCGACCGCGCCTGGTAGGTATCTATCGTAGACATATTTGCTAACCACCGGTATACGAACCCGGAACGATTACGTTATGTTACTACAAATTATAATCGTGTTGGTATGTTGACGATTGAGTATCAGAAGGTTCTGCTATTGTGTGTGAAAGCTGCGTGCCTCGATAATTCACCCAACACTCGCGCGTTCGATGAGACTACTCACTTTTGATAATAGATTTATTATTTATCACAGTTTTACAGAAATGCGGATAAAATTAGACCGTACGATAAAGTAACGCGCAAGTAGTTAACGGGGTATTATCGGCACATAGTTACCGGCGGTGTTTTTGCAGCTGATAGCAGCCCTGGTTTTACGCACCGATAAATGCGAGGTGCATTCAGGGGTCGCCCGCCGCTAATGATGACTGTGGAAGCAACAGATCTCTACAGTTTTAATGTTATAATGTCTAAAATATGGAACTCGTGCCAGATTAGAACGAATATAAAATAGGTTTCTTTGCCGTCTTAACGTTAGATCTAATCTATTATTTAACTCCTATTTAGATGCAGAAAACTTCCACAATAAGAAAATATTAGAATATCGAAGAACACGTGCTGACCAAATACTTATCTTTAAATTGCTGCAAGGACATATTGACAGTCGGAGTCAATTAGAATTAATATCCTTCCATATACCATCTAGATCGACCTGGCAGTCCGCACTCTTCCACACTTCTAGAAGTAAAAATTCTTACATACAAATTTCATTCATTCACAATTCATGCAAATACCGTAACAGAAAATGACTTTTACTTACAAATAGATCTTGCTCTCCCTTCACCACATCGATAGTTTCAACCTACCCACCCTTTCTTCCACCAGTATTTATCTTCTTCTACTAATATTATATCACCTTATATTGTGAAATGCTATATTACCTTACATGATGTATATCATGACTGCTTTCCTTGATCATATCTGTGGATTATTATATTAATTGTTGTTTACTTTTGTTCCTTCGACTGGCACCCCTGGGACTTCTCGTTGATTGATATTGGTCATTTTGTGTTGTGTGAATGTTGCCGTTTTTCGGAGGTTGACGATAATTGTTGTTTACGCTCCTTTTGTTCCTTCGAATGGCGCCCCTGGGATTTCTTGTTGATTGATATTGGTCATATTATGTTGTGTGAATGTTGCCGTTTTTTGGAGATTGACGATTATTGCGGCCAGTACATTCTCCGGTAAGGAGCTCTTAATAATCTTAGTGACGAGAGTGCACATCTCGGTCGGTCGGAAAACTACCCGGAGATAAGAAAAACAATAACATCGGACCAGAGAAACAGCTACTCTCAATCAAGGTTAGTGGTAATCTTCATTCTGCATACATGACCATATTATTAATAGGAACTTCGGGAACAACAGCTGTCTAAGGCATTCACAGAAGCAGTTGTATTATAATTATTTATACTATTAAAATCCCCATAATTAATTAATTATATATCACAGAACTATGTTTTGAAATTGCAACATATACACACCGCTTTGACTAGAAATTTTAAGAAATGTGCCACATTTAGTAAAGGCTCAACTAGTCTCCTACATGTACCTAAATGGTCATCTTTGGTGTCGATGAGACTTTACATCACATCACGCCGAGTGATGAACGTTTCCATTGTTGTTATCCCCCAAGGTGTTTTAACGCGAAGGTACAAATAATAAATGAAGCAATACATTAATAAAAAAAACGTATATTTTGCACCAAGACATCCATGTACCTTCTCCTTAATATTTTCTGAGAATATCCACAGAACATTTTTCGATTAAGTACACAAAAATATTTTTCCAATAAGAACAATTTCTCCGAATGGGGATTTGGGAACAAAATATGTATTTTTGTTTGGTAATTTCAGACGCGTGAGAAAATAAATATTACCTTATTTGAGTCGTGAATAAGAAATATTTATTCAATTGCTTCAATGAATTATGGAAAAATGTAATCAAATGTACATACAATTAATTAAAATATACCTAGTACGCTTGGACGTGACAGCCCGTGTCGAGATTGGAGACAACTCTCGGCGTTCGTAGTCCCCGTGTACACACCATGTCTCAGATATTCTCCATCTCGCGTCTCACTCCATTCTCGTCAATCATTTGAGTGCTTTTGAAACCCTCAGTAACAGTTAAAACTGAATGTTTGTAATTTAATTAATATATTCATGTTAATAGACTGGTACCCGAGAGGAGATGTCGTCAGTTGATTTATGTCAGATTTATGTCTAACTTTCAGAATAGATATCTGTAGGTATCTGTGATTTACGATCTGCAGAAATATGACCTTTATGTGCGCATGTCAAACCTATCTATCAGATAAAATGTTTTGTACACTAATTTGAGTTTGTCTCTTTCTACCAATCTCAAGCTGATCCAGATCAAAATATCAACACGTACACTTTGTATTGAGATATTTTAAATATATGGATAATGATTTGTCAAGAGATTAGTGAGAGTTGTGTATTAATAAAAAGTCCGTCAATAAAAACACAAGTTGTTTCACGTTGGATGTATTCAAGATAACTGGTTACAACAGTGTATAGCAGACATGTCATAGACCCTTATATTATACTTTTAAAATCAGCAATGTTATCTTTGTGGTTAAGATTCATATTTTTATTTATTATCTTTGTTTTATTAACCACTAAAATGAGTTTAAATACATCTACCGGTTTCGAAAAATACCATTTTCTTCTTCAGGATGTCATAAAATTATGATATAAATAAAAGGTTATGAATAAAAATATCCTTATATTATATATAAGAATACGTGTTTTTACGTATGAAAAACTTGGGAATTAGTCGCATGTAAGGCTTGCAGGTGTTTTTTTGCCGTTAAATGCGGCACACAGTAAATGTCATATATAGGGCATTATGTAGGGATTAGATTGTTTATAGGTTGATAGATTCTTGATTATTTATGTGCGAAATTCTATCATCGTGTCTAATTTTGTGAACACTGGTTTTCAGATCTTGTATACAGCAATTGTTTGGTTAGTCCACTGTGGAGATTCTCTGGGTGATGATGGCCAACTTCTGTTAAGTGGATAAGGATGAATAAGAGGTTGACTGAATTGGTGGAATTCTTAATTTTAAAAGCCTTAAGGTTGGCAAATTTATTATTGTACTGTACCGCCCCTTCTGCGACGATAAAGCGTGGAAATAATTCATTTTCAAAAGTCAAGAAGACAAGAAAGTTCAGTAATCAAATAAAAAAACTCCGGCAAGTTAATCAAGTCAGGGTGGCTGCAGATTAGGCGAAGGTCTGTCGGTCCCCGGGATGGAAGATCAAATTTCGACTAGGTGTTTAAAAAATATTTCATTTTTAACATAAGTTTGTTTATTCGCAGGTTTCCCGGGTGAACGTGTCATGCAACTGTACCATAAAAGAGCGTAACAATTTAAACAATTATGTGCTATTATTAATATACTAGAAATGTATAAAATGTAACCCATTTTTATTTTCTACAATGTACATTAACAAACTGGCCATACACAATTAGCAACTAGCAACTATCAAACAGGCATAATTTGTAATACATGCAATACGCAATTAGCAACACTTAAGCAATGCACAATAAGCAAAACACGATAGACAACAAGCAACGTATAGTTGGCAATAAGCAATGAGCAACTATAAACAAACAAGTATCTGACGAATAGAAATCAAGCAACCCACGACAAGCAACACACCATAGACAACAAGCAACGCACAATTGATAATAAGCAATAAGCAACTATCAACAAACAAGTATCTGGCGAATAGAAATCAAGCAACACACCATAGACAACAAGCAACGCACAATTGATAATAAGCAATAAGCAACTATCAACAAACAAGTATCTGACGAATAGAAATCAAGCAACCCACGACAAGCAACACACCATAGACAACAAGCAACGCACAATTGATAATAAGCAATAAGCAACTATCAACAAACAAGTATCTGACGAATAGAAATCAAGCAACCCACTATAGACAACAAGCAACGCACAATTGATAATAAGCAATAAGCAACTGTCGACAAGCAGACAATCAGCAACAAGAAACTGGGAATAATAATACGCAAAGAGCAACTGCCAACAACTACCTAGCAACAAACCACTGGCAAAAAACAACTGGTTGCATTGTAACATGCAACGATCGCCAAATGTTCATCAAAAGCATATTCAATGCAGGGATGGTATATGACGCGTAGATATGTGTGAGACATACAACGCGTATTTATTGAGAAACGACTATTATTAATGATAAATCATTGCGTCATCACTTATCAACAGCTGTTGCGGAAAATATGACGGATTAAATTAGGTATATATACATTTATTTTAATATTTTCATATTATTCTATGAAATGTGAGGCGCTTTTTGTAACGCAGTTTCTCGACACGTCTTGCTCTCGGGAAACCTCCAAAAATACATGTTCTATTTCAAAATCTCATTTTCAATTCGTTGGTGAAGTAAGTGGAGCGGAACCTGCCGGGCTGCGCCGGGCCGGGTCGCTTCTAGTAATATTTGGAAATTTAATTTGCGGAACATTTGATGTCTTCCAATTGCCTATTTGAATATGGAATCGAATCTGCGATGTAGCTTTGAATGTGGTAGACATCTATCTATAGATGTAAAACTGAATGTCTGTCTGTCTGTTATCTATACAATCTTAGACCCTTTGATCGATCAAAATCGATCGCGAGCCAAAATTTGGTCGATCCCGAAACCCATAAAGAAAAGATTTTAGATTAGATTTTTTGTATTATTGTAAAACAATAAAAAAATTGTATGGTTTTCATTTTTTGTTTTTTTTTTGCTCCCTTTAGGGAGTTTTAACGTTAAGACAGAAATAATAATATTTTTTATCATTTTTTAATGTACACATAACGACATTTCGTCTTTAAATAGAATGATATAAAATATCAATTAAATTAGTCTATCCCGAGCAAATTTAAAATAGAAAAGTAGGATTGGACACCCTTGAATCTAAACCAAATTTTGCACAGTTATTCTTTAGGATCCTGCGCAAAGCATAGGCGCCATCCACTTCTCACTTATCACGAAGTAAATGTATATTTTCAGTGACGCACGGTATGCACAAATTTAGGTTATACAGTTACCAAAAATGCTTTTAACCCTTCCCAAACCGTGCAGTAACACAGGTCTACCATCATAATTAAACCTGTAATATTTCGGTAAATACATGCAACATAAAATTCATATTTTAGATAATCTTAAAGAAAATATTAGCGCTTAGGAATGACTAGTGAAAAGCCAATTATGAGAAGGGAATCGTACAAAAAGAATTATTTTTCCTTTCAATCCATTGTAAAATTAATATGTTGGTAAAAATACAATAGAAGATAGAGATCACACACTATTTTCAAAGTGAAAATTACAATAAACATACAAATATAATTGTCCTTACTCACTAATTAAATGAAGATAGATAAGAAGGAAGGACACATTGTATACGACTTAATATTATTAAATTATGTTATTAATCATTTAAAAAAAATTGAATGCTCAATATTTAGAGTAAATTTGTGCCATTAAAGCCATTTAAGCTAATACAAACATTTTTTTAAACAATTATTTACGGTAACACGAGCACGGCTGCGTTCGGGTATTTTATATCATGGTATGGTAAAGGTTAAACCCCGCTCTCCTCTCCCCTAAATCCTATTTATATTATATCTAATATGAATCCCTGGTAACGCCGGGTATGGACCGCTAGTATATATAAATATAAACATGTAGGCGCCGTATAATATAAAGTTAAGGAATGATTACGGGTGTATTCTAACTTTATGAAGTACTCCTCAATGGCAACACCGAAAAGACTCAAATATTACATTTGAATAATACAATAATTGGTGAAGAAACTTCGTTCTAAGCGAAAACAAAGATGGCGGTCTGACGAAAATTGAAATAGAGATCTGACAAAAACAGAGATGGCGGTCTGGCGAAGATTAAGATGGCGGTCTGATGAAAATTAAGATGGCGGTCTGATGAAAATTAAGATGGCGGTCTGATGAAAATTAAGATGGCGGTCTCATGAAAATATCGGATTGACGTAAAGTAAGATGATTCTCGTATTTTATGCGCTGTAAAATTCTGCGTATTTATAATAAGCTACGATCGATACATGTTTCAATTAATTATGTTTATAAGTTAGGTTAGTCAGGTTCCAGTAGGTTCTCTCATTACTGAGAATCGTGACCTGCTGATGGCTTTGCCGCCACTTTTCTCATATACGGTAGAATTCGTTTTCACATCAAATAATATAAAAATTCCGTCCTAGTCAATAGAAAGTTAAGTCGTAAACTCATAAACTAAGAACATAATAATAGTAAACAGTTTGACCCCAACCAAGGACAATCGTACCGCCCAATCGCCCTGTCATCGTGTTTTCTGAAAATTCTGGAACGAATGCTTAAAAATAGATTAGAATGGCATATAGAACACAATTCTCTTCTATCTCCGTTTCAGTTTGGTTTTCGCAAATCCCTTTCCTGCCTGGACAATCTAAGTATTCTTATTACGGACATTCATGCATCTTTTGCAAAAAAACAACTTATAGTGGCAGCATTTATAGATATTAATGCAGCCTATGACAATGTACTTCTACCTCTGCTTCTGGAAAAAATGAAAAACCTTGATATCCCAAGCCATCTCGCACAACTAATACACAATATTTTTGCTGAGCGATCCATTGTTGTGGACGGCCCGGAAGGGATTATTAAGAGAGTGATTTCAAGAGGCCTCTCCCAGGGCTCGGTATTGAGTCCTTTACTATTTAATTTGTACATTGCGGACCTCATAAGTAAGATATCAAAAATATGTAACGTGTTGAACTTTGCGGATGACTTTGCTATTTATGCTTCAGACAACAATATCGATTCTGCGATCAGCAAACTATCTGCTGGTATTAACTTTCTAAACAATTGGTTAAAGTGTAATGGTTTAGACCTATCGCCTTCGAAATCTCATATTGTTGTCTTTTCGAGGAAACACAAAGTCCCTCCCGTGTCAATGACCATTGATAACGTGAGTATCCCAGTCAAAAACCAAGTTAAATTTTTAGGCATGATTTTGGACAGAAAACTTTCCTGGAAATCCCACATAGATATGGTTCTAGCTAAATGTGAAAAAAATATTAATATTTTAAGATCGGTTTGTGGAGTATGGTGGGGATCTCATCCATCTACCATGAAACTCATATATCAAGCCCTAGTACGAAGCCATTTGGATTACGCTAGTTTTTTGTTTGATCCTTTACCAGCTTACCTTCAATCCAAGCTTGACAGAATCCAGTCCAAATGTTTGAGACTTATTTTGGGAGCTATGAATTCATCTCCAATCAATTCTCTACAAGTGGAATGTGCAGAAATGCCTCTCCTTATTAGGCGACAATATTTATCGGATAAATTCTTTCTAAAAAGGTGCAATTTTATTTCCCACCCACTATTAGAAAAGGTTTCCGCCCTTTCCTCTTTGATAGACTCACGGAGATACTTATTAAATAAATCTCGCCCAAACTTATGCAATAGCTTATCCTGTTTAAAAACAAAATATCCCGATTCACCTCGCTATTCTACTCTTCCAGTCTATTCTACCCCTTTTCGTGCTATATTTTTCTCTCCTAACATGGATGTAATCTCTGGACTAGACAAATCAACCCAGCTAAATGAAAATCATGTAAACAAGTTGTTTAATAGTGTACTTGACTCGAAGTGGCTTAACTATCTCCACATCTTCACCGACGGTTCTAAACTTTGCCCTGAGGGCTATTGCGGTGCTGCAGTTTCCATACCTCAATTAGGAATAAATGTGAAGGTTCGACTTCCTGCGGATTCATCGGTTTTCTCAGCAGAATGTTGGGCAATTAAAGAGGCCTTGGACATCTGCGTTCTCCGGAACGTCGATAAGGCTGTTATATTCTCCGACTCTCAAGCAGCTCTTGAATCCCTCTCTGCTAATATGAAAGTTTGGCTAGACAATGAGATAATCTGTTCCATCAGAAGATGCCTATTTGATTTGTACAGCAACAATAAACGGGTGTCATTCGTTTGGATCCCTGCACATAAGGGAATTCAGGGAAATGAATGTGCTGATAAACTGGCCAAGAAGGCTACTCTTTCCGGAGTTTTTCCCCATCAATTCCATATCCCGATGTATGACAAACTTAATATTGTAAAAAAACATACGTATTCTATCTGGTCTGCACAATGGATGGATCCAAACAATCACAAGGGTAATCGTCTTAAAATAATCCAAAGATATATTCCCCGCACCCCTTGGTTCTCCAACAGGAAAGTCTCTAAAAGAACAGTAGCAAATATCTGTAGAATGAGAATTGGGCATTGCCAGGTGGCCTCACATTTGTTCAGAATGAACATAATAGACTCCCCAATGTGTGAGTGTGGTGCCGAGGAGGAAACCCTTGACCATGTCTTTTTTGCCTGTCCATTGCGGATCACTGGTTTTTTTTATAATGATCTTGTCAATGGTGATTTTCAACTTCCGGTTAACTTGTGTCATCTTCTTTCCCTCAACTCGCCTCATTTAAGCTATATAATAGCAAATTTCCTGAATGTCAATGGTATTGACTTGTGATGCAATGTTCCCTGTTCTATAGGATTGTTGTACTCTTTCTATAAAATAATGTTTAGACTTGTTTAATGGCACAAGTCACTCTTGAAGGGTGGATTGCCTATTTGAAAGAAGAAGAAAGAAGTTTGACGACGACGCGCTAGAGTGGTGTGCGGCAAGCGATATCATTATAACTATTGTTTATTATCAAATGTCGGCCTAGTCGACAAAAAGTTGAGTCATAAAATCGCAAACGGAAAACAATTTGGTGTTGCGCTTTTCGTTTCATAACATGAAACAAAAAACAAAATAAATTAATAAAAATAAATAAATATTTTTTCACCTTAACCGATTTTACAGATTTCATGTTTTTGTATTTGTAAGTTTTCCACTGTATTTTGTAAAATTAATTCATCACCATCTGGCGGATGAAGGCCTCCCCCTTATTAGTTCTATTGACTAATTCACGCGTCTCGGTACCTCTTCCAATGTAACGTGGTAAACCCAGGAGATCTTCAGCCCACGTCGATCTAGCCACACCTGAATTTTAATTAAATTTTAATTTATTTATTTGACTATTTAAATATTTCACTGGTCCACATATAAATAGTATACAGGTGTAATATACCTAGTGCACAATATTTTATGGATAGATACATATTAAAAATATGATTTTATGAGAGGTTATATATTAAAAGTAATATTTATTATATCGTTCACTGCAATTATCAAGTATAGAGTTGTTTTTTTAGTACTGATTTGTAAGTAGTTATATTCTAAATTAATTTCCATCCCAAGCCCTTCTATAAACTCCCTCGGCCTATATGATCCCTCATCCGATCCTCATCGTCTTCGTCCCATTCAAAAACTAACAATAAAAAATGGTATATTTGGGGGTTAGGACGGTGGTTAAATGAAATACAGGTGTGATTGGCGCGTGTGTTGAGGTTTATTGTGACAAATGGTAAAAACAATGAAGACAGATAGAAATGAATACAGTGAATGAAGATGTAGGAAATTATGAAATGAAATGAATTGGTGGTCTTGCTCGGCAAAGGCGAGCCGGCAAGACCGCCATTGTGAACCGCTGAAACTTGAGAGAGTGTCTGGCGGTGAATTGAGCCAGACTTGTGGCAGCAGCCGGCAGCGCTGTCGCTAGCGTCGATGCCGACTGAGATGGCGGTAGATTTGAATTATGGTCGCTACATATATATATTTTATAATTAATTTTACCCATTTTTGCTACTACTTTATACAATTATATACACAGTTGAAACAAAACAATTTCAACATGTTCCCCGAAAAAATCTTATGCCATTGTTGTTACATCATATGTCGGAGACAAAAGGGCTCAGCGCTCATTCCTACCCCATTTAACAAACGAATCAGAGATAAAGTAGTTATGTGATTGTCTATTTATGTTTTTTTAAGATGCCAACCTTTTTTTTATATCCAGACCTCGACTCCGCGTATCCGACACACGTAACGCGTACTTTTTAACAAACGATTGTTATTTTTCTCAATTTTAGAATGATCCCCTTAATCGTAGCCAACCTCGCGGTGCAATTCAAACTCGCAGACAATTTCGCAAGCAGAACATGCTTTCGTTTAATGTATTTTCGAATGCAATAAAAACATGGCCGCGAACGCTTGAAAGTGTATGAAATATAACAACCTCACTTAATACTTTAACGCGTCGCACGTTTTAATACTGTTGGATTAAGTTAATGTCCATCGTAAAGCGTTAATACTGTCATTCGAATGAAGCGAGACTTGTCTGAAATCGATAAATAATGTACTCGGCTGGGTGAATTTTAACGCGATGGCAACACCTCACATAATTGTATCGGAACGAGCCGAATTTGAATATAGAGCGCGACAGCTTGTCGGCGTCAAATGTCAAACTACAAATTCAAAATGGAGCGTCATAACGGGACGGCATTACATTTCCGAGATAGATATTTAATTAACTCGTGTTTCGCATCGGAAGCGGGGCCGGAGGGGAAGCAATGCCGATTAGGCAATGCAAATCTTGCTATAAATCAAGTAAATTAGGGTTAGCCGTTAAACGTAAAACGTGTCCGTTTTCGGCTCGATTTTTAACACTCATTTTTATGCCGGACGGAATTTCGGAGCTTTTAATTTGGCAATAGCTTTAAAAGTCTGGCAACGCCGCGACGACAGAATTTACATATCATTTTTCTTAAATTACGTTATTAATATGGGTCCAGTGTGGGTCTGTATACGGATAAAGTGATATTAGTATATCTGTTGACATTTTGTAATTTAGCTACCAGGAGCATAGCTGTGTGAAGAGATTTAAAGGTTGTAATTTATTATATTTAATTTATTTTGATATAATAGTGTACATTTACAAGGGGAATGTATCTTAATTAAGAAGTAGCAAAAATTCTCTAACGGTGAGCTCTGGCATCATGAAATTTGTACAGTTTATTCTGTATGGAATTTGTAGGTCAATTATACAGATAAAGTGATATTTGTATATCTGTTGACATTTTGTAATTTAGCTACCAGGAGCATAGCTGTGTGAAGAGATTTAAAGGTTGTAATTTATTTTGATATAATAGTGTACATTTACAAGGGGAATGTATCTTAATTAAGAAGTAGCAAAAATTCTCTAACGGTGAGCTCTGGCGTCATGAAATTTGTAATTTATTCTGTATGGAATTTGTAGGTCAATTATACAGATAACGTGATATTAGTATATCTGTTGACATTTTGTAATTTAGCTACCAGGAGCATAGCTGTGTGAAGATTAAGTTGTAATTATTTGATAAAGGTACATTTCAAGAAGTAGCAATTCTTGATATTAGTATATCTGTTGACATTTTGTAATTTAGCTACCAGGAGCATAGCTGTGTGAAGAGATTTAAAGGTTGTAATTTATTTTGATATAATAGTGTACATTTGCAAGGGGAATGTATCTTAATTAAAAAAACATAAAATATGTCTGGCTGAAGTAGCAAAAATTCTCTAACGGTGAGCTCTGGCGTCATGAAATTTGTACAGTTTATTCTGTATAGAATTTGTAGGTCAATTATACAGATAACGTGATATTAGTATATCTGTTGACATTTTGTAATTTAGCTACCAGGAGCATAGCTGTGTGAAGAGATTTAAAGGTTGTAATTTATTTTGATATAATAGTGTACATTTACAAGGGGAATGTATCTAAATTAAAAAAACATAAAATATGTTTGGCTGAAGTAGCAAAAATTCTCTAACGGTGAGCTCTGGCGTCATGAAATTTGTACAGTTTATTCTGTATGAAATTTGTAGGTCAATGTAACTATTTTTCGTGTTTTCTATCATCTTTAAAATACCTATTAAACTGTCAAAAAATAATTGTTTATTCCATATTTTTCATTTGTTCAAAATTTTTTCATGAATTATTTTTTGAAAAAGGAATGTTGTAAACAAAATACAATGTTTGACTGCGTAGAATTTTTAAAGAACACTTTCAGAGAAAATTTATTTGATTGTGTTGAGAGAGGAAAATGTCAAAAACTGTATTTGATAGCAATGAATCTTTGAATTATGAGTAAATTTAATATTAAACTTGAACATTTTCCGCTGAACACCCTTTACTAAATATACCGATCAATCTGAACTCTTCGTTATTTTTGCTCACTCGGGACGAAGTCGTGGACACGGACCGTCAGATGTAAAAGTGATTTAGAAATAATTGGAAGTTATTCTCCCCTATATTGCACGGCTGTACGCATTGTGGAGTTTCGTATCCAGCATAACACTGAGAGAGATTTTGATTATATTTTTTATCTGCTTGGTTAACGAAGGTAACCTAATATCAGGAGAAATATTTTGAGATAACGCATTTTTCTTTATTCCGCTGGAAAAGCAGCCACACCAAGCCATCGCGGGTTTACCTCCATATTTGCACGCCAATACTTTCTCAACTAGAAGAAAAAATAGAGGTTATTCAATAAATTATATATTAATGCTAATTTAATGTGTTAATTATAAATATATACATATAAAATCAATTTTGTCGAAAAATATTGTTTTTGCGCTGCCGGGATTCGAACCTGGATCTCTATTTCCAATCCGGGGAAGTACACTACCAATTGTGCCAGTATTTTTCATGACAAATTTTCGAATCTAAATGTTACACTTTTTCAAATTAATACATCTGTCGTTCCATTGAGTCTGCAGTCGGCTTACTCAACAAAAATATTTATATACATCGGTGTGTTTAGATGCAGAAAATATATGAAAAGATAAAAAGAGGGAGAAAGGGTGGGGAGGTTGCAACTATTGTTGCGGTAAAGGGAGAGCAACATGTGTTTATAGGTAGAACGATTGGCCAAAATTGAGATTGTTGTGGTTCATAAGAAGAACCCTTTGAGCGTAGTGAGGCTAATGTTGTAAAAGTCAATTTCTCATTATGGTATTTTTGCATGACTGGTGAATTAATGAATTTTGTATGTAAGTTGTTCTACTTCTGGGAATGTGGAAGAGTGCAGATTGCCGGGTCGATCTAGATGGTACGCAGAGAGATATTAGTTCTAATTGACCGGGACAGTCAATATGGCCTTGCAGTAGTTTGAAGAGAAGTATTTGATCAGGTTCAAGGGTTTTCATATCATGTTATCATAGGAGTTGAATGATAGATTAGATCTAACATTAAGATATTGAATAAACCTATTTTATATTCGTTCTAATCTCGCAATATATGATAAGATACAACAAAATAAGATAATTTTTAAGAACACATTCTTAATTAAATTAAATTATTATTACATTAAATGTATTAATTAGAAATATATATATATATATATATATAAAATCAATTTTACCGGGATTCAAACCTGGATCTCTTTCCAAACCGGGGAAGGCGCATTATCCAACTATGCTACAGCGACACTACTTTTGACGACAAATTTTCCAACCCATGTTTTCAAATGAATACTAATAATCATTTTAAAAAACTCTGCCACTGAAGTGACAATCGGTATCTGACACCTCGCGCCCCGCCTTTCACACTCTTTGCACGTACACACACACGTATTGACAAATTCACGTCAGGTTCTTCGAGAAAATATATATTTTTTTGTTGCGTACAGTAAATACATATATATTGTAATTATTTTATGCAATACGGACTGTATTTAGTATATTTACAGAGATGTTCACATGAGGCGATGTCAACTCAGTTTAAATCATCGGAGAGGAAAGGTTTAATGGACATGACGATCTTCAGTCATGACTTGTATGAACCGATGTAGATTATTAAACAAGTGTTGGGAGTTCTGTTTTTTTTTTTGATCTTCTAAGACTTTGTTTTTCAAAATTAATTAAGCTTTATAGAAACAGACAACTTTTAAGATTACGCATTCTGTCTGCAAGAAAGTCGCCGATCTGGCACTCCGCGTATTTATAATTAATTAGAATTTTCCCTGAGGGCACGAAGATTGCCAGGCGAGTGCGAATTGTTCATTTTTTACTTTTACCGTAATTAAGCGTGGATGTATCCTTATTCATTATTTAAAATCAAACTCGAAACGAGCCAAGTTTGACGAGGCCGTGGACGCCAATGGAAATGCTCGGTGGCGGTTGTCAAGGCTCGCAACAAAAGCGGCGGAATAATAATATTTTTCAGACATAAAAGGGTAAATTTGAATAGGCGCGCTGCGCTATATTGAGTTCCGTAAAATAAATATTCAATATATTCTAAACAATTATTAATATACTGTTCAGCTCAAAATCACAAACTGCGGTATCTCGAGTCACACTCACTATTAGTGATTGAATATTTGTATTTAAAAATTCTATTGATTTTCTGAAGCCGATCGATTATCACTTGAATCAGCGCCATCTAGTATATTCTACCATAACGTTTTACGCATATTTACTGAGAATTTGATCCGAAATATAAATTTACATTATTTTAAACATTTTCATTCTCTTTGTGATGATATTATTTATGGTAAAATATGTTTTTTTTTTACGCAAGTGAGGTTTCAATAATATGTTACGTTTTTTTTTAAAAATAGATGCGCATTAGTAATGAAACTGTGATCAGTCACAGTTTTTAATCACTGATATCATCGAATGCTAATCACAATCACACCAGTGAGTCGAGAGTAGCATTTTCCACAGATCGCAGATGGCTGGGCACGTGTGGATGCTTCATTATGTTGACTATACCTATCTGTCTCCCCTCCTATACTCAATACCTCAGAGCACGAGTTTTTATGTGTGTTGTTTATGAACTTTGAACTGTCAAGGTTCTGCTATGCGTTCGTTAAACTGATATGATTGGAGTTGTTATGTTTCGGTTTTCTCGCAATGCGGGCCGAAACTGCTATTGTGTATAACAGTGCTTCGTGCTAATAATCGAATAAGTATTCTAAAATTCAAGAAAATTGTGAATACAGCAAAAAAATCTAGGTAAGTCGTGTTCTTCCCGGTTGGTCCTTCAGCCCTTATTGTTTTGTCCCTATACCAATTTTCTATCACCCTTTCAACAACTCGTGCACCACCACATACACCAGCAGCTTCATTGCACCGTCTCCGATTTTGCGTATTAATTAGTTCCGACTCGATTGTAACTTGTGTTAATAAACTCGGTGCCCAACCGTAAGTAGCATTTTATCTCGATCATCTTTTGAACATGAACACGAGGATACGGCTGGAATTGGAGTACCTCCATCCGTACTCCCATATACCTTCATCATTCTGATTCGAACCCATCATTACACACTCATTACACTTAATCCTTAAATAGTTTCATTAGTCCAGTAAAATTTTTGAAAAAATTTCACCAAACTCTCATAGCTCGCTTATTATATCATATTTTTTTTGGTTTGTTTTTCTTTGATTTAATGTATTCTGATAAATCTTTTTAAACATTTCCACAAGAGTCTAAAAATCATGTTAATTATTTGTATTATTAAAAAAAAAGCTAACAACTTTATGTTTGATAATAAACCATTTTGATTGGTTAAACGTCTACTGATTTCGGTACTACTGTATTAGAGAAAGTTTTTAATTCCTATATAGATTATTTAACCTATCTCAGACACATACGTGGTTACCTACTTGCTTGCCAACTAGCGCTGCGCATTTAAGTGTTAAACTAAAACTATGTTACACCTACCTACCTCGAAAAATCTACTCAGAGTGGCCGACGGTACGTTTCTTCAATTCGAGTGTCTTAAAAGTGATCATCTTCCAGCATCATCATTGTGAAGAGAGAGGCTCGACTTCAGTTGGTGAGTGGTTTCTTAGTGCTGTGTCATCTTACTTCTTCCATCTTTTGTCAAGACGGACGCATAATAACTATTCTATTCTACGAGTATCTATTTCAGGACGGGCGGTATGACCTCAATGGTGGTGAGAATAGAAGTAGAAGTTACTGACGGATTTTTAAATTTATATAATTTATAAATTATTTGCTCGAAAGCCTCTATTGTTTGTATGCAATTTATTTGCCGTTTTGAATAGGAGCCTGTCTCTAGAAGATGGTTAAAAATTCTGAAAAATTAGGCATCTTACTTTTCTATCGTATTATCTATGTAAAATGCTAAACAGTAAAACATTAATAAAGTCATACTTGGCAATGTGTTATATTTTATCTGATTATTAATTAATGCGAATGTGTTACCTAGTAACGCCGGTCACGACAGAGAGAACCTTTGAGGTGAGAGCTTTTAAGCTGGGAAGTGAACCAGCGGATCTGGTGTCAGGCTCGATCCGGAAACATTGATCGAATTAACAGAGTAGAACACATGAAGTGCAGGTGGTGTATAGATGTCCACAGTATACTATAGTACACAACAGGACCGGTTGGGGCGGCGTATTTATTTTTTGTATTATTATTACTTCAATTATCTCGGTGCCATAATTACTGACGACGGTAGCTGCTGCGAGCCAGAAATTAAACGAAGCCTATGTCTGACGAAAAGTTTTACGTCTAGTCCAGAGGTTCCCAAACTTTTTTGTGTCGTAGACCCCTTGCCATGTTTTTCGGTTTTTGGTAGACCCACTACTTACCTGATATTGATTTTTTGTAAATTTCTAATTGTAGTGAAGTTTAGTGTTAAAAACTTAAACCACAAAGCGAATGCCTACATCCTACAACTTACACAATTTTATAAACATATATAATAATTTTTTTACTTCATAGGTACTTTTATAAATAATGTATATGTCTTTATATTATAAGATTATAATGTAAGTAAATAGGTACTATCAGTGTATGTTGAGATCCACTATCGTGGACCCCCATTTTCATTTCATGGACCCCCAAATTTTTTTTTCGCTGACGTAGACCCCTTGCAGGTCATCATAGACCCCTGGGGGTCGATATAGACCACTTTGGCAATCACTAGTCTAGTCTCTGGTGCAGTCTACATTTGAAAGGAAATGTGTGTGCGAAGACAGATCGGGTTACCTGGCAAGGGGTGCGCGGTGGGGGGACTTGAACGGTTAAAAAGGCGTGACAAACAGAGAAGCGCTATCTTACTTCCCGGGTCACCCAGATTAGATACTTAATTAAATGTCATTGTAAATATTATTTGTATATTTCTCGCTTCAATAAATTGTGATTTGTTGTAAGCCACGTTTTTATTTGAGAAGAAGCTACACAATTAAACGAAGGCATGGGAGAGATGCCTTTGTGATGTGGTGTTAGAGACACATATGTTGCGCATACCATCAATGACAAGATGCACGAATGTCTCCAAGGACAGACTTTCAACTGTTTGACTGAAATGTCTTAATCCATTAATTTTTTGGGCATCTTGCTAGAGAGGAAGACAGCTTGGAGGAGCTTGTTGTGTTGGGCCACGTCGAAGGACGAAGAAGCAGAGGAAGATCTCTACAGTTATGAAGGACCTACGTGGATGATGATGACGAAAGGAAACAGCTATCTTCAATTTTAGCACGGTGCAGTTGTAAACATTCTGCAGAAAAATATATTTCTCTTTGTCGTTACTCTATTTTGTCTTAGAAGAAATGCCGTGAGTCGCCGAAATTCTATCGGCGATCAATGAGCTAAATCTATGTGCCAGCTTAAAATTAAAATAAATAGTCTCAAACGCGGCGTTCGATTTGAGAGACTCGGAATGTGCGTGCAAACGTCACCTAGAATCGTAGATATCTACCTAAGATCGGTATACAATAGACTGACATTGACAAGAAAATAAAATAGTGTGGACAGGTCACACCGCTTTGAGGACAGACAACCAGATGTTGTGAATATATTCAACCGGCAACTTGAGGATATTAAAAAATGTCATTACACTTTAGAGATTATAAATTTCACCATAATTATTTCTGACATTTGATACACATTATATGCGGTTAATTTTTGTACCGAAATATGGCGGGGAAATAAATCTCGCGGTGGACTGTATCTCTGCTGGTTATTGTTTGTTTGACGCAACCCAATTTGGATCAAGAAAGGTATAAAGGACGGAATGAAGCTGGTCGTACCTTGGACTCGATCTCATGAGCCGGATGCCACCTTGCACTTTCCTCGACTCGCACTAAAGGAAGAAGGCTTCAGATGCTGGCGAATTCGGTTTCCCTGTGCGATAATCTACCTCGGCAGAATTATGAAAAGCCAATTACAGTATCTTACTTCAAAATAAGCAAAAATGACTCTTTCAAGTCGAAAATTTAAAAAAATCTCTATTTTTATGACTTTTTGGATGCCTTGGATGCAGTGTCATTATAGCTGTACAGTGCTTGATTAAACCGACAGATAAATGTTTTCTCTTTTACGTATTCAATAACATTGACATGTCACCTTTTCTTATCTAATAGTGTCTATTAAACACTTTCACATACTTTTTTTGATTATGTTTTTCATCCGATTTCAAATAGCATTTTTGTACGCAAAGCGACCACAATAGCCGCCCACAGGGCCTAGCAGAAAGCTATCGGCGAACCATAATCAAAGAAAAAGTTCAAAAAACACAAATACATACGTAATAGTACGTGTACATAAATACACCGGATTATTATTATTAGTTTAGCCTTATCTAATCGAACTAACTAATTCAACCCAAATTGTATAAAAATGAAATTATTAAATAAAAAGTATTAGAATTTAGTATGTATTCATCATGTTTCTGACCATATCCATATGTATGTGAAAATATGAAATTTTAAAATATAACTTTTTAAAAACTCTCTACTGGATATTTCTTGAGAACACATTTTTGTTGTGAAGCTGCATTTTTAGAACATAGTTCTGTGCTATTTTAATACCAATTAAAATACTGTTACGCTGCGATCTGGCTCCTGCAGATTGAACGCCAGCGCAATGTCACCGGTTAGGCTCAGTCTGTGGGTGTGTGTGTAAGGTGTCAGAGTGGCTGACTCGGATGGATGGAAATGGTCTCAAACAATAAAAACACTTGATTTACACATTAATTACATTAAACATTTTTTTATGTACCACAACAAAGCCCGACGAGTAGTCTTTCATCTTCTTCACACGCCTTAGTTCTATCCACTGGGTGTGGACACTATTGGTTACCAATGCGTCACACAAGTTTGGGGAGAGCTGGTTCGCACCAGGAGTTATGTGTGACCGCCGTGATCCAGGGCATCATGACGGCTGTTCCAAAATTCTTCTCGCCTTCCGAGGAGTTCCAAGCGTCGCCATCTCGAACCACTCAGAATGGGATGACCATGAAACCATTTACCGCCGCTCACAGATAGTCTTCGCGCTAGTCCCAGCAAAGAGATTCCTCTCACGCGCGAGTGGACCAAGGCTCAGACTCTCTTAATCCAATCCCATGTTTGCGATGCCTTTTTCGCAATCCTACCGGCGCTTCACACTCACACCCCTTTCCCTCCTTCGTCCAGCCTTCTTTCCAACCGACAGCGTCCACTCAGGTCGGTATATTAGAGCGCTCGGTGCCGCCGCGCAAATTTAAAATGTCACATCATACGGAAACAAATTTAATTGCTACCAGGATTGGGTGTTGACAAAAATGAAACTGAGCAAAGATTCATGGAAATGATCACATGAAGAGAACATCATTTCTGTTTTGCATAGTGTTTCAATCATGGGATAGCGAGAGGATTTTACTTATTTATTATGTTATTAGAATTCTTTTAAAACCATGTTTATCTCATTGATAATATTTTTGGTGTAGATAATTTTTTTTTAATTATAATAATACTTGTTCGCCTTTTTTGTATATTTCTAAGAATGTTTATAATGTATAATATGTACGTAAAATGGGGGGGGGGGGTGTGGTGAGGCGCGTGAAGCGCACCGATTCCGTCCCACCCCCGGAAATCCACGCATTCCACCTCAACGAGGTGAACGCGCTTTTCTTGATTAATGCAGCCGA
>CM062865.1:1222200-1245310 GCA_031772225.1 Eubasilissa splendida | reverse complement strand
GACTAGTGCCATGAAATAAAATATTACATATTTGTTATTTAAATTTGAAATGTTATTATTTACGTATAAATAATTATTATTTGTTTTACGCGGCGTGCCGCGGGATTGGGAACACAATAAACCTTTGCCCACCCGCCGGTACGCCGCCACTGTTGTTTGAATTTAGTGTATTTAGTGCCGCGGACAACAGTAGAAATAAACAAATGTCGTAGTCCGCGGCACCCATACAAAATTATCCCGCCAGTGTTACATTTCCTATCAAAAGGCCCTTAGCGGGGCCCGCCACTGGCAAGAAACCCGCTTAACGAACATTCCGAGATAACGAAGTCACAAAAAACGAAATAACTCGAAAGAAAACACTGGCCGGATAATTCTTGTTACGGGATATCACGGGTCGCGATATTTACTACAGAATTCACTACTCGTGATATCCCCAATTGTTAATTTTAGTATAATATTTAATTGTTTGTCTCCGGAAAACGGCTTCTGCCGCCTGTCAGCCCGCGACCGAAAAATGGCGCGATGTTGCGCTATCCGGCCGACAGGCGGCGCCGAACGCCGTGTCGCTTGGGGCGCGGTTAGGCATGTAAACGCGCCCTGATTGGCACGGTGGGTGGTTTTGGGGTGGCGTGCGCTGGTAACGGCGCACGTCCACTCATCTTGAATAAATAGAAGCGCACCGCAGTATGGAGGTCACTTCTCGTCAAACGTCTCGTCTCTACACAACAAACTACATACTGCGGTGCACTGAATACACCTTAAGCAAGTGTTTCATTTTGCATCCCGCCTCATCCCTTGGAACCTCGCCGTCCAGCAGTCTTCTGCCCCGACCCCTCGGTCCGGTACCGGCGTTTCGTATCTGCGACCACCGACGGTTTGGAGCGAGTGTGAGGAACTCGATTTCGGTCGAGTGAATCCGCTCGTGCCCTAGCGAACTGACTTGAGGCGACCACTTTTTGTTTGGTTGGCAACAACTGGTCCTTCGTGAGTCGGATTGCCTCAGGTCAACTAGCCAGCGTCGGTGGTCCGGAAACGAAATGTCGCGATCCGGACTGAGATCGGATGCACGAAGATCGGAACGGGAGGAGGACGATACGCCGCGACAGGAAGATGGTCTACCGCCGCGGCGCGGATCGTCACGCTCGAGTTCGGACGACAGCAGATCCAGGGATGAGCGCGGATCTCGCCGGGGTTCCTCTACTTCAACAGGGGACACGGTTCGTCGACTGCGGGCCAATATCCGATGGGAAAGGAGGCAGCGCAGGCTAATGGAAGAAAACCATCGCCTGAACCTGGAACTACAACAAGCACGGATGGACGCCTACTATCAAGTGCAGAGCCAGGATCAGCCAATGGCAGCACCATGGAGTCCGGCACCAGCGATGACGCAGGAGGCGGACTACGGAACGGTCGGACCGACCGGTTCACCTACATCACGGATGGCGCTCGGAGCGGTCGGACCGGCCGCCCCGCCTGCATCGGCGGCACCTTGGGAGGACGCATCACGGATGGCGCTCGGAGCGGTCGGACCGGCCGCCCCGCCTGCATCGGCGGCACCTTGGGAGGACGCATCACGGATGGCGCTCGGAGCGGTCGGACCGGCCGCCCCGCCTGCATCGGCGGCACCTTGGGAGGACGCATCACGGATGGCGCTCGGAGCGGTCGGACCGGCCGCTCCGCCTGAATCAAGGAGAGTGTGGAGCACCACGACGCCAGTGCAGCCGGTGGCCATGCTCGGAACAGCCGGACGGACCGGACCAACCATGTCAACCATGATCTCCTGGGGACCCCAGCCGGACGCGCGAACTAACGCCGGGACCCCGGGATTCCAGTCCGTCGCACCACATGCTCCCGAAGGAGCCACCGCCGGTGCAGCGGGCAACACAATCGACCTCACCCGGCCGAGCGCCGCGGGCGCGGCCAGTCCAAACGCCGCCGCCGAAGCATGGTCGTCACCACCACGTGCCGTCTGGGGATCAGCGGCAAGCGCCGCACCATACACCGCACCATACGCCATGCCATACGCCACTGCACACGCAACTCCAGATGAGGCCGCCAGACATCGCGGAACAAGCGATTGGGTGCACACACAGCCGATGAACGCATTTATGGCGCGCCAGTCAAGCGCCAGAGATCTGCCACCATTCAGCGGTGATGCCTTGGAATGGCCCACGTTCAAAGCTCAATACGACCAATCCACCGCGCTCTGCGACCTGAACCCAGCGGAAAACCTGATGCGCCTACAACGCGCCCTGAAGGGGAAAGCGCGCGAGACCGTGGCGGCATTGCTGATCGACCCCAACAACATACACGAAATAGTGACCACGCTGGAACGCTGGTACGGGCGGCCCGATACCATCATCAGCCATATGCTGGATCGAATCCAGCGGTACACCAAGCTGACGGAGACCGCCCCCACGGAAGCTATCGTGGACTACGCCGTGGCGGTCAGGAATGTCGTCGCCACGGTCGAGGCATTCGACACGAAACATCTGGTATCACCACGACTACTGGCGGAGATGGTCAGCAAGCTGCCAGCACACTTTAAGAGTATCTGGATGTTATCAAGAGTCGACCAGTCGCCGGACATCGCCGTGAAGGACTTCTCCACCTGGCTGACCAAAGTAACCGCGGTGGCGCCGAACGCAGGATGCCTGTCTATCAGCATCACAAACCACCCCACCCGCCGGAGCGGGCAGGTGCACCTCGCCATAGAGGCCGCGCCTGAGGAAGATTCAAAAGAAAACGTGAACGCGAACCTGGATTCATCCGAAAATGGGCAGTGCCAGGAATGCCACTCGACTCGGCACGGTCTCGCCGCGTGTCACGACTTCGCGCGGAAATCGGTCCCGGACCGATGGACGCTAGTAAAAATGTCGGAAGTGTGCTTCACGTGCCTCGGTCCGGGACACCGATCACAGCAGTGCCGGGGAAAGCGCTGCGGAGCAAGCGGATGTCGTAGACCACACCATCGCCTACTACATGGGGGGTCACGAGCACAAGCACCGTCGGCGGCAGGCAACGCGGCCTCCGGTGCATCGTCGGGCAGATCCTGACTGAAGAATGATCAGCTGGCTTCCGTCGGTACAAGCCAAGCGAGCCTCTCGGGAGGCCAGGAGGACCAAGTGTTGCTAAAGGTCCTCCCAGTGACAATTTCCGGCCCCCGGGGGCGGAAAAGACTCTACGCGTTACTCGATGAGGGATCCACGGTAACCCTCATCGAGGCGACAGTGGCCAGTGCCGTCGGGGCCAGGGGACCGGTACGTCAATTACGCATTCACGGCGCCAACGGAATGTGTTCCTCGGACGACCGGTCCCAGTCAGTGAATCTGACCATCCGCGGCGGCGGGGCCGAGTACCCGCTGCAAGCAAGCACGGTCCGCGGACTTGCTTTGCCCTCCCAATGGACAATGACGCATCAGGGAGGGAAACCGTGTGTGGGCCACGCCGAGGCCGTTGAAGTATCACCACAACTCCTAATCGGACAGGACCACGCCCATCTGATCGTGAGCCGCGAATGTACAATGACCCAAGGCCGGGGGGTCCTGTCCAGAACGGTCCTCGGGTGGACATCTCATGGAGCGACCACCTACCGCCCACACACAACCAGTGCGACCGTGCTAGCACTCGCCGCGGCTAGCGGTACCGCCGCCGACACGCGCCTGGAGGCGCTCGTGCGGGAGCATTACGCGGTGGATTCGTTGGGAATCACGACCGCGACCCGCATCAACGCGTGCGTGGCCCGAGCCACCGCGGTAATGGAATCTACAACGAGGCGCCTCCCGACCGGACAATGGGAAACCGGGCTACTCTGGGCCAAAGAGGAAACAGTCCTTCCCGACAACCAACAGTGTGCCATCAACCGACTAATCAGCATCGAAAGGAAGATGGAGAAAGATCCGGCCTACGCCAGCGCCTACAGGGCAAAGATGGCTGAATACCTCGACAAGGGATATGCTCGTCCCCTGTCAGAGGATGAGGTGGCCCGTTTGGGGAGCCACCGCTGGTACTTGCCGCACTTCGCCGTCTTCAATCCCAACAAACCGGGGAAAATCAGGATTGTATTCGATGCGGCAAGCAAATGCCGGGGCGTCTCCCTGAATGACGCCCTGTTGACAGGCCCGGACCTACTATCATCACTGTTGGGCAACATCTTTCGGTTCCGGGAAGGACGGGTGGCTCTGGCAGCCGACGTCCGGGAAATGTTCCTGCGGGTGAAAATCAAGCCGCAGGATCAGTGCGCGCAGCTGTTTTGGTGGAAAAGACCGGGCGAGGCCGCACCACGCACATACCAAATGACATCAATGGTATTCGGAGCGACTTGCTCGCCCAGCAGCGCGCAGTTTGTCAGAAATCGGATCGCCGACGCCAGCGCCACGGAATTCCCAGACGCCTCTGCCGCCGTCCAGGACAAGTTTTACATGGACGACTACCTCGACGCAATGGACACCCCGGAGCAGGCCATCGAGATGACCCGCAATGTGACCGAGGTGCTTCGTCGGGGCGGCATGCATCTGGCGAACTGGGCCTCCAATAGCCCAGAGGTCCTGAGCCACATCCCGCCGTCACTTCGTGCCGTGGAACCGGTGCGAATCATCAGTGAAGAAACAACTACTGAACGCGTGCTCGGCATAACGTGGGATCCAGCAGCAGACAAGTTCCTCTTTCAGTTCGTGAACTTGCCAGAACTGAAGGCCAAGGATCGCCCCACCAAGAGACAATTACTGAGCGCCGTAATGCGAATCTTCGACCCGGTGGGCTTTGTAGCTTGCCTACTAATCCGGTCGAAGATACTTCTACAACAAGTGTGGCGCTCAAAGGTCGGGTGGGATGACCCGATCCGTCCCGAGCACGCGGACAAATGGCAAGATTGGCACCGGCTCCTCCGCACGAGTCAGTGCGCCGTGCCACGCCAGAGCGTGGCGAGTCGGAGAAGCCGACCGACCCTGCACATCTTCTGCGACGCCTCAGAACTAGCGTGCTGCACGGTCGCCTACTTTGTCGAGACAGGAGAGGGCGGCTCGGACGTAGCCTTCATCTCGGCAAAGTGTAAGGTGGCCCCGCTCAAGCCACTCTCTATACCACGGCTTGAGCTGCAGGCGGCTCTGATGGCGGCTCGCCTAGCCGCCGTCATAAAGACAGAGCACGTGTGCAGGGTTGAGAGGACGGTTTTGTGGACTGACTCGTCCACCGTCCTGGCGTGGATCCGGACCGACCCCAGGTCCTATTCCACATTTGTCGCCAACCGGCTCGGAGAAATAGACGAGCTGGTGGGGGCCGACGGCTGGAGATGGGTGCCTACAGCCCAAAATCCAGCGGACTTGGGGACCAGGGACGGAGAGCCCCCTGACTTGTCGACCGCCGGAAGGTGGTTCAGGGGCCCCGCATTCCTCAAGCAACCGGAAGCAGCATGGCCACGGGAGGTGAGCAGGCCTCCGCCTGACAAACTCGAGATGGAGGTCAGGCCCGAAACGGTGACGGTGACCCGCCACGCCAATACAGCTGGAGGAGCGATGCCGAACCTCGAGCGTTTTTCGTCGTGGACCCGCCTCATTCGGACAACTGCGTGGGTCCGCCGATTTGCCCACAACTGCCGCCGACCTCGAGGTGAGGTATCGGCCCAAAATTTGACAACGGACGAGCGGGACCGCGCCGAGCGGGCCTGGATACTACAAACCCAGGCCGCGGATTTCGGGCCCGAGATCCGGCTGTTGCAACGGGGGGAGGCTCTACCACGAAACGGACAACTCTACCAACTCACCCCCCACCTAGACGACAACAGCGTCATCCGCATGGGAACACGCCTGACCGGGACGACCGACGTCGACATCTCGCCAGGCCTGCGAAACCCCATCATCTTGGACGGAAATCACCCATACACCCGGCTCATGATACGTCACTATCACGAGAGCGCGGGTCATCCCGGCACGGAGCGGACAGTGAGCGACGTCCGGGAGAACTTCTTCGTGCTGAAACTGAGACCCGCCGTGCGCCGGGTACAGTTCCAATGCCAGGCCTGCCGGAATGGACGCAGTCGTCCACAGCCGCCACTGATGGGACAGCTCCCGGAAGCCCGCCTGGCTCACCACACACCACCGTTCACCCATTGCGGCCTCGACTACTTCGGCCCGATGGAGGTGACAGTAGGACGCCGGCGCGAGAAGCGGTACGGCGCCTTATTCACCTGTATGACAACACGCGCCGTGCACCTGGAGCTGGCCGCATCACTGACGGCTGATTCAGCCATAATGGCCCTCAGACGAATGGCAGCTCGCCGCGGCCACCCGCGGCACCTCTACAGCGACAACGGAACCAATTTCCGCGGCGCCGACCGAGAATTGGCCAGCGCGCTGGCGGATCTAAGACAAGAGCCGAGGGTTGTGGAACACCTAGCGGAGGTGGGGGTTGATTGGACTTTCAACCCCCCGCTCGCCCCCCATATGGGCGGAGCCTGGGAAAGCCTCGTCCGCTCAGTCAAGCGGGCGCTCGAAGCAACAACAAAGGAACGGGCTCCGCGAGAGGAAACCTTGCGGACTACCCTGGCCGAAGCGGAATTTACGGTAAACAGCCGCCCGTTGACCCATGTCTCCGTGGACCCGCGGGACAATTCGCCACTCACACCAAACCACCTGCTGATGGGAGCGGCCGGACGACAACAACACCTGGCCGTCTACGGAGCCCTCGATGAACAGACCTGTCTAAGGAAACAGTGGCAGGTGGCGCAGCAGCTCGCCGACATGTTTTGGCGTCGATGGATGCGCGAGTACCTGCCAACGCTCGCACTTCGACACAAGTGGCAGGAGCCAGCTCCACCAATCCGCGAGGGCGAATTGGCCATTATCACCGACGCCACCTTGCCACGCAACACATGGCCACGGGGAATTATCATCGAGGCAAGACCAGCAGCCGACGGGCAGGTACGAGCGGTGCGGATCCGGACAGCAACCGGGGACTACACACGACCAGCTACCCGCATCATAGTTCTACCAACGAAGCCTCTTTGTGCACCGTCGTAGTACGGCCAAGCCGCACGGGGGGAGTGTTGCACACAGAGACTAGTGCCATGAAATAAAATATTACATATTTGTTATTTAAATTTGAAATGTTATTATTTACGTATAAATAATTATTATTTGTTTTACGCGGCGTGCCGCGGGATTGGGAACACAATAAACCTTTGCCCACCCGCCGGTACGCCGCCACTGTTGTTTAAATTTAGTGTATTTAGTGCCGCGGACAACAGTAGAAATAAACAAATGTCGTAGTCCGCGGCACCCATACAAAATTATCCCGCCAGTGTTACATTTCCTATCAAAAAGGCCCTTAGCGGGGCCCGCCACTGGCAAGAAACCCGCTTAACGAACATTTCGAGATAACGAAGTCACAAAAAACGAAATAACTCGAAAGAAAACACTGGCCGGATAATTCTTGTTACGGGATATCACGGGTCGCGATATTTACTACAGAATTCACTACTCGTGATATCCCCAATTGTTAATATTAATATAATACTTAATTGTTTGTCTCCGGAAAACGGCTTCTGCCGCCTGTCAGCCCGCGACCGAAAAATGGCGCGATGTTGCGCTATCCGGCCGACAGGCGGCGCCGAACGCCGTGTCGCTTGGGGCGCGGTTAGGCATGTAAACGCGCCCTGATTGGCACGGTGGGTGGTTTTGGGGTGGCGTGCGCTGGTAACGGCGCACGTCCACTCATCTTGAATAAATAGAAGCGCACCGCAGTATGGAGGTCACTTCTCGTCAAACGTCTCGTCTCTACACAACAAACTACATACTGCGGTGCACTGAATACACCTTTAGCAAGTGTTTCATTTTGCATCCCGCCTCATCCCTTGGAACCTCGCCGTCCAGCAGTCTTCTGCCCCGACCCCTCGGTCCGGTACCGGCGTTTCGAGTCTGCGACCACCGACGGTTTGGAGCGAGTGTGAGGAACTCGATTTCGGTCGAGTGAATCCGCTCGTGCCCTAGCGAACTGACTTGAGGCGACCACTTTTTGTTTGGTTGGCAACATTCTATTGACTAAGCTACAAACAGATCTTACATTCACTTCTAATTTGTTCAATTTTCACTCCATTGTAAATACATTTCCACACACCCATCTGAGCGACCGCACTTCTGTCGCATTCAGACTACTTCCATACATTAGTGCAAGCGCCAGAACTCTATTGCGCTGTAGTCATACTTAAACATTATAAATTTTCTATTAAATCTTGGGGACAAATTTTATGTGAAATAAAATAAGTTGGGTCATTTAACAAATATTTATTGAATGGAACATTTTACAAATTTATTGTACAATTATAAATCCAGTTTATAAAAATTCAGTCTTTATATGAAATAAATTATATGAAGTATCAGCGGGCGCTTTCGATAGAAGCACAAGTTCTTGACTCAATTCTTTAACTTCCATTAGAAAACTAATCAGATAGATTAGCAAAGTGTCAGCTCCAATCGAAGCATTCACTGTTCTTTCAATATAAATATTATTATTAAAAATGTAACTAAATCAACATTGCAACATACTATTTAAACAATTAATTAACATATATTATATATACAAAGTTGTAGCGTATAAAAAACGCTAAGTAAGCGGTCATTGGCGACATCTATGGTGGATAGGATGAAGTTTAATGATGTTGCAATGACCTACCTACCGCCAGGCGAAAAGATAGCACAGATGGCAAAGGAACTGAGAAAAAAAAGCGGGACTTCCGACGGGAAGCAACGCATTTGTACGATGGGAGGCCGGATAGTTTGCAGAAAAAGAGTTTAACTTCCTTGGAGTGATGCTGGACAACGACACCAGGGCTTAGATCATCGCTGGCATAAGGCGGCGGGTTAAACATCCAATGCAACCAGGATGCTGACGACACGTGAATAGGCGGGCAGCTGACGACCTGTCAGCCAATCTGTCTGCAGCAGCTGTCTGCTTAACCAGCAGAACCCCCTAGGCGACGAGTTGACCGGTCTAATAGGACTACAGCAGGCTCAGCTATGCTATAGCCACCGTGAAATGCGCACAAAGTGATAACACGGAACCAAGGTATGGAAGACTAATTATTTATACACCGTGTTCCGGGTGTAGACTGGATGCTACGGGATGAGGCCCCGCGACCCTTTGTGTACATTTATACAGATTTAATTAAGAAGCCAGTGCGTAACTCAGGCATGGTTATTTCCTTGAAAAGACCCCTTTCACACACTGATGAGAACCGTGTTTTCATATCGTGATGTGGCACGCCTGACGGACTCGAGCCAGGAGTACATCGGGAGACTAACGCTACAAAGTCTATAGACAGTAGCACTATATACACGTATTTAGTTCCAAAGATGTATAACTGTGAACGTAATACTGAACTCCTACTGACAAGAATTGGGACAGTATTGAATACGAACCTAGAACAGTTTTTTATAAAAGAAGAGACAGCATCGCTAAAGGCTTAAGTCATTGTTCACCACTGACTCAATTCTGTCTAAAATGCACTAAATGACAAATGCTCTAAAAATAAATAAATAAACCCATCTCTGATGAAGTCAAAAGTACAAAGAGGTTTATTAAATAGCAAATCAGTATAGACCAATTGATGAATTTCAATTTGCATTTATTACATTTGAATCTTGTTGCAACTTGAAACCATATAGTATTCAGAGTGGACCGTGGGATATATTTCACAAGGAGAGGATGAGTGGAATGATATAAATGAATAATTACAACAGAGATACAAGGCATGTCAGAATGATTATCCTAGACCTGGACTGCAAGATGTGCTACATACATTTTTGCAGATATCAAAATGACAGAAAGGAAAAGGCTGAATAACAATATGGTGGTGACGACATTATTAATTAATACCTGAAATTTTCTATTACTGTTACTGTTACTGCTCAAGACCAGATATAGTCATAGATTAATATCCCAGGAGAAGAAACAAGAGTTTTGCACCGACGAATCTTTAAGTGAACTAAAATATTATCAAATTCAGGACAGCATTTACTTTTGAAGTTTACAAGACATTATTGGTTTAGCGATAGATATAAAAAATTAAAAACATAACTCATTTTTAGTAAATATGCATTTACTTACACTCGTAAGGCAAAAATAACTGAATAACAAGAAAAAGATAATTTTTAATAAAAAATTGTCACACTCCACATCACAATGGACAATTTTTTTTGTTGCTTTTAACTGGCGTCGTGCACTGTAAAAGTAAAACTAGTATTTTGTGACAGGAACAACAGATCACAAAAACACATTGACAATGGCGCACACTTTCTATGTTCAAATAGTAATAATATTTTGGTAATATTTCTAAAACGAGATTGCTACCAGTTATTTTCAGAATTAGATGTTACTTTCAGCGGGCACAATTAAAATATTCAGTCGGAGAACATATTAGACATTATATATGCCAGAAAAAAATCAGTCCATGATGTTTTCTATGTACTTATCGTTTTAGATTAGTTGCAATGTGATACAATGTGGTACAAAATATAATAAATATTATTTAAGCATTATACATGGTTCAGTTGGTAATTCAATCATTTACCACCCCTAACCTTAACTTCTTAAACGGAGGATTCCTGTAGAAATGATTGGAGGCGTGCAGGACAACAGTGCCACGTAGAAGACGGCAAAGCTGTGAACTAAGTGTGCACAACAGTTACTTATAAGGGGAGGTTGTAGGCAGAAGAAACACTGCAAAGATCGCCTCCCGTTAAAAGATCTGAACAAAATCTTGTGAGCTAGAGTAACAACTGCTGTCAGACTAATGGTGAAGAAATATCGGCCGCGACCGAATACCAGGACGGCGGGAGGGATTGTGCTTCACGAATCAGACTTTTCTCTCACGAACGAGCCTCAATCTGAGAAATATTTGACAAATTGATAAAAATGAAATACCACATGGTGATAATATTTCAAAGCTTTTGTACACACGCTTCTATAGCACCTATAGAAACAAAGGATGCCACAGCAGTACCTTTTGTTCTACAACACTCTGAAGGTATTTCATTACAAGATTACAATCATACCATCCTGCGGTATACTTTGCCCTAAACCAATTTGATTACCGAGAACATTTAAAAATATACTGAACTGCAATGATATTTTAAATAAAGAAAATATAATGACATTTTAACTACAATATTAATGTGTCCTAATGATTTTAGCACTGGTGCTAATATTTTTAATATAATTTTTTCAATTATTGTAACTGATTACATTACGATAATTGAAAACTAGAAGACACACTTTATATCAGAAAAAGAGATGTTAAACCTTTGAAGATATGGCCTATCTAACAATAACTTCTCTGAATTATTGAATCGCTCATTTACAAAAAAACTGTAAAACATAGTTTTAAATAAAATCAAATATATTGATTTGGGGTATTTAAGATCCTTTTATCATATCTTATCTTTTAGATTTTATCTTGGCGACTGTACCAGAAAACTGTTAAATGGCAATGTATGATTTGCCAAAACAAAACAAATATCTACTTTTTTGGAGTTTTGAAAAAGTATGGATAATTTACACTTCTAATACTACTACGACACTTCAATGAAACCCTATTCTCTTTGGCAACAGAGTACAGAGGCTGGTCCAATTACTAAAGAAGTGTTGTCAAACTTTCTTAAAAAATACTGCAATGACTATAGGAACAAACAAGCAGAAAAACTGTCATTAAAATATTGTTGCAAAGAAAATGGAATAACAAAGTGAATATAATACTTTGAACACACTGTGGCGGTGTCCATCATAAAATACAAAAGTTAATTTTCTACTACACTCTACTAATAAATTTGAAGAATGCTATCTGAAGGGATGCTGGAAGATTTAAATTCAAATTTGTTCGAATCTTGCTAATATTTAGTCATTATAGTCTCTGATTAGCCAGCAAACTGGAAAGATCGCCCAGCAGAAATAGAGATAGAAGCTTCCCAGCTGGCAGCAGGGTGGACCAGTCTAGATCCCGTGATTAGGGATTCAGCATGACGTGTCCATCTGCATATTGAGGCTATGAGGGGAACTTCCTGCTGAGGCGACCGTCTGGAGGATGACCTTCACCATTACCTCCCATGAAGAGAATCCTAAAGTATGAATATGAATTTGATTGTATCAAATGACTCCAAGGAGTGAACATTGAAGGTGGCAATTTTTCTATGCAAGAATTTTAGCTATTGGATATATTTTGATATTGCTCCACATTTGTTCAAAAACATGTCTTACTTGTAAGAAAATAAACTGCGTAACCTGTCAATTTAAGCTTCGTCGACCGTCGAGTTGATGAAAAACAGAAGAGGCCTATGGAAGAGGTGGCTGAAGAGTTCCAGCGCATCGTATTTTAGATGTACGAATATGAAATCTTATGAAAATTACATCAGCGCGGGAAATGTTCAAAAGAAATAGAATTATAACCTAACTTATATTTACAATATATTCATCATTTATTCACAACTCATTGTTCACTCGAAGTTGTCGATAAAAGAAGGAGAGTTTACACTCTCTAATACTTCTAAGACAGTGAGGAGATGCTAAAAATATCTCAGATTGATAGAAAATCATGGAATATTGAAGCATCAGTTATCACGGCAGAGTACAAAGTGACAAGTGCCAGATCCGCTGTCTGGTCAATGGGAGAATAATCAATCATTCAGTCACAAATTGTTATATCCAGTCATCTCCTCGAGAAACACTACACAATCAAAAATTTACCAATAACAAATAAAAAGTGGAATTTTTTTTGGACATTTTATAAAACTCAAGAATGGCATTCTTATTCTCAGCAGGTGGTGATGAAGTTTTTAATAGAATTAATTTATGTTTTTGTTGTACAGAAATGCAAAGTTTTTGTAATTTAGATAGGAAAGAATTGGTCGATTCGAACCAAACAATAAAAAAATGTCAAAAGCACCTACAGCCAATAGTAATGACGATATTTGTAGAATCCGATATTCATTTAAGAGAAATTATCTAGTAAATGCCACATTTTTGCTAATATAAGATATAAACCACAATTCTTTTAACGATCCATCTCAACGACCATCAAGGCTGTCATCACCGTATTCTCTAGGGTTGAGGCAACACTGAACTAGAGTGAATTTATTAGACAAACCTATCAAAGCGAATATAATTAATGCAAAGTCAAGGTATAATAATGTTATCATATTCTTCAGCAAGTGACCCGACATAAACTGGAAATGGCGGCGTGTGTAATTTTTTTTTTGAAAAAAACCTTTTTCCTCTAACAGTAGAAATATTAATAGAATTGTCAATCCAAATTTTGAGCGAGTTATCTTACAAACACCAGCTGGTGGTGTATTACAACACATGCACACGAACACGTGCAAAGGTCCGTCAGGCGATACAAAATTCTTAGAAAAGGGGCGAAAAACGGCACGCTGGCAGAGCGACAACCGCTCGGTTGCGTTAATAGAGAAAAACCGCATCCAGCCTCGTCGAGGCAGAACGCGAGTGCTCTTGCGAGGAGGAGGGATTGTATCCCCACCTCCTAATGTTACAATATTATTTTATCTTGGCAACTGTACCAGAAAACTGTTAAATGGCAATGTATGATTTGACAAAACAAATCAAATATCTACTTTTTTTGGAGTTTTAAAAAAGTAAGAATTATTAACATTTCTAATACTACAATGACACTTCAATGAAACCCTATTCTCTTTGGCAGGAGAGTAAAGGCTAATCCAATTACTAAAGAAGTGTTGTCAAACTTTCTTAAAAAAAACTGCAATGACATAGGAACAAACGAGCAGAAAAACTGTCTCACCATCCTGCGGTATACTTTGCCCTAAACCAATTTGATTACTGAGAACATTTAAAAATATACTGAACTGCAATGATATTTTAAATAAAGAAAACATAATGACATTTTAACTACAATGTCCGTGTCCTAATGATTTTAGCACTGGTGCTAATATTTTTAATATAATTTTTTCAATTATTGTAACTGATTACATTACGATAATTGAAAACTAGAAGACACACTTTATATCAGAAAAAGAGATGTTAAACCTTTGAAGATATGGCCTATCTAACAATAACTTATCTGAATTATTGAATCGCTCATTTACAAAAAAACTGTAAAACATACAGTTTTAAATAAAATCAAATATATTGATTTGGGATATTTAAGATCCTACCATTCGGCGAGGTTGGGTTAAACTAATTAATTATGATATATTTATTTAAGATTTGGTTAAAAATTCCCCAGAAATACAAATATGTCCCAAAAAAAAGAAATACGAACAAGTAGCGAAGATGAAAAAAGATGATCATAATGGTAATGGTTTAGACAGCGATATAGATTTTGAAGAATTACAATTAGACGCCTCTAATTTCGGAGATTCGGCTGATGAAGTTATACAGTACAAGTACAAGTAGAAAAGATACAAATGAAACTTCAGATGAGGAAGAGTCGGAAGAATCAAAACAAAATAATATCTTGCCCAAAAAACGGGAGCCGCAATTTATCATATTATTTTATCTTGGCTACTGTACCAGAAAACTGTTAAATGGCAATGTATGATTTGCCAAAACAAAACAAATATCTACTTTTTTGGAGTTTTGAAAAAGTATGGATAATTTACACTTCTAATACTACTACGACACTTCAATGAAACCCTATTCTCTTTGGCAACAGAGTACAGAGGCTGGTCCAATTACTAAAGAAGTGTTGTCAAACTTTCTTAAAAAAAACTGCAATGACTATAGGAACAAACGAGCAGAAAAGCTGTCATTAAAAAGCTCTCGTCTGAAAGTGACTGATAGGCAAAACGTTAATTACGCAGATAATTGTTCGGTAAAAAAAACTGTTTAAGGTTGGAGTCACTGGGAATCTGCTACCTCTCTAACAAAAAGCTCAGTGTTAATTTGAAGGAGTATCCTCAAATAGGAATAACAAAATAAATGTCAAATTCAAAGTAGATTTAAATGACATTTTAATTATAATTATAATTAATTAGTTTAAGAGGAAAAAAAAATGCAAATTTAAATAATATTGTTGCAAAGAAAATGGAATAACAAAGTGAATATAATACTCTGAACACACTGTGGCTGTGTCCATCGTAAAATACAAAAGTTAATTTTCTACTGCACTCTACTAATAAATTTGAAGAATGCTATCTGAAAGGACGCTGGAAAACTTAAAAATTCAAATTTGTTCGAAACTTGCTAATATTTAGTCTTTGAATTAAATTGTTACATGTTCATGCGCGGTTAATTAGCATTTGTAGTGTGGAACCAATAAGGGAGTGCAAACTCTTATAACGGTTCCTTCCTGCACACTCGAAAACTTTTTCAACTAAATGTTTCTACGGATGGACAGGAAGAAGAAACAATACAGTCGGTTATCAACTTCAGCCGCTACAATAATGACTAAAGATGAATTCTGACAAAAGGAGTAAGTAAACACCACAGAAGCACATAATGATAATCCTTCCCATTTCAACTGACAGATTTACTAACTAGTGCATCTGAGAACTCTGGTCCATGTAGAGGTACTCATGTACACCAACCTGAGAAGCTGTTATGCATGTTATCTTAGGACATAAAAATAAAACCTCACCGTTTCTCAATAATAATCCTTAACTTGGTATTGATCAAAACATTATTAAAATAGTTTTGGAAAACACAATTTCAAATGCTAATTATCTGAAGTTCCGCATTTTTTGTTTGATAAATGACATGTAGAGAAACTTGCTTGGAACTTGAAGATCATATTATTTGGAAGAATCGTAAGCAATAAAAATATTTTGTTACCGGTTGATTTTAAGTAATTTAGGCCGCGTAGTGCAACCAGAAATTAAAAAATTGTATATATTACAGAATACAAGATCATGGTGCATCGGAACCAAGAATACAGACAAAACACGTGCTGATATATAAAACAATTGATTGTAGTATTTTTTTAAATAATTTTAATAGTAAAAAGGCACTGGAGAAATAGGAAAAATCACAGTTAATGATACCGAGGAGACTGTATTCGCATTTGCGAGTGGAAGAAAATTATTGACACCTCTTTTCACTTTGTCACAGCGTCATTGTGCATGCGATCATTTAGATATATTCCGCACATGTGAGCTGAAAAAATAAAACTACTCTCGAAGATTACTACAGTTTCTCTGTCAGTCAAGCGGTGACTGAGGGCGACTGAGGTTTCGATTGCAGCAGTGAGGATTCGGAGAAGAACCTTTCGCAAAAGATTGTGTCTGCGTCTGTGACAATTTTTTTCATGCTTTATTTGAAGCACATCAAAGTTGCCAAGATAATTTTGAGAGAAGAACTTTGAATACGTAGATTTACAACTGCGGCTTCTCGCCTCGGAAGTGTGAGTCGTCATTTAACAATGAATTATTATCAACTTTTCAATTTCTCTTGACATTTTTCTAAATATGCAATAATAATAGTATATTTCAATTAAAAGATCAATCGGATAATCATTAACCCGCCGGTCAGCTTCAGCGCATTCATCACATAGATTTGTATACTATATTGTTATATTAAATGCACTTACGTATATGTGAGCATTGGTAAAAAAAAATTTGACTGAATTGATGTTTTATTTGTAGAAATTTACATGTATTTATTTACAGATAAGTTTGATTTCAATATTTAATCATTAACCGTTGTATAATACATGCAATTCAATACTAAAGAAGTATGAAACTGAAATGACTGAAAACTGAGGATAAACCAAATTGCTATATTAAAGAAATTCACAAGATAGTCATGGTCCAACCGCAATAACCGCATAATAATTAGAAATAACACAAAATTTTAATGTTGTAGAGAACCCAAGCGAGAGCTTGAGAACTTATTAAGCCAACCTAGGCAGAAAAAATCAAATGTAAAGTTAAAATATCAGGGAATGTAGAAAAACCAGTAAATTAAATCTTTCCTGAATCTAATTTTGTCAATGCTACTATACCTAATTAGCTAGGTTAATAATAAAATAAAATTAGTCAGAAATGGAATACATACCTGATATATCATGCCAAAAGTGTATTGAAGCTTTTAAATAAAATAGAATACACAGCTGTTATATCATGCCAAAAGCATATTGACGCATATAAGTATAGTAGAATACAGAGCTGTTATATCACGTCAAAAGTATATAGAGGCACATAGACACTCGGTGGTCAGAAACCAACCATATAGTGTCAATCGCAATTAGATGAAACGGGGGTACAAAATCGGTTATATGATTTGCTACAAGATATCGATATGTTCAATAAATGCAAATCTTCCAGTATACCATAAGAAAATGGTTTTCTACGGGCAGTAATAAAACCAAGAATTATTTAGAACATTTAAGATGCTATACTTTATATTGTATATTCACAAACAAACTCACATCTAATGACAGTTCTTCGACAGAATCTCAAAATGCCAAACCACCGAAGCCTAATTTTTCACAAATTATCAACTAGCAAGTTAAGTCTTGCAATGGTACAGTGCTACAAATCTAAATGAAAAACACAAGACTTGAAATTGAAAATATCCATACAACAGGATAGTTGTACATATAATTAACATAATTTAAAATATATGTAACAATAGGGAGACCCAAAAAGCGCAAATTGCTATTAATCTCAATCAACAAAATCACGACTGCTGTCCAGAAATACAGAAATCTTAAACGTGTACAAAATATCCGAGACTTGGATACTGATTAAGAAAAACAAGCAAGCTTCTGTAGGGGAAATTTAGAGGAGTGACTTCAGGCCAGTTTTATAAAATGGATTTTGGACCATAATATGTTTAATGCGCTAAGCGTATCATCAAAGATTATATAAATATGAAGACAGGATGATTAGCTGCAAATACCAAAGTCACTGCCAGACCAACAGGACGAAGAGCAGGGCCTGAGCTCAAATGGAGCGACAATGTTTTCAAAGCCTTACGAGATCCAAAACTGGAAAATGGACTGTCAATGAGGCCAAAACCCAATAGGGGAGTTGTAGAGCCCGTAGTGATGATGATGTAATTTATCATGTTATGCCGATCCACAATATCACAGTAAAATAATTGTCATATAAAATTATAAATGCTGCACCTTTCGTTATTATGCTCAACTTTATTTTTAAATATTGCTGTATCATTCTTGGATACATTTTTAAATATTTAAGAGTTTATCATCATAATTTAGTATAAAACCTTATTACATATATACATACTATATTTATAAATTGAATTTATAATTTTAATAATTACTTCAATAACGAGAGGTGGTAAAATGCCCAGGAAGCCACGGCCATTGAGCGTTTTTACATAAGACTCAAATGAACGCAACACATTTTTGTTTGTTTTATTTCAATATTTTCAAAATGCTTCGTAAGACTGACAAATATCAAAATATTTTTGTAAACAGCTTGAAAACACAGAGTCTAATTAAATATTAATAAAATAAATAAATTGACAAAATATTTTTTTTCCATTAGCCATTTCAAAAGACGTCTTCTTCATTTTTAAATGTTACAATATATTTAGAATCATTAAATAAAAACATTCTACACATATAATAATAAATTTTGTTATAGGCATACCTCAGGTCACGTTCCAGAACACCGCTGTAATGCCAATCACAGCCTTTTTTCACTTATAACATTGTATAAATGTTAATATAGAAATGCTTAAGTTTGAATATATACACAGTGTGCAAATTTTGTGTGTAAACAAACTGAGCGTAGGATATCGTAAGACACCAAAAAATTGCACAAAATTGACGCACACAACGTGACTTAAGTGGAGCGCTGTAAAACGAGGTGTGTCATTACATACCCTTATTATTTAGTATATAATGGAATAATGTCATCTATTATATATCTATCTAGAAGAGAGATGTGATGGTGCATATACAGTTGAGATTTGTCTCCAGTCATATAAAGAACAGTACAAAATTGAGCTCAGAGCGTAATGTGATTCGTTGTCTATTATATTTTATACACAGAGTACAAAGAGCCAAGTCTCAAAGTCGCATCATAAGAGACACACACATACACACAGAAAGTTAAATAGTCCCATTTTTTTTAAATGTCTAAAATGAACTATCCTGTAGGGATGGGCCAGCAAATTTACTACACCAATGTCTCGATGATCGTTCACAGCAACTTGGACTGCTGTTTGAGCGTCGTGATGTCTAATATTCTCGACGGATTTTTGTATGCGGGTTTGAGGTGCTGCGGAGAGCGGCGATCGTAGTTGGCACCCCCTCTATCGTACGCCATTTGCTGCTGGTGCCGGTCATCGGTCACTGCAACAAAATGTAATCCTCGTTTATAATAATAACATGTTACGATCCACGGGATGCATCTTCCGGAATTTCAGGAGAATCAAATGTCATGTAGCCGTACATCTCGAACCCTCCCTCAATGCCCATCCTTTTCAAAATAACAAGAGATCTGAATCAGTGAGAATTTCAAACAAATAAATTATATTTTTGGAGATTCGATTTTTCATAATATAGTTGGTATTTAAAACAAGTCAGATAAATCATTAAAACGATTTTTAAACAGAAAACATTCTTATTGTGATGTTGCAATTTTTCAGAACATAGGTCGAATACAAATTAAATGTATTAATTAGAAAGACATATGAATATATAAAATAAATTTATCGAAAAAATATTATTATTGCTACCGGATTACACCCAAAGGTATTTGATATTCCGTAAATATAAAGAAGATGGCTTTCAAATAATGGAACGACAGATGTATCAATTTGAAAGTGCAACATATAAGTTTGAAAATTTGTCATCAACTCACCGTATTGGTGTAGCATAATCGGTTAATGCATTTCCCCGGATAGGTAGAGATCCCGGTAGCGACAATATTTTTAATTAACCATATATTTCTAATTGATACATTCAATTTGTATATTTAAAAAGATTCACAGAAAAATCTAGCTACTGAAAAATACATACAAGTCATTGTCGAGACTCGAATCGAAATGTTTCTATTGTCAAAAGATAACTTCAACCGATTACGGTATAATGCCCTATTCAGAAGTACCCAAATTATATCTACCTAAGTTTGCTAAGTGTGACAAAAATTGTTTTTAGCATAATCAGTTAAAGTGTGTACAGCTCAGTCCCGGTGACTATTATATTTTTTCAATAGATTTATTTCAATTAAACTAATTGATCAAACAAAACTCACCGGAAAGTAAGTGGTATTTCTGCATGTACTGCATGGTTGCCAGGGACATCTCGTTCCTTGCGTCCCCACCAAATGTTTGAAACTGAGGTTGGACGTTCTCCCGCCTGGCGCAGGCGGCGCTCGGCGGTGCAATGTTGTATTTGGTGGCCAAGTGCCTCATGTGCAGGCTTAGGTCGGACGAGGATCTGTCGTAACGGAAGACGTTTGCGGGTGCAGGCGCAGGAGATGGATCGAGGGTCATTCTGGAAGAAAGATAATAATTCAATGTTCCTATTCACAGATTTAAATTTCAAAATTCGCTCGAGGGCAGTATAGAATTAGCGCAGAATGTGTCATTCACTGTCTATCGTCTTTGAACGAAGGGCAGATAGACCCAACTGATGCAAAATATCAGTCAGAGTTGGAGACACCGCACAATAGCCTAAAAAAAACTACATAGAAGATAATAAGCGGCTGTAAAAACCTAAGAACCACCATCTGAACTTGAATTAAAATTGAGATGTTTGAAGAGACTAAAACAAAATATAATCTGTGAAAAATATATTTTACACGGGTGTACTTTGAGACATGTATACTATTTTATGTGTTTTAAACCCTTTCTGGGATAAAATGCATCACGAACTTCAGGTTATTTGTTGCAGCTAACAAAGTTAGTCCAGGTTTGAACACTGAACATCTCAGAAACGCTTCCAGTAAGTCGGCTTGTGGCAGAAAGACATGAGACCACCCCTACAACACTGTACATCGTCTTGGGCAGATCTGAGTTATGAACACCACAATGTTATTTATTTACTTGAATGCTACACATTCTTTACATTTAATTAGGTTTTAGTTTTACTATGCCTGTCTCGCTAGAAACCTCTGTGTCGAGACAGGCAATGTTTACAATAAACACTTAATTTGATGCAAGTACATAAAATACAAAATATATTAAATAAAAACTGATGATTCATCGACCACATTCCGCCACAAAAATACATATCATAACTTGGAAACATTGAATACCTTAATATAATATGTTACCTGGCAAACGGCATAATGTGGTATATCTTCGTGGGCATCCAATAGTATACTAAACTATATCAAATAAATAAAAATACTAATACACATCATTTTTAAGTGATCTTACCTGCAACAACACAGTATATCATCCAAGATGGCAGACACCCTGTATATCTATTAACGATTGTACAAAAACGATATACAGTGTTGTTGTTGTTGGGGGAGTCTCAGTCCAGCATCCACACACGGTTGACAGCAATCGCGCATTGTGAATCTCACAATGGAATACTTTTTATCAACATTGGGTCTTTTTAAATACCGTTCATTGTACTTTGTATGTAAATAATCCCCTCCCCTCCTTTCACACAATTAATTATTATCATTATTAAAGTAGTCCCACGTCGTAGATAACATTTTAAGTTAATATAAATACAATATAAACTCACCCGTTGAAACAGTCCTCGTTATACTCTGATATTGGAGAATTTTCAATAATCTGCACTCTTGCAAGGGTTTTTCTATTCATTTTTGGAGTAACTGGACCCATTTGCTCTCCATCATATAACAATACCCGTCCTCCACCGTTATCCATCAGTGCTTTTGTAGGAGTCTTGGAAGCGAGCACCAGACCTTCCGAATTGCACGGCTTATTGTACGGCGTTATTCCATCTAGGAAATTAATACCACGTTCAGCTGCTGGTGAAACTTGTAAATTTGGCGCAATATCTTTACTTTCCGTAACCGCATCACCTGAAATAAATTGCGTTGTCTGCACGCATTCATCTTTGCGTCTTTCCAAATTAATATTAGCCTGCGGATTGAACGTAACGCTTCTCTTATTAATGTAATTCGAACTCATAACGAACTCGAAACTGGTCATGACTCCGATGGAAATGTGTTCTATGCAGTTCACGTTGACTGCGTCATCCCTTGCCGCAGTCTCAGATTCGATCACACTGTTTGTCGAGATTTTTGTTCGTTCCACGTCTTGCAATTTGCGGGTGTCAATATTTGATTCTTTAACCGTCAACAACATATCAACACGTTGCTGCAGCAATTGTAACTGTTTATTTTGCAATTTTATTATTTCGTACAAATCGGAAACTGTCGGTTCGTCACTATTATTACGAGCGACAACATCTTGTTTAACCTCATTATTGTATTCAACTGTTACAGGATTTTCTTTTCCCGTAAATTTGTTTTGTCTCGCTTCTATCGCTTTTCTTTTCATTTCCAGAGCATCGACAATCGTTTCCGGTTTTTTACAAATATTTTCTTCATAATGTTGATACTGATTTTGCACACAACCTTGCGACATTTGAACACAGCAAACCGATCCTATTTTGTGAGAATTGCTATTAGGACAACAATTAAATTTATTACACACAGGTTGCATATTTTGTCTATATGTTTGGTCATTTGGTATTCTATAGGTTAAATTTTCATTGCAAGGAACTCTGCCATTGCCGTTACAACTGTGATTTTGTAATCCAATTTGGCCATGTGAACCAAAATTCACATTTTCTTTTCCAATTTGTTCTTGTGAACTAAGAGTATTAGCTCGAAATTGTGGTTGCGAGTCAAAATTCATGTTTTCTAATCCAACATGTCCTCGGGACCCAGAGTGGTGTGGTATTTGTGAACAAAAATTCATATTTTCTGCTCTAATATGTCTGTTTGAAGTATCGGTTTGCATTTGTGAACCATTTGATTGTTCTTGCGAACTATATTTATTAGTTTCAAATTGCATGTGTGAACCGAAATTTGCCAATCCCGATTGCTTTTGTCTCACATTTATATTTTCTTGTCCATTGGTGTCAAAATAATTTTTCTGATTCATCATATTGCTTTTAACATTGGCGACATCGTCTTTCGGTCCTGTCAGCACCTTCTTATCCTGGTAGAGTCCAGCGGAG